>CM024586.1:30343744-30840045 GCA_014182565.1 Eucalyptus marginata | reverse complement strand
AGCTGAAAAAAATTGGAAATGGGTTTGGAATATAGATCTAGCTCATTCTGTTGAAGAGCATAAAGGAATGTGTGCAGATGAAGTATGAGGTGGCCATGTACGGATGTGTAGGAAGAAGGAAGGGAAAAAAGGAATATGTACACTACAAGTCTTAAAACTCACTCGTGAAAAGTCTGATGAGTTTTAAAATTTTGAAAAAAAGTGTAATTAAGTCCTAAACTTGTCGGATTGATGCAATCAAGTTCTTCCGTTAATAACGTTAACTTGTCTAACGGAAAATATTGACATGGTATTTTTAATTAATTTATTTTTCCTACATGGCATTTTTTTATTATTTTTCTTTAAATCTTATTTAAATAATAGTAATTTTTTTTTTTTAAAAAAAAAGCTAAAATAATTAAAATAAAAACTGGAAAAAGAAAAAGAAGAAGTTGCAGATTAGAGGTGGGCATCGGTCCCAGGGTCAACCTTGGACCTGGCCCAACCCCGCCGGCCTTGGTCCGCTCCCAGGAAGACTCGAGTCGGTCCCTGGCCCTAGAATTCTGGGCCAAGACTGTGTGGGTCGGCCCTCTGGGCCCTAGAGTTCCGTGTCGGTCCAACCCTGGACCAACCTGATTACATATATAATATTATTTATAATTTTTTTATATGAGAAAACCTTAAAATAAACGGCGTCATAACATTAAACAAATTTCTTTAATGAAAGTTCAAGTAATTTACATAGTTCTTTATTAACTTAGGTTTTTAATATCTTTTACGATGTTAATAGTCATAATTTACGAAGAAGGAAAATGTTTTCGTGAGGAGTCCTCACGACATCTAAAAGGCACCTTACGACATCCTCTTTTAATATTCGTTCTCTTCGTCTTATTTATCCTCTTAATCTTCAATTTGCTAAAATTGAAAAAAACAATTTCTTCGCTCACCACTCGACACTCGCCTCGCTCACTTTGGGTCACTCGTGCTGCTCATTTCTTGATACTCGCTTGGCTTGTTGCTCTTTGCTCGACATTCGATGCTCATTCTGTTCGACGCTCACCCCACTTGACCCTCACCGCTTGCCTTTCTTAGCTGACCTTGCTCATCATTGAACCTATTGGGTCGGTATGGTCCTCGGTTGCCCTTTTAAGAAGTACAAAAAATGAAACAAAAAATTATTGGTTAGTCCTAGGTTGATCTTGAAACCTAGGATAGAACCTATTTAGTTAGTTCTGTTCTCATTCGTTTTTTTTTAAGGAGTACAAAAATGAAATAAAAAATTATCGGTTGGTCCCGAGTTGACCTGAACCTGACCGAACCCATTGGGCCTGGTTTGGTCCTCGGTCCCCAATCTCAATAAGGTCGCCCTCTGGCCCCAAAATTGACGACCAACATTGGCGGGTTGGTCCTAGGGTTAGGGGGCAGACCGGCCCAACTCCGAACCATGCTCACCCCTATTGCGGATCGTGGTGGGGTCTACCATTGTCATCCATTCTTAGCCGAAGGGGATCGGCGAAGGTTGCCAACCCTAGGCAACGGAGAGGGGGGGCGCTTCACCGACCTAAGTAAGGGCCGAGGCCGGACCAAATCTAGGTGATGCCTCGATTGGGGCAACGTGACTCACCCAAATCAGGGCAACGCCGACCCTTGCTTGTGGCTGGTGAGCCTCGCTAGCCCCAAGCGAGTGGTGAGGCCTCGTTGGCCCCAAAGAGGCTCGCCCGGGCGATGTCGGCCCTCGCCAGGGCCTTCCAGAATGGCCCGCCACCCTCTAGATATGGGCGGTGGCGATGGTTGTCCCTAGCCATGATTTGCAATTCTTTTTTTCTAGTTTTTTTAATAATTATTTTAGCTTTTTACTTTTTAAATAAGATTTAAAAATAAAAATATAAAATGCCATGTGGGAAATATAATTTAATTAAAAATATCATGTCGGTGTTTTTCGTTAGACAAGTTGACGTTATTAACGAAAGGACTCGATTGCACTTTTTGAAAGTTTTAAAACTCAATTGTACTTTTGCAACAAATTTTAGGACTTATAGTATACACATGCCTTTATATTATTGAAAAAATTTAAAAAAATGTAAAATTAAGAATTTTAAAAATAATATAAAATGATTTTTCTCAAAGAGATAAAGAAAAACAAAAACTAGAAGCAATAAGAGGGGAAAGGGGTGTGTCTGGCGATGCCCCAATCGAGGTAGGTGTTGCCGCCACTGCCGCTACCGTTGCTCTCGGTCCTCTTTTTCACTCTAATGGCCGATGCCATAATCAGCTTCTCCATGGAACATAGCACATAGGCAACCATCTAAAAGCGAGAAAATATTGGCCGTATTTGGGATTTCACCGTGTCAAATTATGAGTCCACTCACCGGACGACATGTGTTGCCCAAGCTCCATTGGGTCAAACCCTCTGACACCAACCCTTTCGCCCTATGTCTCTGTCGCCTCTCTCTCTTCCCTCTCTTCTTTTTTCCTTTACTTCTTCTTCTTCTTCCCTTTGGTCTTCCCTTTCACTCTGTTGTGGGACATGCAGGCCTTGGACTCAGCCTCGGCGAGGTCCAGAGGCATTGAGACCTTCTCGGGCAGCCTCCTGGAGCTCACCCTGCAAGTCACCCCATGTTGGCCCGTGTAGACGGAGACCTTCAAGTAGACCTTGTTAGAGAAGATGGACTTCTTGGCAAGTCTGTTGAGGTCAAACTTGATGAGGTGGAAGGTGGCATCGTCGCCACTGCCCCCGTCCCTTGGGAGGGAGGCGACACTGCCGAGGTGGGGGTGGGGTGGGATGGGGCGGGAGGAGTGGCTGCCATCGGGCGGGAGGTAGGAGACGAGGGCGCTAGAGGAGGAAGCTCTTGAGCTTGATCTTGCATAAGCAAGGGGAGGAGGAGGGGCGGACGGTGGAGCGGGCGGACTTGGCGGTGACAGGGATCTTGAAGGTGAGGCTCCCCATCGCGAGTAGAGGGAAGAATAAAAAGAAATAAAGGAAAAAAAGAAGAGAGGCAAGAGAGAGAGAGAACAGAGGGGGAGGTGCGAGTGTCATAGGGTCTCGACACGTGGGGCTGGGCAACACATGTCATCCTAAGTGAGTGGACTTGTAGTTTGACACGGTGGAATCCCAAGTGTAGCCAATGTTTTCTCCTAAAAAGCACCGTCGGCAGCATCGCTCTGGACGGGATGTCTAGTCTTCTCTTGCTCCGCATCACCATCTCTCTTATCACTCGGCAAAGATAAAAACATAAAAGAAAAGGAATGGCCGCAATCGCGAATTTCCTCAGAAGGATCACATGAGTGGCGTTGGTGATCACAGCGAGACCGCTTGCAAGCCTTGCCTCCAGGCTCCAACGACTTCACTCTGTTTTATTTTTGTGTCTATATCTCTCTCTGCAAAGTAAAAGGAAATTGTGACATTTGCTCTTGCTTCAAGATTCTATTACTCTTTTTTTCTTTTCTGTTTGGTAAATATCATCATGCTTTTCAAGTTTCAAAACATCAATTTTATTTTATTTATTCAATAATAAAAAAAGGTCACATCGCTTACCACGTGAGTGACATTTGCCACATAGGTGTTACGGGTCGGTAGTTTCCTTGGTCGCGGATCTACCCGTGCGGCGCTTGGCAAGCAAAACTCGCTAAGTCAACTTTCCTTCTATAGTTGTTCTAGTGAACAATACGGCGAATAGCTCTTTTATACGATATTGTACCATGCCCAGCTTTGCTTGGGTGGCTAGATTCAAGCGAGATAACAGTCCTCTTTACGCTCAATAGCCGGTTTCGCCCTACCCTGGCCTCATCAAGAGAGCGGCATTAGCTCTCGACTAGTTTGTGCATGGAAGGCCAACCCCACCTTCAGAGCTCCTAAGAATATAATCATTCTATCCTAAAACTCCTAACACCAACCGTCCTGACGCCACTCCCGTAGACCAGTTGTATCCGTCCCCTCTGCTTTCTCACTTTTCACTCAATAACCCCAAGTTTCACTCTCAAGGGTTTATGAGTACGGGAGAAATCACGGACCATGACATAGGCATGTTGGAAGAGATAATAATGGCCATGCTTGTTTGTGAATAAAGATTACATGCCTTTTTGACATATTTAGAAAGTGAAATAATTTTCTCATGTAAATACTTGATTTTTGTTTCTAGTTTTGGCCTAGTCATGTGAAAAACTTCAAGTGAAACTCCAACCCATCACGGCCATTGAGCCTTATCTCTCTTTGTTAACAACTTGTGATGTCCAAGTGGCAATAGTATGGCCAATGGAAAAGAATGAAAAAGAAAAAGAATAGCCATCTCTTTCCCTGCCAAAAAGAACAAAGAAAGCAAAAAAGAAAGAAAGAAATTAAGGTTGTCGCAATTGACAAATTGGAAATGACCGACCCCGTCTGTGCTTGGGTTAATGTCTTAAGGGGGATTGAGATACCTTGTGATATTTGATCCTCTTCATCATTTCGTTTCTCTCTAACATTATTCACTATTTCTCAACCAATCAATTTGTTACTAGCAAGTTGTGTGTTGACGAAGTTGTGATTTTTGGTTGCCTTGCTTTGTCTGTCTTTCTACGATGGTCAATTACAATTATTTAGCTGGGTTAGTTGGAGAGAACCTCGTGACGAACTCTATCCTCATAATTTGCCCCCCAGTATTATCCATTTCTCAACGAATCAATTTCTTAACCGCAAGTTGTTCATTGATGAACGCAGAACATGAGTGTTTGTGCTGCTTCTCGGAGAGAGAGAGAGGGGGAGAGAGAGGAGTAGGGAGAGAGAGAGAGAGAGAGATTAGTTTGAAAATGGCCTCGCATCATCCCATTACAAAAAAAGATGAACCAAAAAACTACATTAAAGAATTAACGATCTAGGCAAAGTAGTATATTATGGACTAAAATTATAAACTTAATGATTTTACATAATTTAATCCATCGTAATTTACGAAAGTATGATTTTTAAACATAGAAGGATATTTTAGTCAATTAACAATCAACATAGAAAGCAAAGAGGAGATGAGAGAGAAAAAAAGTAGGGCGAATTGGTGATTGAACTTGTATCGAATACCTACCAAAAAAATAAACAAAAGAACTTGTATCGAATTAAGAGGGGGTGGAGAAATAGCCCCATTGTATTTCTTGTATTTAAGATAAGGTAATAGGATCTGAACTTGTACTTGGTGCGTCGTTGTCCTTTAATATAGAATTTCTTACATTTAGATATATCATTAAAAAAAACCCCAAACTAGTACAAGTTATAGGGATATAGTATCTGCTGTGTTCTACGAATTGGTTGTAACCTCTTACATATTCAAATCCAAGTGGTGGATGGTACAAACATAATACAAGTACAAGGTATCAATTTTTTTTTTTGTTAAAGGGTTAATACAACGAAAAACTTAAAATTGGTAGACTTATGATAAATTTATCATAAACTTTTTTTTTAACCACAAGAAATCCCAAACCGATACACCTATGATAAATTTACTTTTCATTAGTTTTCGTTAATTTTACCTTCAAATTATTGAGTTAAATGACACGTGACAGTTAATATGTTTAACAATTTAAGGATGTACCTTTCATTTGTCAGAAGTATATTGGTTTGTGATTTTTTTATAGTATTAATCCAATTTAATAAAAACTAATAGAAGATAAATTTGTCATAAATGTATCGGTTTGAGATTTTTAGTGGTTAAAAAATAAGTTTGGGTTAAATTTGTTACAAGTTTACAAATTTGGAGTTTTTGATGATAAAAATTAATTTGGGATAAATTTATCACAAGTATACCAAATTGTGATTTTTTGTAATATAACCCTTTTTAAAAGGTACTTATTGCTTTCTTGCAAAATCATGAAAATGCAAAGATACATTGTAAGCTTTAAAATAATGAGAAAAAAGTTCTAAATAAGTCTGTGTCTACTTAAAATGATCGACAATAGCTGAACTAGTTTGAAAGAAACCAGGGACAACACGAAAAAAAAAAAATGAAATAAATTCAGACTTCTATTGCACGGAGTATACCAGAAACGTGTTTCTTGGGTGCACCGAGTCCAGTGAGCCATGAAGCAACCAATTTATTATTTTTATTTTTGCATGCATTGTGCTGATGTCTTTTCTTTCGTTCTTTGATTCCCTTTCTTTCCCCATTCTGATTGTATCCGCACACTCAAGGTTCTCTCTCTCTCTCTTCTTTGGTTTAGTTTCGCTGTTGTCATCGTTTTACCACTTTGCTCTTCCTTTCTTTTCATACGGCGAGTGACTAGTTCTGTTCTCCGTTCAGTGTCGTTCTTGCCCATTTGTTTAAGCAAAGACGGGGGCAAAAGAAACTTCTAGAAAAGAAGGAAGAAATGGCTGGGGCCTTTTTTACCAACGTTGCAGTGAATCTTGTGTCGAAACTTGGTGAGTGCTTGCTTGCTCCCATAGGACGTCAATTTGGATATGTGCTGTGCTACAAGTGCTATGTCAAAGATCTCGAAAATGGAGTCAATGAGTTGGAGACTGCAAGGGAAAGGGTGCAATGTTCTGTTGATGCAGCCACGTATAACGGAAAACCGGTACACACTGATGTTCAGAAATGGCTGACTAGTGTCGAGAAGGAGGCTGAGGAAGCAAAAGAACTGTTAAAACAAGGCGAAAGTGCAAAGAATGCTTGCTTCCGTGGGTGGCTTCCGAACCCCATAGTGCGCCATCCGATTGGTAGGAAGGTGAAGAAGATGACTCAAGTCATTCAAGGACTTCATGTGAATAGCCAAAATACAAACTTCCAAAATGTCTTTTATGAGAATACGCCGATAGGAATCGTCACTTCTGCCACTTCTGCTGCCAGATCTATTGACAGGAAAGAAGATGTCTTGGAGTCGAGGGCTTCTATTATAGAGGATGTAATGAAGGCTATAGCTGATGACAAGGCCTCTGTGATTGGGGTGTATGGACCAGGCGGGGTTGGCAAGTCCAAGCTTATGGAGGACATCGAAAGGCAAGTTAGGAAAGAGAAGCTCTTCGATGTGGTTGCCACGGCAAATATATCACGCAATCCAGATCTAAAAAGAATTCAAGGAGAAATCGCTTATGCACTGGGTCTGAAACTAACGAATGAGGAAACGGCTCGTGGGAGAGCAGATCTTTTGTCTAAGAGGTTAAAAAGTGATTCTAAGAAAAAAATTCTCATAATTTTTGATAATTTGTGGAAGAAGCTTGATTTGAAGCAAGTTGGAATCCCTTGTGGAGATGATAATAGAGTAATAGATTGCAAGCTATTGTTAACGTCTAGATACCGAGATGTTTTGCGCATTGACATGGGTTCTGAACAGGTTTTCCAACTTAATGAGTTAGAGCATGGAGAAGCACGAAGACTTTTTGAAAGGACAGTGGAGGACAAATTCAACGATCCTGTATTGAAGCCCATGGTAGATGGAGTGGTCCAGAAATGTGGAGGCTTGCCTCTTTTGATTCTCTCGGTGGCAAAAAGGTTGAAGCATGGAGATTTGGCTGAATGGAGGAATGCTTTGACCAATATAGAAGGATCGGATGTTGTGGAACTAAGTTACAATGACTTAAAAGATGAGAGGATCAAATCATTATTCTTGGTTTGTGCTCTTACTTCGGGGAAAATTTGCATCAGGGATTCCCTTGTCTATTGCATGGGTTCTGGTTTATTTAAAAAGTTCAGCAAAACCATCGGAAATGCTAGAGATAGGTTGATTGAGGATTTACATAGCCTTCAGGACTCTTCTTTGTTACTAGATAGTGATGACACGGAAGTTTTCAGAATGCATGACATATTTGTTGATGTGGCCATCTCTATTGCTTCCACAAAATGGAATGCCTTGGTTGGGACGAATGATTGTGGGTTTAAAGAATGGTCAAAAGATGAGCTTAGACAATGCACCGCGATGTCCTTCCCTTTTGTTTGCATTGACGAGCTTCCTGAAAAATTGGACTGCCCAAACTTGAGAATGCTTTTGTTATTCGAAAACAACTCGTCTCTCAAAATGCCCGAGTCATTTTTTGAATCTATGGAGAAGCTCCACGTTTTGGACTTGACTGGCTTGTCTTTTAAGTCTCTACCGTCCTCAATTGAGTTCCTTGAAAATCTCAAATCTCTATGTCTTGATTTCTGCCATCTGGAGGATGTGACTATTCTTGGAAAGCTGAAAGGATTGCAATTCCTCAGTTTCTTAAACTCTACAATCACTAGGCTGCCCAAAGAAATTGGTGAACTGACAGAATTGAGATTTTTGGACTTAACAGGGTGCACCTGGCTCAAATTTATTGAACCCGGCGTGCTCGGAAGCTTGATTAATTTGGAAGAGTTGTATATGGAAGACAGTTTTGATCGGTGGGAGGCCGAGGATGAAGCAATGCAAAGCAACGCCAGCCTAGCTGAGTTGAAGAACATGAAAAAGTTGAGCATTTTGTACATTGCCATTCCTCATTCTACCAATATCTCAAGAGATCTGCCATTTTGGAATTTGAACAAGCATAAAATCCAAATTGGAGACATTTGGCATTGGGGGGGTGAATACAAAGAATCCAGAACTTTAAAGCTCAAGCTGGATTCAGTCAATCTTTTCCTTGAAGAATGGGTGCAGAGATGTTTGCAGACAACGCAAGATCTCCACTTGCATGGATCGCAAGATGGCAACAATAGCATTCATGATTTGTGCATTGAAGGTTTTCAGGAATTGAAACATCTTCATGTACAAAATAACCCCTCACTTCAGTATGTTGTTCACTCCACAGAGAATGTCCAATGCACTGCATTTACGAGAATGGAATCGTTGTTTCTTGAGAATCTAAACAACTTGGAGAAGATTTGTTGTGGGTTTTTTACCCCAGAATCCTTCAAAAAATTAAAGAATGTGAAAGTGGATAATTGTGGTAAAATCAAACATTTGTTTCCTTCATCAATGATGAGAATATTCTTGCAGTTGGAAGAAATTGAAATAAGCAGATGCCACTTGATGCAACATATTATTGCAAATGTGGAGGCAGATGAAGATGGAGATGAAACACATGTTGATCCCATTGTGAAGTCATACAATTTGCGTAGGATAACATTACGGAATTTGCCAGAGATGACGAGCTTCTCTAAAACCATGGACCATTCAGTCGTATTTTTCGATAGACAACAGGTAAATTTTGTGCTTTTTAAAATGGTCATAATTTCCTCCATTCGGCCATCCTATATAAAGAAAATTTTCTCTGACTAGTATTCTGATCAATAAGTTACAGATATGAATATTGCCTTCAATTAATTTAATTCCCACACATTGTGTGGACTTTTAAAAATAAAATTGGCTTGTTAAAATATTTACTTTGGAGATATGATGTAAAGGAGTTTTGTGTAATTTTATAAATTCACATCCAGAAAAAAAAAATTTCAGTAACATTTGAATCGTTTAGTATATGTTTTTTTTTTTTTTTTTGTTAAAAAGTGTTGATTTTATTCGAATGTGATTGCTTAAATATTTGATTTATAAACATATTGAAGTATTGACTTTAGAATTATCTCGTTTTATTTTTAAAATGTGCAACTAAATGATGAGTACAAAATGTGATATTTTTGCATTTTGAAGTAAATTAAATTTTATGCATGGATATTATTGAGGAATCTAATAGCACATAGAGAAATCGGATATATTGTTGAGAATGTTTCCAGAATAATTAAGACAAATAATGATTTAATTTTCCAAATGTAATTGTTATGTGATATGTAAATGCGTAAACACATTTATATATTAGTTAATTACATCTTACTTTATTTGTGTTATGTTATCAACAAAGTTAAAGAAGCATTATACGATGTATAGATTTTTTAAATACTCGACAAGTTTATCATTGCTTGATGGTAAAATATATACACATGCATTTGTGGATATAATCATAACTTGAAAATATTATATACGACCTATATAATTTGTATGACCTTTATTTAATAACTATGGAAAGTTGTAGAATTCTATTACATCCTTTTGATTAAAGGGAAAAAAAGAACTAAAAAAAGTTCAATCAGTGAATTTTAGTTAGTGACTGTGTGAAATAACATCCGGGTCAATTGATTACATAAATCATTTTGCAATATCCATCTTAAGTACATCAATGCTAGAATAATTAAGACTATTAAGTTGCCGTTTTTCCATTAATCGAAAAAGTTGTGGTAGATCAATGGATCTTTCGGAAATATGGTTCTACACAAAGTTCCATTATATCTATACTGTTACTATTATGTGATTACAAAATGAAAAATCAATTATAATATTCGATAGGCCAATTTGTGTTTGCTACCCTTTGTAGATTAATGAGATGTTAGGGGGATATCTAGATTTTTTTGATCTAATTTTTGTGAGCTATGGACCTTTTGTAGCGATCAAATCTACCACAAATCTTCGTTCTAACAATTTTTCTCCTTTTTTTTTATGGTAGAATTTATGGGTTTAGCATATGTTTAAATTGTTTCTTATTGTAATAAAATATTATTTGAAAGTTTTAAGTAGAAACACATCTAGCATTCATTTTTGCACTGTTATTTGGATTTAAAGATTATATAACTATTTTGTTAGTATGAAATAAAAAAATGGAAACCCTTTTTAACTTATTTTCAATATTATGTTTGTCACATGATCCAAACCGCAAAAGCATGATGCTTAACTAAAATTCTTCATTAAATTCAGCAATTCTTTTTTCTTGATTACATGACTTAAACTTTTTTTTTTTTTATGACGAGGAAGCGTATCTTAGTTCCTTATACAGATAAAACTAAATCCTTTGCTGAAATTGATTATGATGCCCATACGGTGCTGTTGTGACCAGTTCATGAATCTTAGGGCCACCAATGGATCTTATAAAGATGAACCTTTTTTATTTTTTTATTTTTTTTGGACATTTGGTTAACGTGGCATCTATTCCGCTTTACATCAAGACCAGAAAATAATGAATTTTGTAGTGCTATGCATGAGGACAATAAATTCTTTTGACTATTTTAGTATTTCTCCCATAAATTTATAATAACTGCTTACTTTCACTCTCTTGATAAAAGATTTTTATTGAACACTTTGGAAAAAAAATGCCATCCTTAAATCACACGTGCAAATCAATTAAAATTATAGTATTTATCAGTTTGTCAATTAGTTCATAACTATTTGGAAGAAAAAAATTGTGATTATTCTTTTACTCTTTCGTTTGAGATGCTATATCAAACCACAGTCAATCTAGCCTATGCCATGAGTTTGTAAAATTTAGACAGATTGCTCCAAAATGCGAGGGTAAATTCAATAACCTCAATAATTCATGGTAAATAAATTATTTCTTACTATAATATGTATAATTAAGTCCAGATACGTAATAGGTAAAATGACAAGTAAGTGTAAAGTTGATAATTTCAAAGAAGAATAAGGTAAAATTCAAAATCACTACTCCGCATTTTCTTTAATAATCTTCGGATCTATCATATGAGATTGTTTCTTTGTTGGTATTTCACAAGCAATTCAACTTCTAGTTACAAGCATTGTTATGAGATTATGTGGGGTTATTCACACATTGCAGCTATTAAAGCTACAAAATTTGGAAGCCATGACCGTTGAAAGATGTCACTTAGTACGAAAATTATTCGACCTTGAAGGACTGGCAGCCAGTGGGGATGCTGAGATTCTATTGCGGTTGACTAGATTAACCTTGAGTGACTTGTCAAGTTTGGAAAACATATGGAACAAGAATCCAGGAAGGCCGACGTGTTTCCAAAACTTAAGGGTATTGAAGGTGCAAAACTGTGAGAACTTGAAGTTTCTTTTTTCTTATTCCATGGCTAAAGTACTCATGGACATAAAGGAAATAGAAATAGTGAGTTGTGCATTGATGGAGGAAATTATGGATGCACAAGAAGAAGAATCAAAGGAAGCTGCAACCATCTACAATTTAGAGTTCCCTCTATTAACCTCCTTGTCTCTTGTGGAATTGCCAAAACTTAGGACATTCTCTTATGAAAAGTGCAGCATTCACTGTCCATCCTTAACAAGATTGACGATATCTGGGTGCCCTAAAATGATGACATTCTCTTCATTTGAGGGAAGACAACAATCAATGATAGCCGATACAAGTTTACAACAAGGGTTTGGTCATATCAACTCTAAATTGTCCTTGCCTGGCTTCTTCAATGAAAAGGTAAGTAAGAATGTATATGAATTTTCTATTAATCATTGTTGCAGTTATAGCCAAAGAAGGAATTTAGTAGAAACTGGATCATTATTCTATGGCAAAAGTTTGGCAGCTCATTGTGGAAAATCTAACTCGTGTTGCTGTTCATTTCCAAAGATGCCCCCAAATTTTCGGCATAACAGTTATTCTATAAATACAATGTTTTTATGCAGGTTCTTTTTCCAAGCTTGGAGGAATTGAAGCTTTCGTCCATGTTCGAATTAAAGAGGATATGGCACAATCAACTGCACGAAGAGTCCTTCTGCAAACTTGCATCCCTCACTGTTGAACTTTGTGAAAATTTGTTAGATATTTTTCCAACAAATATTTTGGATAGATTACAGAGGTTGAATAAAATTGAGGTGGTCGGGTGTCCCTCCTTGGAAGCATTATTTGAACCGTTAAGTCTCGGCTATGAGAAAAGGCAAAAGCCATTTATCCTCTCTGCATTAACAAAAATGAAGATGTTGAATCTACCAAGGCTAAGATACATCTTGAAGAGTGACTGCAAAGTAACATTGGCATTTCCTAGTCTAATGGAAGTGAATGTGAGGCGTTGTCATAGTTTACTACATCTCTTCTCAAGTGCCACGGCCAAAACTCTTGATAAACTTGCGGTGCTTGATGTTTCCTGTTGCAATAACCTGCGAGGCATAATTGCGATGGAAGAAAGAAAAGGGAAAACCATAGAGATATTTAAGTTCCGTCATTTAAGCACACTCAAGCTTGGAGACCTTGAGAATTTGATTAGTTTCAGCTCACCGAGTTGTGCTGGTGATGAGTTACATCCTCTATTTGATGAGAAGGTATTACATCCTGATATATTTGATCTGTTATTTTATTTTATTTTTTCATGATTTGGCCTCAAGCAATTTTGTGTATTTTCCATTTATCTCTATGTATTGGCAGCTTGTGTTTCCAAAGTTAGAAGAGCTACACATCGAGAAAGTTCAACAGAAAGAACTATGGAACAATAAAATTCTTGTGGAGTCCTTTTGTCGTCTAAAGGTCCTAAAGGTGAAGCGATGTCACAGCCTAATGAACGTGATTCCTTCATTCATGCAAAAGAGGCTACTTCACTCTATGGAGTCCTTGACAATTGAGAAGTGCCCACATCTCAAAAACCTTTTTCCAATGTCTATGGCAAAAAGTCTGGGACAGCTCCAATATCTTCGTCTAGGTGGTTGCGAAGAGATGGAGTACATTCTTGCTAGAGAAGAGAAGAAATCTAAAGAAGCAGCTGAAAAAATTGTAATTCCTCGACTTGTCACTCTATATCTTCACAACATGCCAAAACTTAGAAGTTTCTGCTGTGGGAAGCATACTTCAGAATGGTCCTCCTTAAAAGAGTTAACTATTGAAGATTGTAAAGTCGTGGAGGTGATTCTAGGAGATGCTAGTTGTAAACAACCAGAGGACAACGTTCCAATGCAGCAACCACTTTTGCTAGTCGAAAAGGTTTGCACTCAATCTTCTTTGATGGCATATCTAGTTTCATCCTTAAGGTTTTGAGCTATACAGCGCCTATGCTTACTTAACATTTTCTATTAAAAATATTTGACTTTTACTTAATAAGAAACATCTCAAATTTACTTCTATAATTAAACATACTGACATGAATATCAAAACTTTATGTCTTTCTTTCATTTTCTAATATTAGGTACTGTAACGTTTGATTAATACTGCAGCTGAAGTACAAATACCATTGAGAGGCTAAGCTCTAATTAAAATCTTTTAACTAATCCAGAGTCTAGACAATGTTAAAGAGGTTGGCTCAAATTTAAATTTATTCGGTGTAAGACGAAGGGATAATGAGTTCTTAATTCCATATGCCTTTTATAGATGGGAAAGCCGCATTGTTTAGTATATTTTCAGTCCTACGTGACTGTTAACGCGGGGATGGAGCTTCCTCAAGCACAAAGGGGTGCTCCTTTACTATTGCCACATCGGAAAAATTGAAAGAAAAATTAAAAAAAAAAAAAAAGGACTAAAGATTAGAAAAAAATCCAACACTAACGAAGATAAAGAATTCGAAAACTGAAAAAATAAAATAAATAAAAGTCGTGCGGGAGATCACAGGTCGAGGGGATGCTTTTTGAGGTCTTGTTGTGTCTGTCACTATCCCCAAGATCGATTGTAAAGATTTTGACGGGCAAATCGTTCCCCAAGTGCTCTATGATATACAATCAAGTCATAAGTTTTTCCATTGACGCAATCAAGTCCTAAACCTTTCAATTGACGAGATTAAGTCTCAAAGTTAGATAATGCAATTTAGGGAGACAATCTAAGGTATTGTGTACTAAAAGCACTTGATTGCACTATTACAAAATGGTTGAAAGCTTCAGTAAATCAATAAAAATGTTTAGGACTTGACTACAATTCATACATAAGATTTAATACTTTCAATGCACCTCTTTCTTTCTTTCTTTGCTATTGTTCATTTCTTTCATCTCTTCCCTCTTCTGTCTTGATCAAAGCCACTAGATATTCAAGTTTCCGCTTCTTGGCTAGCGCATCTCCGAGCTTAAGCTAGGGGCACTGGGGTCGAGGTCAAGGGTTTGCGTCCGCCACCAGGCCGAATTACAGGGCCACCACAGATCCCTTATAAGCAATTGCTCATTGAACCTTCAGGCCTTGAAACGACAGCGATTTCGACTCTCCAAAAGCCCTCCACCACAGTCCCCCGCCTTCCGTCTCTCTCCCCCTTCAGGCCAATCCTCGCCAAGTCCTACGCCACCTTGTCCCACCCTCACTCCTTGTCCTCCTCCGTGAAAGTCTCTGATCGCATCATCAAGCTTTTCGCGATTAACATCGACTCTCTTGAAATCCCTGACCAACAGTGGGCTGATTGACCCAACGTCGCTCCGGCTGGAGGAGATTGACGCATGCTTGGCGGAGTGTGAGGTCAATATCACGCAAGAACAGCTTTTGGGGAAGATGAACAATAGGAAAGCAGAAAAGGGGGAAAAATCGAAATGAAAGAATAAATTCTAAAAAATTTTGAAAAATTAGCATTACAACGTCGTTTTACCTAAAATTATCCACGTTAAATGCCAATTGTACTACGTAGGACAGCTGGTGCTGATTGGACTGCCACGTTAGTATTTCTTGTCTAAATTGGTCGAAAGAGCTATATTAGAAATTTATCAAAAGATTTAAAACTAAATTGATCAAATTGAAAAGTTTATGACCGAATTTGTTACTATATAATAGGTTTAGAATTGATTGAGTACTTTTTTTCATATAACCATTTTAGAATTAGTTTTGGTATTATGAATTCCACTTTTGTGAATAATCCATAGGAGAAATTACATTCCTAGATTATTAACGTTTAAAAGGTGTTTCAATGTATTTATCCAAATTATTTAGTTGGAGTTGACGCCACTCACTTCACTATTTTCTTCAGTAGCGTCCTTATCCATGCGATTTCGCAAATTAGAGAATCAATTTTGGACCGTTTTCATGTTTTCCATACAGGTTTTTTTATTGAAACTATTAAATTATTACCAATTTTGTTTTGAAATTTTCTCTCATATCTTTAATATATATTTTTAGTCTCTTTGAGACATTTAAGGATTTATGATTATCATAATTAAGGCAATAGTGGAATTAATCTTGACGGTCATAATAATTCTAATTGTCATACCAATAAATCGTAATGATCTTGATAATCCCTACTATTTTTATATTTCCACATACCAAATTTGATAAATTATTTAACATCATTCAAAGAGAAAATTATACCAAACAGAGTTGTCTCCAAATCAGCAAGCATGGCAGCTGAAGCTTCAATAGTAGTGAATGCGATATATCTTCATGAGCGGATCAGAAATGCGAGTGTAGTTACTAAAATGAGTACCATAGCATGGGTCTTTGGTCTAGAATCGTTGCACAATGATAGTATGTACTCCAAGCTGTGACACGCCTAGATTGTCTCAGTTAAGGTAATGTCGCTTTTGTACTCGTCTCATATCGAGTGTCACAGTTTATTCTTTGACGTACAAGTGGACACTTTCTTAGGAGATCACCTATCTCAGTAGTGCTCTCACTTGAGTATGCTTACTTTTGGAGTTCCAAAACTAAGTATTGTTGTTACATTAAAAATCAATTTTAATTTTCACATATATATTCAAGAATTGCTCTCCCCATGTTTGGTCATAGTTCAATTCATTACCCCCCCGGCCTTCGCCATCCTACAAGCATGCCGAGGGCCGTTCCTTGTCCAAGTCCTCTAACCTAAGCGACTACTCTTCGCCTTCATTAGACTAGGTTGTTATAAGCCCACTAGCTTTTCTGTGATTCGTCCCCGAGCCACACACCTATTAGAGGGGGGTCTCGCTTTGATTCCATATTGTACTATCCCTGGATTTAACTCACTTGAGGTATTGTCTATTTTAGCCTGTCCTATACTGAGCCTTGTAATTTTGTCCTTTGGCATATAGGTAAGTACTTTCCAAGGAGGTAATCCATTCTCGTAGTGCTCCCATTTGAGTACGCTTAACTTTGGACTTCCTTAGCTAAGTATTGCCCTTACGTCAAAAAGCACCATCATGAGTTAATTCTAGTTTTTACATATATATTCCAGAATAGCTCTCCCTAAGTTCGAATGACAATTTGGTTCATTTCTAGCCCCTTCTTTATCTTAAAAGCCAATCAGGAGCTGCTCCTTGTCCAAACCCTCTGACCTCGGCAACTACACCCTATCCTCATCAGACCAAATTGTTACCCAAGCAAAGTTTCGATACCAATTAATATTGAATAGATCTAATACCACTTGTTGAAGAATAGATTTAGATTTGATGCCAACTTATGTCGAACGTAGGCATGTAGAAAGTTTCGTTTAAATTCGTAGACAGTGGAGGAAAATCAAATAGTAAGGAAAGAGGGATAAAATAGAGAGGGATGAAATAGAAATGCCAAATCAAGCTGGAAAAAGATACGCCAACCAGGCAAACTTAGGAATCAAATCAATTCATGATTGGAACTAGAGAAAACTATTTTCCTGGTCTATATCTAGAGGCAACTTAAGTAAGACAGTTCAACTATTAAGAGAAACGAATCAAGATTAAATCCTAATTCTTCGATAATTCAGTTTACCTTATTTTGATTTAATTGTTGGATTATGTTCTCTAATACTTGTCTTGTTTCTTGGAGTCTATAATTTTTCGAAGAAAATTTTTTGAAGTGCAAGATTCATGAAGCATTGGTTTGTGCTAATTGGTTTCCCTTTTATTATTACTATTATTATTATTATCATTAATACCTTATAATGCACAAGCTATACTAATTAAAGGATTTAAAGAAATGGGAGAGTATATTGGCTACTGTGTATGTCTATGTTGTATTGAGCGAAGTCTAAGGTAGGCTACACTGGAGGTTTATGGGAAATAAATGATGCGCAAGATGAATATGCTTGTCTAATTAAGGAGGTTGTGTGTTATGGTACTGCTCAAACATAATGCTCGATACATGGTAGAAAAATTTAAGCTTTCTACTTACAAATGATATGGCAGAATGGCTTTTCGGGGTGGCATTTGCTAGAAGGAAAATAATGTGCGTCAAGTCTCGTTTTCTTTCTGTTCTATCAATAATGTCTATCCTGTAATTTTGCTTGTTCTTGAAATTAAAGTTTTATCTTTTTTAAGAGGAACAGAGAACCGGCTCTAATGAATTAAAATGAAAAGTAACAGGTTGAGTTTTCAAATATGGAGTCGATAAAGATCTCGCACCTGGATAACGTAAAGAAGATATGGCTTGGTGAGCTTGCTTCAAATGCCTTTAGCAAACTGAAGACCCTAATAGTGGAGCATTGTGAGAGACTTT
Organism: Eucalyptus marginata; assembly: GCA_014182565.1. Taxonomy (NCBI): domain Eukaryota; kingdom Viridiplantae; phylum Streptophyta; class Magnoliopsida; order Myrtales; family Myrtaceae; genus Eucalyptus; species Eucalyptus marginata. The sequence goes on along the minus strand of CM024586.1, from coordinate 30,822,071 downwards.
CGTCCATATTTTCATCTGATACTATCCTCACAAGATTCCAAAATCTAGAGAATTTAAGTGTGACCAATTGTGATTCCTTAGAAGTTGTATTTCAAGGTCAAGAGTTAAATATGAGTGGAGCTCATTCCACAAACACTTTTCAATTAAGAGAATTATATTTGGAACGACTTCCAAAAATGAAGCATGTGTGGAGTGGACATTCTCATGGGACTCTTAAATTTGAACGTTTACAATGCTTGATGGCTATCGAGTGTCAAAGTCTTAAAAGTTTATTTCCAAGCTTGATGGCAAAAAGTATGACACAACTCAAAGCACTTCTAGTAATTTCTTGTGGGGTGGAGGAGATTATAGTAGAGGAAGAAGGAGAAGTAGGAGCGAGTGCAAGTGATCTCTTCTTTCCGCAATTGACTTCCTTGAGATTCCATGAGTTGTCAGAACTGAGGAGCTTTTATAGGAATAGTCATATGTCAACTTGGCCATTCTTGAAAGAGCTGAAAGTGACATACTGCAGCAAATTGAGATCATTCTCATTGGCTCATGAAATCCAAAGCTGCCAAGGGAGTACTACCGGCACGAACCAACCTGCACTTTTTTCTGTAGAAAAGGTACAATCCTTAATTCTAGCTCTCTACCTTTGTCTTCGTTGATTTATTTAAGTCTCAAGCTTGTTATTTTCATTTGGAAATTGAAATCGTGAAACATTTCTTGCTTGTTAATACTCACCTGACCACGCTTGTGAATCGAATAATAAGTATGAAGAATGATTGAAGTTAATTAATTCCAGCTCATAATTCTAGTGATTCCAGTTCTTATTTGAAGAAAAAAGAAACGTTTTATAGGATTAATTTACATTTGCAATCATGTTTCTAATGATTCGCTCATGTCTTCTTTAGCCCATTATGTTAGTGGCATGTTTAATGGCTGGAATTTATCTATCGAATTTACCTATCGATTTAAGTTGACCTTCCTCGTCCGGCAAAATTATAATATTTTAGTATAGTGTTTATTAGGCAGATTGCTTAGGTTCCGTAGCTCCATAAACAGAACAGAGTTCCATGTCGGTAAATCCGGAACATGGTTGGTCATTGTCAAAGATCGCGGGTAACTTGCTTACCTAGTCACATGGTAGTGACTTATCAACAAATTTTGACAAGTACAAACATTTATTTATACTTAAAATTTATCAATAATTTAATAAACTACCAACATTTATTTTTATGGCTTACCAGCACCTTGAAAGTTACTAACTTCTATTGAAGTTGCCGACCTTAATTTGATTGATGTACCAAGATTAAGTACATTAAGATATCAACTAATTTTATTCACTTAAAAACTTTTTATAGGCAACCACATTTATTTACCAACTTTTTATCTTAGTAGGTTCTGCAAAGCACAAACACTTATTTTAGTACTTCAAAAATTACCTACTTTAATAATCTACCAACATTTAGTCTTGTATATTACCAACAAATTTGAATTTACCAACCTTAATTTGATTGGTGTACCAACATTCATCACATTGGGAAACAAACCGATTTCAATCGCTCATTAACTCTTTATCTTGTTAGGTTTTGAAAAGTACCAATATTACTTTATACTTCCAAAATTACCAACTATTTTAATAATATACCAATATTTATTATCGTGATTACCAACACCGTTGAAGTTATCAACTTTCATTTGAAATTACTGACCTTAACTTGACAGATGTATGAAAATAGGTCACATTAACATATGAACTAACTTTAGTCACTTGCCAAGTTTTTATCATGTTAGGTTTTGAAAAGTACCCATTTTCTTTTTCTTCCAAAATTACAAAATCCTTTAATGATCAACCAATATTTATCCTTGTGGCTGACCAACGCCTTGGTAGTCACAAATCTTTATTTGAAATTACCGACCTTAATTTGGTTGATGAACCTATATTCATCAAACTAAGATAGCAACTGATTAAGTCACTAAGCAACTTTTCCTTTTGTAGGTTTAAAATGTACCAATATTTTAATATACTTTAAAAATCACCAACTACATTAATAATCTCCCAATGTTTATTGCTCTGGCTTACAGACGCCTTTAAAGTTACTAACATTTGTTTGAACTTACCAACCTTTGATTGGTATATCACCGATATACCAACACAGAAATGAGTTCCGTTTTTAACCCCACCGAAACACTAAAACGTCCGTTATTTTGCAATCATGTACTTACGGTTTGTTTCCTAGATTATTTGACGTTTCATTTTGCTATTGTAAAAATGAACAATTTGTCTTAATTATTAACTCTTTTCCCATCAAATTTTCTAAAAATAATCTTATCGCTTTTTAACCCATGCCTCCATCAGTTCAATTGTTTTTGGGCTTTTGCAAATCTTAATTCATTTTGAATGCACTCTTCTCAGAGTCAGAAAGGCGAACCCGTGCACCACTTATGATTTATTATAAAATGAATATTAGAATTGTAGCTTAGAAAACAAAGTGCGACATATTAATACAACACTTTACCATTGAAACACATCTAATTACTATATAAGTAAGATGATTTGGTAAAAGAAAAAAAATTTTCTTTTGAGTTGTTTCTTCAAACTTGTTGAAATTACTATGTGCTTATTTTGCCTTTTGGATTTAATTAGTTGACAATTGAAAAGATGAAGTATATATAATTGGATGTAATTTTTTTAATTGTAATCAAGTAACGCTACTTTTTTTCTTTTTTCCGTAAATGGAAGGGCATTTTATTCATTGGGCCGTGGCTGTGCCACGTATTACTTTTGGTGGCCTAATTAAACGGATTTCCGCAGGTCATGCCACACTTAGAGCAATTGACCTTAACGAGGGATGATGTCATGATGATGCAGCAGCAATACATTTTTAGCAATCTTAGCGAGGTGGCTTTGGCATGCTACCATGATGAAAATGTCGTTTTTCCTTTCGATTTCCTTCTCCAGATATTCCCCAATCTAGAACATTTTAGTCTGTTCCGTAGTCCCTTAGAAGAGATATTTCTAGAAGACGTGGTTGGACTAACTGACACGCAAAAACCTTTCAAGGCACTCGGAAATTTGAAGCAACTTTCACTAGTAGAATTGTTGAACCCGAGGCGAGTCTGGAAAGATGGCTCTTTGATGGCTGAAATCCTTAAACAGATCGAGTCTCTAAACATTTGGGGTTGCCTCAGTTTATCAATCGTATTTCCATCTCTTACTTCATTCCGAGTTTGACAATTAATGGTACGGGATTGCGCTGGTTTAGTTCATATGGGGACTTGCTTAGCAGTGACAAGTCTGGTGCACCTTACTCTAATAATTTTAAGAGATTGTGGTGCTATGAAAGACGTGGTAACACATGATGGAAACGAAGTAAAGGAAATCTCTTTCCCCAAGCTGAAAGTGATGATACTTCATGGTTTACCAAGCCTTGAGAGCTTCTCCTCCACAAATTGCACCTTCATGTTCCCTTCATTGGTGCGTATTATCGTCACAAAGTGCCCCAAGATGAATATATTTTGCAACGGTGCCTTGAGGACACCAAACCTAGATAAAGTACTCCTCTCCGACGAAGATGATGAAGGGCATTGGGAGGGCGACCTTAATACCACCATCCAAACCTTATCGACATGAAACAATCCACACTAAATTCAGTAAGTCAGGTAAATTCTTTTTCTAATGACATTTGTTATTGCAGAATTATTCTAGAGCTTAAAAGAAAAAATTTTTAGTCTACTTAAATCCGTAGTCTCCCAAATAAGAAAAAGGATACTAACACAAGGAGTTCTAAAACTTGTGTCGATCCGTCACTTTAGTCTTACTACTTTTTTTCGTGCATTTAAATCTTAAACCTATCACATTGCTCCATGTTAGTGATTGCCTTTCCTCCGTTAGCTTTTAGTGGATGGCCCGAACTGGCTTTTTTCATTAATTCTTTTCCTCCATGCGACCTAAGAACCTATTAAAATCTAAAATGACATCGTTTAACACAAAACACGACCATTTTCTGTTACAACTATATTGAATTGAATGAATAAACTGAAAATTGAAAAGTAAGAAAGTATAAACTGAAAATTAAGAAAAAGGGGGACGAGATTGCCAAGCTGAGGGAAAGGACGAGAACGACGCCCTCACTTCATGCCCCCTTACCTTCCTATCACTTTCTCATTGTTTTAGTTTTCAATTTTTTTTTTAATTTAAGTCTTTTATTAAATTTTAGAATTTTTTTGTGATTTATTTTGCATAACGTCAGCGCCACTTGTGCGTAAGTAAGGAAATATTAAGAAAAAGATTGCCAAGTAGTTTTCTATCCACTAAAAGCTAAGGAGCCAATGGAAAGATTAATGGACGAACGACAGCAAACTTATGACTAAAATGCACGAGAATAAGTTGTAGGATGACAGTGACGGGTCACGGCAAGTTTTAGGATTGATAATTTTAAAATTGAACAAATACCTTTTCTCATTCAGTTATTGCTCTCATTATTGCTTACAGATTAAAGTGATCAACATGAATTAAAGGAAAAGAAGTCTTTGCTAACGGGGACAGTGATGATGTGACTACGTTGAGTAATTTACATCATTTTTCTTTTTCTTTTTAAGAGTTGGTAGAGGGGTTTGGTACTACTATCAACCTTTTATCTACTCTAGATAATAAATATGTTGGATAGTCAATAATATCTCTCTATTTGTTTATTTAAAAATAAAAAATACGCCTTTACCCATAACCTTGTTTTTTAAAAGTCAATTTCTTTCACGTTTAGTCGCTCAAGTAAATGTTCTAGAAAAATTAAATTGTCAATGTCCGTGCCACCAAAAGTGATCCATCTTGTTAATGATTTTGAAGAGATTCTGTTTTTCTATTTTTTCCTTTAAGTGGAAGAATTTATACACCAACAACACTGGTAATCTGACACTCGCATGCATGAAATTTACTTAAAGTCCAATAATTTAATTATCCAAAACAATCTACTAATGCAATGTCATGGTATGATTTCATATAGACATTTGTATGTCACGTGGAATACGCTACCTACAATTCATACTCACTGGTGGGATTACGTATAAAATTTTTCAAAATAATCAATTTATTTTTGACAAAGAAAAGAGTCAACTTATTATCATGTGAAGAGCGTGATAATCTGCATAACTAATAAAACATTTTATACTTTCTTTTTCTTCAAATTTCCAAGTCTATCTCAATTATACTCGAATTAATGCCCATAATGAATGGATTTATATAAGGCGGAGTTCATCTGTTGTTCTATGGATATTGCTAATCAAATATTATGTGCTATGTAAGAATGTATCTTTGACAAGTTGATCAAGTGAATTGATGATATGCATGATATACAAGCAATTGGATCTTCACGTTTCAAAAATAATTCGATAGTTTAAGTACCTCTAATTTCATTATTAGAAAAAATAAATTACAATAGTCCAATGGTCATCGTGTTTAACTTTTCAAGGGATCAAAATTGAAATAAAAACTACTAATGATACCAATGTGAAATAACATAATCTATAACTTAAATTTTAAGTATATCAATGATTTTCGTTATCGTATTTAATTTTTCAAGGGATCAAAATTGCAGTAAAAAGCACTAATGATACGAATGTGAAATAACATAATCTATAACTTAAATGTTAAGTATCTCAATGATTTTATATAATTTTGTGACATATTATATATAAAAAAATGATTTGTGTTATTATCTCCTGTTTTTCCCTTGCAATCGCACGGACTTAATTCTAGTGCCTCTATTGTGGATTATGAAGGGGGTCAGGAGGGTTACCATGATAGCACAATTAAGAAATTATCCTTAGCAAGTCCTTCAAAAACTTGAATCTTTTTCTTTTTTTCTAGTTTCTCCATTCCTCACTTGTTTAGTCCACCGAATGCCAACTCCATTTCACTCCTGTGTAGAACTTCGCTAACTTTCCCATCTCACCGACATATAGCGCATATTTTCAAAGCTCAAGGATTGGTGGCAATTCTCAAATAAGTGATTAAGGTCTCCGAAAGAGAGGGGCAAATGAAATCTCTTTATAGATACTAAAACATCAGCCTTCTCATCATTTTTTTTTTGGTCGAAAATATATAATGCATTCGATCATCGAAAAAAACCAGTCTTACAAGACAACGACGGAGAAAATTCCGAGCATAAAATTTCAGAAAGGGGTGAAGGAGCGGTGATCCACCAATTTTGAGGAAGTTTTTTGGCCCGATGTGTCTTGGCCAACCAATGCGCAGCTCTATTTGCTTCACGGGGGTAGTGAACCACTGTAGCGTTGTTGGTCCTTTCCAGCTCTTCTTTGCAGGTTTGCACCAATTCCTTTAAATTCCAAGAAGGCTCCGCCCGGCCCATTACCTGATCCACGACCGGTGAACAGTCACTCTCGCATGTCCACTTTAGTGTTTGGTTGCTGTCTCCTCCCACGTGCCGCAGTTCAAGTATCTTTAAGTAAAGCAACCCGTGCAGTATCGTTGTCGTTTCTGCCTGTTGTGGGGATGAAACCCTAATTTCCGATGCGAAGCCCTCCACCATCTGCGCCTCGAGAATTTCGCACGATTCCCGCAATCGAGCCGATGAAATCGCCGGAAACCACGCCGCATCAACATTTATCTTCATTTCCGTTGGGGCCAGTGGATTCCATCGAACAGGTATGCTGCGATTTGGTATTTGAACTCTCTGTTTCTGTTTCCATCTGCTGAAGGTGAGATGCTGTTCATATGCAATATCCAACAGATCTGCTGGTTGCGGACGTTTTCCTCTGAAGATCCAGTTGTTTCGAGCCTTCCAGATGTTCCAGAGAACCATTCCTGTCAACTCTCTGGCGAGTAAATCGCTGTTGTTTTCGAAAGCCCCCATCAACCATTGATCAAAGCGGTGGATCTGGTTTTTGGTGCTGGTGCCATTGAGTCGAGGATCCTCCCATATTTTCCTGGTCCATTTGCACAATAGAAAGGTATGTTCTGTGGTTTCTATCTTGGAATTGCAAATCGAGCATAAAGGGTCAGTTGTTATTTTCCTTTTGTAAAGGTTTTCTCGCGTGGGAAGGGCATTTTGGCATAGACTCCAGAGAAAATTTCGAATTTTTGGGGGTACAGTAAGGCTCCAAATTTGAGTCCAGAGGTTTCGTGGGGGTTTGAATGAGCATGATGCCTTGTTTAGGTTTAGGATTTTTGGGCATGCTCTGTTGTATCCACTCTTGACAGTGTACTGCCCTTCTGTTTCCTGTCCACACTAAACTATCCCGCTTCGGGTTTTGGCTCGGGGGATTGCTAGGATTTCATTTGCGTGTGTTCATCAAAAAGGTTGAATAATTGTTGTTCCTCCCAACTTTTAGAGTCTACGTTGATCAGCTCTGACACATAGATAGGTTCTTGGGGATGAGGTGTTCCGCCAATGACCCCTTGCTCTAGCCATTTGTCTTCCCTGATTTTAATGGTTTTCCATCCCCCACTAACCATTTAGTATCTCGCTGCTATTGTGTCTCTCGCCAATGTGCTCGCCAACCCTGGATGGGCGGTGGCCCTTACGAGCTCTCCATATATCTGTGTTGGGAAAATAGATGCCTTTCAGGACTCTGCACCACAGTGCTGTTGGAGCAGTGGATAACCTCCAAGCCTGCTTACCGAGCATTGCTCGGTTAAAAGTAAGCAAATCTTTAAATCCCAAGCCTCCGTCATCCTTTCGAGTTTTTAATACATCCCAGTTTTTCCAATGTGTCCCGCGCTGAGAGTCTCCCTTTTGCCACCAAAATGATGCAATTCTTTTTTCTATTGCTCGACAGATAGACATTGGCAGTTTGAATATGGACATTGCATAAGTTGGGATGGCTTGCACAACACTTTTGATCAAGATCTCCTTCCCTGCTTTGGTAAGTAGTTTTTCTTTCCAGCCTTCTAACTTTGCATTCACACGCCCCAAAATCCATGCGAACATTTCTTTTTTTGAACGACCCCATTCCATTGGGATCCCCAGATATTTGCCTGTTTTTTCAATTATAGGGACTCTAAGCTCATAGGCCAGATTTCTTCTGAGAGATAATGGGCTATTACTGCTGAAAAAAACCCCCGATTTGTTTAAATTCATAGCTTGCCCCGAAGCATAGTAGTACTGGTTGAGGATATGTGCCAGGTTTTGGCATTCAACAATAGTTCCATCCAGAAAAAATATAGCGTCATCAGCGAATAGTAAATGGGATAGCTTAGGACAAACCTGTTTAGTTGTATCCCTTTGATGCTTTGCCATCTGCAATTGCTTTGTTCATCAACCAAGTTAATACATTTGAGATTAGAATAAATAAGTATGGTGATAGGGGATCGCCTTGCCTCAGTCCTCTCGAGGGGGAGAAAAATTGAGTTAGTTCTCCATTGATCTTGACACTGAATGACACCGTAGATATACATTGCATGATTAGGGAGACCCACTTGGCACAAAAGCCCATTTTCAGCATACAATCCTGTAAGAAATCCCATTCGATTCTGTCATATGCCTTCTGCATGTCTAGTTTTAGTATCGCCTGAAATTTCTTCTTTCTTTTTGTGATGCGCAGGTGATGTAAAACTTCTTGCACGATAAATATGTTGTCTTGTATTTGTCTACCTTGCACGAAAGCACTCTGCTCTGGTTCAATGATGTTTGGTAGCCACTTCTTTAATCTGTTTGCCAGCAGCTTAGAAATAATTTTGTAACTGAAGTTGCATAAGCTAATAGGTCTGAACTGAGTAATGTTCTCTGGATTTTTTACCTTTGGAATCAATGAAATATGGGTTTGGTTGAGATTGGGATCAAGAGTACCTGTGTTAAAAAATTCCTTTACTAATTGAAACAGGTCTGACTTGAGAGTTTCCCATGAATTTTGGTAAAAGAGACCATTAAGGCCATCCGGGCCCGGAGCTTTGAGGGATCCTAATTGAAAAACAACTGCTTGCACTTCCTCCATCGTGGGAGGAACCACCAGCTGATCATTGATGTTTTCTGTCACCGGAGAAGGACACTGAAGAATGACAGGTTGGTAGTTTCTAGGACCCTCTGACTGATAAAGCTTTCTATAAAAAGAGCCGATATGATTTTTAAGAGTGACAGGATCTCTGCACCAGCTGTTATCTTCCAGTTGCAACATAGTAATTTTATTTCTTTGCCTCCTCTGTACAGTTGTTGCATGAAAGAACTTAGTGTTCTGATCCCCCCATTGCATCCACTTAATGCGCGATCTTATACCCCAGAATTGTTCTTCCTGTTTCCTCAATTTTTCTATCTGGTTTATAATGTTGTGTGTTGCCTTTCTGCTTGCTTGCTGGATTGGTTGATTAGTAATCTCCACTAAGGCCTGATTGAGCTCTTTGATTCTCCTGGATGCATTAGCAAATTTCGCGTTACTCCATTTGGCAAGAACTTGTGTAGTTTCATGCAATTTCACTGAGAAGCTGGGCTGGGGAAGAGATGTTGTGTTCCATATTTGTGCTATTAGATCATGATACTCCTCATGTTCTATCCAGAAAGCTTCCATCTTAAACTCTCGCTTTCTTTTCCTGGTTTCAGGGTGAAATCGAATTAGTAGAGGGCTGTGATCCGAGCCAATGGCTGGGAGAGCTTGAACTTCAGCTTCATGAAAGGTGGTTCTCCATTCCAAGGTACATAGAGCGCGATCTAGCCTTTTCTTAACAAGATTCTCCCCTTCCCTGTTATTTGCCCATGTGTATGCACACCCATGACTGTCAATGTCCATTAATGAACATTCATTAAGCATATCTCTGAAAGCAGCAATTCTGTGGTTGTCAGCCTCTCGTTTCCCCACCTTTTCCCATACATATAATACCTCATTAAAGTCTCCCATGCAAATCCATGGATTAGAATTAGGGGGCTTAAGAGCCCTCAGCTTTTGCCATAATATCAACCTCTCACCAAAATTTGTTGAAGCATGAACAAAAGTGATCTGCATTACATATCTGCTGTCTGGTTCTATACATTCCACATGTATAAACTGTTTTGAGCTTTCTTTTACTTTCAATGCCACTTCCTCATTCCACATTATGGCTAATCCCCCCGCTATACCTGTCGGATTTTTGAGGAAGATATTCTGGAATTGTAGTTTTCTGCGTATTCCTTCCACCATCGTTGCTTTATTTTTAGTTTCCATGAGAAATACTATTTTGGGCCGTTCCAGAGCGACTAAAGCTCTTAGTTCCCCGGATTGTCGGGGGTTGCCCAAATGACAATTCCAGCTTATGATTTTCATGTTGTTGTGGGTGGCTTATTAGGGCTAGCCACCAAAGCCCACTCTTTACCATCTTGAATCAACTGAACAGGGGTTTCCATAGGTCCGTGTCATCAATAAGGATAGGGGATGACTCAATCACACACTTCTGTTTCTTTGCCTTATGCACCTTCATGTTCTTCTTGCTGCATTTGCCTACTTTTGAAAGGATAGGTTTCTGAAATTCAGAACATATGATCTGTTTGCCAGTATCATGATTTGCCTTTAAAAATGCTGCAGGTTCTGCAAGTGCCTCAGACTCTTGAGAACTTTCTGCTCGTTTCTTGCTGCAGTCGGCAATTCGCATGGCAAAGGGTTCTGCTCTATCTGTTGTTTCTATTTCTCGAGTTTGGGTGGGTGGTACAAGTATAGTCTCTTCCACTGTTATCTCTTCTTCTATTTTGCCATAAAATGCTTCCCAATAGGGGCTATGATCACACGTTTCTACCTTCAACCAGGGTCCATATGGTCCATTTTTGTTTGCTGCCCATGGTGATTGTGCATATGGGATCTCTACATAGTCAGTAGCATAGTGGCCTATTTTGCCGCAAGAATAGCAGTAATGCGGTACTCGTTCATATTTAAATTCCACCCAAAGCCATTTGGTTCCAATGTCCAAAATGGCCCCTGATTTCAATGGAGTATTTAGGTCTATGTCCACTCTGACTCTGCCTCCTTTTTGTTGAGCATTTCCTGTTGATTCTGATTGGAATTCCCTGACATGACCAATTTTTCTCCCCAGGTCATTGAAAACTGTCTCCACCCTCCAGCCAGGGGGTATTCCTCCAATACGCACCCAAAACTCAGATCTGGTATAATCATAGCAGTGCTCTGGTATTTCTGGCACACATTGTCGAAGGACCAGCAAGTTGCTAGCAAAAGACCAAGGTGCTGCTTTTAGAACTCTCTCTTTTTCCTCCTCCGAGTGAAAGACGAAAGTAAAGAGTCCTGGTTCTTTTTGGACACAGGTTACACCTTCCGTTTTCCACGCCTTCTTCATTGTGGAGAGAAAAGCAGGGAAGTTAACATTTGGTTTTGAGTATAATTTTCCAAAGAGAGTGCGGTTACATTCATCCCTTTTTTGTTGAGGTATTTCAGTGAACACTTCAACAACATCATTCTCGGACCACAAATGGCCAAGACTTTTACATAGAGCTGCCACTCTCAATTCATTCTCTTCCTTACTCTTACTGCAGGAAAATGTGGAGGGCAATTTTGGGGGCGAAGCTAAACCAATGCGTGGCTTGAAGGGAGCTCAAGAACAGTCATTGCAGAAACCCAGGAACAGAAAAATATTGAAAGGGGTAATGTGTAAATGAGGAGTTAGATAGATGATCTGAATCCAGTATTGATGCTTACAAATCTTTCTTTGTCTCCACTTTCTTTTGCTGCCGAAAATCTAACGAAAAAAATACCCATCTCTATCCACACAGGATTCTACCGCGACAAAGATGATTACGGAGCCCTTTGGAAGAACATGGATACACATCAGAGATTATCAATCAAATTCCAATATCCTACCTCCCAACCCACAGCAACAACAGATCCAGAATCTCAAGGAGGAAAGATAATAGACAGTCGAAGTTCCACTCACAGTAGTAGGCGTCCATGAGCCCAGACTAGCATCAAGAAGATAATGACGGAATCCCTCCTTTACGAATCGGCATCTGCCCGATCATTCAGTTTGGTTGGATCCGCAGAAACCCAAAGCTGGAAATGACATGGGTTTTTTTTTTTTTTTTTTTTGGTTTATCGAAGCAGATGATCAGTTTGGGTATAGGGTTTGTTAATGGAAAACGCTACCATGATGGTAGAGATGGGTTCTAAAAAGGAGAAAAGATTCAGAAGATCATGTTTGGTTTAGGGTTTGTATGAGGGAGACGCTACCATGAAGGTAGAGAGAAGCTCTCATGGGCGAGAGAGAAGCCATGGCTCTCATCATTTTTCTGACTTGCATATTTTACGATATGACAGATAGAACATTTTATCAAATCGTGAAGCTCAATATGCAATCTTCACAAGCTGTCCTGCTGCAACTATGCGCAACTCTGTATCATGAACCAAGTTCTTCTACTGTTAACCCTAATTCTCTCAAAATACTGAATTTTGATGATGTTTTGCAGATGCTGGAAACAGAAAAGATGAGAAATTTACTTGTCCCATAGAGAAGAAATTGCATTTAGGCTCCGCAGCTTTTCTTGATCATCATTTTGCGCAGTGGCAAAATACTCATAGACTGGACATTTTCTTTGTATATATCTTCTTCCCTTTATTCTGAGTTAAATGATTACTTGTTCTGGGGGGAATTCGCCTAATTATTGTTGGGACCTTTCATTGGATTTGTCATGTAATGCCTACCAGCCACGCACAGCCTTGGCGATTAGGCATGTACGGGCATATTCCTTCATCCACTCGGACTGTTGCTAGAATGATTGTGCAAGATTCATAACTTGCAAAACTTCCATGAGCGCATGTGACATTTATTTCCTTAATGCTAGGTTCTCAATTCTCTCGTCCATCAGCAATGAGACTGGCATTCTCTTTAGCATGATCAATTTGATGGTTTTTGCATGTAGATGCTGGAGAAGCTCTGCACCACAAGTTCGTCACTGGCCTCTTTTGCACACACTTTTTGCGGATATGATTTAACTTTATTTCCTCCAATCTTCTGGTCCTTCTGTCAGGTTAGTATTAACTCGTGTTCCTACACTCTGTATTTCAGACACTTTTGAACGTTTGCTGGTTCAGGTTGAACATATCCCCGTTATAAAACAGAGTGTTTAAAATTAAAATACAAGTGCTACAGGAAATCCATATAGAGAGATTTAGCGACCGATCCTCTTATAATCCTAGAAACTCGAGAATCTTTTTGAAGACTAGCCATTCACTGAGCTCTTTGGCCTGCCTTTTATGATGTGAAGATATAATTGGGATTCATTTATTGTGGTATTACACAGTTTACCATATTTGATGTGTTTACCATACTTAAAACTCATCTCATTGCCAAATGAATTTCTATTGGCATTTGTGAGAGAGAGAGAGAGAGAGAGAGAGAGAGAGAGAGAGAGAGAGAGAGAGAGAGAGAGAGAGAGAGAGAGCATGACAATGTGTTAAGAGCAATTCATAGACTAGATGACATTGCTCTTATGTCTAATGATCCAATTTCAATTGGGAATCTATGTAATCCAATTTTTGAATCTAAATTAGATCCTTTAATGACCAAAAGGAACTTTAACAATTAGACCTCAAGTGTTGCTTTTTGGGGTGAATCAAGAGAAAGCTAATGGATTACTAAGCAGGAATGGTTCTGTCTGAGTGTGGGAACTTGGTCATGTCAAGAAACGCATTCATTATCTTCATCGATTTTGTTCCTTCTCTAACATGTGAAGTTGATGATAAATGGGTGCGCAAGAAATTTATATAAAAAAAAAACAATTCAGAAAAAATAAATGACCTTGAACACATCAAGAAATAATAAAGCAGTAAATAAAATGCTAGAAAAATGGAGAACCTCAATCACAACGAGCAGTTCTTACTGCAGCGACGAGGGGATGATGATCGTGAGGCGGCCATCGCGCTACAGTTGTCTTCAATGCTTCAATGGCAACGCCACTGCGAAGCGAAAGGGCAAGAACGAGTTCGCCAATGAAGGGGAATCACCTTGCTGCTGTTGGCGACCTGCGGCGCCAGGCTTCTTGACAAACTTGATGACTCCGGGCTTCTGCTGGGACAGAGCGGCAACGTCAAGTCATAACTCTCGTGATGGCTAAGTATGAGAGGGTGGTGACCGGCAATGGTTGGATCTGTACGACGGGCAAAGGCGAGTGAGTGTATTGCGTGTTGGGTGGGTCCACCTTCATGTGGGCCCAGCTAGCATTAAAAAAAAAAAAGAGAGAGAAGTTAAAAAGAAAGTGGTGATCTCACGCGTGTGTGCGTGTGCCTAAAGTGAAGAGAGAGAGAGAAAAGAAAAGGGATGTTGCTTTATGGACTAGAAGAGAGCGAGAAAAAAAAAAGTAGAAAAAGAGAGATCCACCGAGAGAAAGCGCACGAAAGAGGAGAGGATCGAATCTTTGTGATTCAAATTCAAAGGCCAAATGTTTGACAGAATTGGCTCAAATTTGAGTATGTTGTTTGTGAGACCGAGGGCTATGAGTTGATTTTCGTTCGTTGAGAAGCGCCTTCTAATTTTCCAGTTGCGGTTAAGGTTTTCTTGTTGCAAATTCATTTATCCACCTATGTGGTGATGGAATAAGATTGTAATGTTGATATTGTGACTAGAGAATAATACTTTGTGTATCTTGGTATTCTTGGTGATTAATGGATGTTTTGGACGGTCTGTGGTTTTTCCCGCATTGGATTTTCCACGTTAAATCCTTGGTGTCGTTATTTGCTTTGTCTACTTATCATTTCGGTATTATATTTGCATATCGTGAGGTTATATATTGTTGATTGTTGCTGAAAATTTCAGTTGATTTAGTTTCGGATGAGAAATTGATCCTAGATTGCATTTGGCTCGTGGTGAATTATTGTCCCTGAGTTCTCCTCAACAAAGTGGTATCAGGGCTAAGGTTGAAATTCTAGTGTTAAATGGAAGAAACTAGCAACATCATGTTTAAGTTAAATGCCTCGAATTATTCTATTTGGAAGTCCCGAATGGAAGACATATTATATTGCAAAGACTTGTTTGATCATATTGAAGTGATGAAACCAAAGGAGATAAGGAAGCCAAAGAATGATAAGGATGAATTGGAAAATGGTTGGATTGATGATAGTGTGTTTCATTATGTTGCTCATAAAATGAAGGTGGACACTTTGTGGAAGAAATTACAAGATCTCTATGAGAGAAAAACTCCACAAAATAAAGCTATTCTAATTAAGCGACTTGTGAATTTGAGATATAAGAAGGCGAGTAATATGGCGGGACACTTGAGTGAATTTCAAGATGTTGTAAATCAATTGACAAATCTTGAGATAGATCTTGGTGATGAATTGCAAGCATGCTTATTGCTTGACACTCTTCCTGATAGTTGGGATACCTTGGTTATGGTGTTAAACAACTCGACTCCTTTTAGTGTGCTTTCTATGAGCATGGTTAAAGAAAGTTTATTCAATGAAGAAACAAGAAGAAAATGCTTGAATTATACTTCTACATCAAATGCTCTTGTTATAGAAAACAAGGCGAGAAGTCAATCAAGAAGGTTTCAAATAAATGATACCCGAGGCAAGTTAAGAGGAAGGTCGAAATCAAGACCAAGGAGATGTGTGAAGTGTTATAATTGCGGCAAGATGGAACATTATGCAAAAATAGTGTTGGTTGCCAAAGAGAGATAAATCCAATGATAGAAATGGAGATCGAAAGAAAGAAGATAAACAAGTTACGATAGCGATTACATCCGATGGCGCTATTGTGTTCGTATGTGATGATGGATGTGTGAATCTTGCATGCCAATACTCTATATGGATTGTTGATTCCGCGGCTTCTTTTCATGTCATCTCACAGCATGACTACTTTGCTTATTATCGCGATGGCGACTTTGGTTGTATTAGGATGAGAAATAGTGGTGTTTCCAAGGTTATTGGCATGTGAAATATTTATTCGGAAACCAATGTCGGATGTAATTTGTTTTTAAAAAATGTGAGACACATTTTGGATATTCTACTTCACTTGATCTCCACGGGTGCCTTAGATGATGATGGTTATTGCAATTCTTTCTTTGATGGCATATGAAAGTTGACTAAAGGTTCCTTAGTAGTGGCAAAAGGTAAGAAGATAGGTTCTCTCTACACCATGCATGCTGACTTTGTGACATCCTGAAATTTCAATTCTATTTTCAATTAAATAAATCAGGTCTTTCATCGACGAGCTGATAGTGCTAATCTCTAAGCTGATTGAGATAACTAGACTATCTAGGGAAGTCATTAAGGGATTTTAATGCAATAGACTTGAGAATTTAACCATGAATCGACTACTCGACCGTGCTCATATGTAGAGATCATTACGGCACAGTTAAAAATCGATTAGAGATCAGAGATAGGTCGGTTCGACAGAGATGTGTGGCTAAACGTGGGCGATTCCACCAAATTGCAAAATTATTGTCGATCGGTACTAGACTAATTTTTCTGTCGTTTTGGTACCCTGTGTCCGTATTTAAAACTTCAAGATTTTCACAACCACCGAGAGTCGCCAATATGTCGAAGAGGTATATTGTGACTCGAAGTAAATCGACCACGAGTCAATTGCACTAAAAATTTCTGAAAGTTACCCGGTGGGCTAGGTTACGCTAAAATCGCACCAGATTGAAATTAACTGCGAATTTAAATCCGATTTCAGAAATTGAAAGTTTTGTTATGTCACGAGTCATTTTAGGAACGTCAACTCATCTTCCGAAGATTTTTCTGCAAATCGAGATTTTGGCGAAAAAGTCGAAATAGGGCCGTTTTCATTCAGAAAATTCAAAGGACCATTTTTTATCGCGTTTTTGGGATGCAAGTTGGTTCTATTGGAGAGGAAAAATGCTAATTTGATCGAGGACACCTTGGTGGAATTTATGGGGGCCGAATTGAATTAATTCAAAGAGGAATTGAAGTAGTTTTGGGGGAAATTTGTGCAATTTCGTAGCCCCCATGCCCCTCAACTTTTGGACCACTTCCAAGACTTCCCAAGGAAGCTTTGTGGCCTGCTTTTGGGCTGAGGAAGCCAGCAAACCGATAGGAATTCTTCAAAGGGGGACAAAGGGATAGGATGAAGCTTGGAGGGGCCCTCATGGCTTTGTTGTCCCATTTCTTCCTCCCTCAACCTTGCTTTCCCCATTAGAGACACCTTGGAGCTCTGAAAATTGCAGGAAAATCGAGCATCAGCCCTCCCTTGCCGTCCGAAGCCGCCGCTCACCCGTCGAACCGCCAGCACGTCGCTTGCCGCCCGCCCGAGCTCCCGGCGAACCAGCCGCTAAATCGCCTATGTCCGAGCTCCTCTCACCGTGTTCCTCACCGTTCGACCGCCATAGCTTCACCTGGAAGCTGCACCACCGCCATTCAGCCATCGCCTGCCACCGGAGTCGCCTGCCTAGACCGTTGTTGCCTGTCTCGCCGAACCAGCCGCCTAGCTCTCCCCTTCGGCCCAGCAACAGAACCAAAACCCAGCAAGAAGCCGTGGGCCTTTGAGACCCATTTCCAAGCTTTTCCAAGCCTTGGTAGGTGCCGCCGCTTTGGAATTTGTCGTTCATCTCCGCCTCGCCGTGGCCGTGAACTCATCGGAATTCAAAACTGGTGAGTTTACTCATTAAACTTTGATTATTGAGTTAATTATGCTTAAGGGTTGATTAGTTTAGGTTAAGTATGGATTATGTGGTTAGTTAGAACGGATTAGGAATTTAATTATTCGTTTATGCATGTTAAGTGGTTAGAGTAGCGTAATTAGAGACTAGATAAGCTGTAGTATTTATCTAGATAGGTTCGGAAATTTTTCGGGCCCGTTTCGTATTTAATTAGGCTTTTCGGCCTAAGTTTGTATTTTTGGCATTTATTGATATTTATTTAATTAATTTTGGTAATTATTTAATTAATTATTACTTTCCGGAAATTAGACCGGGATAGCCGATGACCGGAATTTCATGCCGATTGCAATGGTGTGATTGATTTATTTAATTGAATGCTATTTTGTGCTAATTGAGTGGAATTTGTAATTTTGGGAATTTATCCTAAAATTGAGTATTTTCGGTTTTTAGTT
Source organism: Eucalyptus marginata (assembly GCA_014182565.1). Lineage (NCBI taxonomy): Eukaryota > Viridiplantae > Streptophyta > Magnoliopsida > Myrtales > Myrtaceae > Eucalyptus > Eucalyptus marginata. The sequence goes on along the minus strand of CM024586.1, from coordinate 30,804,097 downwards.
GGGAAATACCGGGCGACGGTTTATAACGCCAAAAATATTCTTGTGAACTATATTAAATGGTGGGATTTTTGAAAAGGAAAATATTGTATTTTGGTTTAGGCCAACCGTGTACCCACACACGATTATTTTTATCATGGCTTGTGTCCGGACTCCTATGTATTCTATTTCGGTTAATGGGGAGCTCCATGCATTCTTCCCTGGGGGACATGGCATTCGTCAAGGAGACCCGATGTCTCCCTATCTCTTCACTCTTGTTATGGAGGTATTTTATGGACTTCTCAATGCAAGAACTACCACAAAGGAATTTAAATTCTACTGGAGGTGTAAACCTGTTCGGTTGTCTCACCTCTTCTTTGCTGATGACGTCTTCCTATTCAGTCATGCGGATTGGCCTTCTATTACCATCCTAAAAAAGGCTCTAGACCGGTTTTCATCTTGGAGTGGGCTCCTTCCGAACCGTAATAAGAGTGAGATTTTCATCTCTGGTGGTACTCAGACTATGCGCAATTATATTATTATGGCTTTTGGATTTCGGGAGGGATCCCTCCCTGTGCGTTATCTAGGTGTGCCGATCATATCTGCCAGGATCGGGAAAGCAGATTGTGTCACCCTTGTTGAGCGCATTACTGCTAAAGCCCAATCTTGGACGCAAAGGTTCCTATCTTTTGCAGGAAGATTACAATTAATCAGGTTAGTATTGCATTCGATTCAAACTTATTGGTCCAGTATCTTTACACTGCCTGCTTTGGTTATGGATAATATAGAAAAAATCTTGCGTCAATTTTTGTGGAAAGGTCTTACCCCTGGGAAAGGTGGGGCGAAGGTATCATGGGATGATGTGTGCCTTCCCAAATCAGAAGGGGGGCTTGGAATCCGTAGGCTAAAGGACTGTAATAGAGTTGCTATGCTAAAATATATCTGGATTCTCTTCACGAATAAGGAACCATTGTGGTGCCGATGGATTCACTCAAACTTTTTAAAGAAGGATAATTTTTGGGTGGCGACAACTCCTACCGTCTGCTCGTGGACCCGGAAGAAAATCCCGGCTTTGAGAGCCCAGTTTCGGCCCTTCTTTGTCTGGAAAATTGGAGATGGTCATGCGGTTTTTGCTTGGTTCGACAATTGGATCCCCGAGGGACCTCTCCATACTCTTACCTCACAATCGTTCATGGAGTCCTCTCTTCTTCCTCGGAATGCGACTGCTTGCGGACCTATTCTCTCCTTTGGGTTATTCGATTCGCATGATGTTGGATTCTAGAGGTATCCACCTCCCGGGAGGCTAGTGCCGGCCCGATATTTTTCTTGGTCGCAACATCCATCTGGGGAGTTCTCGGTTTCCTATGCTTGGGAGTGTGCTAGATCAAAAAGGACTCGGGTTCCTTGGTATTCTCTCATTTGGAACAGGGACATAGCTCATAGATTCCAATTTATATTATGGCTCATCACCAAAAAGCGGTTGCCTACCCAACAGTTTCTTATCTCTATTGGCAGAATAGATTCTGGTATGTGTGCTTATTGCAATGGAATTCCTGACTCCATTGATCACCTTTTTTTTTTATTGCCACATTCCAGCCTCTCTTGCCTTTTTTGGGCCACAAGATGCAACCTTCCATGGCGTTCGAGGACTTGGAATGACACTCTCACTTGGGTTGTCAAATTTCTCTCTGGTAAAGATTTCTACCATCATATAGCTCGGTTTTCCTTCGGGGAGTTATGCTATTTGATCTGGAAAAAGAGGAATGATTGCATTTTTAGAGGTATCCCGACTGCGGCTCCTGCTCTTAAGAACCAGCTTATCAAGCTTGTGAAGGATAAAGCGGTAACTTTCTCCAATGTTCTAGACTCTCCACGGAACAGGCGTCTTCAAAGAAACTGGGATCTACATCCCTCCATATTCGCGGCTTCCCCGGCTTCGGTGTAGTTTGCTTGTGCTTTTGATGGCTGCTTGTTTGGCCTTTTGCGCTTTGTCCCTCTTTCCTTTCTAGCTGAGGGTCGGCTTTTCGCCTTGCTTTTTCCTTTCTCTGGACCAAAGGTGTCGTCCCTTGTTGCTTTGCTTCGTTTTTGTTTCTTTGGCTTTCTCTCGGCTCCCTTCCACTCTTTGTGTGCTCACTTAGAGTGTAAGCTTTTGGAGTCGGTTTTTGTATATTTGTCCAAAGCTATAATATTCTTTACCTTTACCAAAAAAAAAAAAAAAATGGTGAAATTCTCAGTTGGTGAGAACAGTATACTATATCAGCCTACGGGCCTTGATATATCAGCTTAGAGTGAACAGTATACTTTATCAGCTTAGAGTGAGCAGTATACTTTATCAGCTTAGAGTGAGCAGCATACTTTATCAGCTTAGAGTGAGCATCATCGGTATACTATATCAGTCTGAGGGCTTTGATATATCAACTTGGTGTGAGCAGTATACCTTAGCAGCTTCTGGTGAGCATTATCAGTATACTATATCAGCCTACGGGTCTTAATATATCAACTTAGAGTGAGCAGTATACTTTATCAGCTTAGAGTGAGCTATATTATTTATCAGCTTAGAGTGAGCTATATTAATTATCAGCTTTTGGTGAGCTATACTATTTATCTTCAGCTTAGGGTAAGCAATTCTTGATGTGATTGAACTTGATAGATAGTATTGAATGGGTTGACCGAGAGATGGTATTGATAATATGGAGTCGAGTAAGTCGACTGATCGATGTTTGATGAGATTTGAATTGAAGTAATTTGTTGATTATATGAATTGTACTGACTTGTATGAAGGAACTAAAGCAAAGGTAAGTCACCTATCTCTTGTGTGCATAGGTAACATTTAGGCGTATTTTCTTCCTAGTCAGAGTTTAGGGGGTGAACTTGCTGAGACATCGTCTCACCCCGTTGTAGGATAATATTTACAGGTCCTTAGATGGCTGTACCTCCCGAGCGTTTTGGTCAGCTGAAGAAGGTCACCGTGCAGGTATCTTATATTCCGCTTCATGGAAACCCAAGGGGATGGGTCTATGAACTCATGAGGTCCGTTGTCTAGGTTGATAAGGGTCTACCCCATAAAGTAGCCCATCAATACAGATCGTGGTATCGTCATGAGCGAAATGGACAAAGAGAAGGTCCCCTACCGGAATCTAAGATCCCTATGTCGGTGTTGGAGGTAACTTTTGGAAAAGGTACGACTGACCCTCCAGTGGTTCAATGGTGGACCCAAGTCTGTCGGATCTAGGGTCCTCGAAGTATTCAGTTGAAGACTCGAATGCTTAGAGGATCTATAGCACTCTACCCCCCCCCCTTTGTAGACCTTGTATATATCGGCTAATATTGTATATGACATAGTTTGATATGTGTATATAAGTGTGTTGTGGTTTAAAAAATTTGTGGCCCTACTTTTCTATCACATCTTGTTGTTGTCTAGGGATTTGTTTATTCGCTTCTGCATGCGCATTAAAATGAATGCGTCGGCGACGCGTCTTGGGACGTCACTATTTAATCGACCACCAAAGGATGGGCACGCACTCGGAGGATCGGGGCGTGACAAGTTCAATCTCTGATTGACAGTGGCATTGATATTACAATTTATCTTAACTGATTTTCCCTCCTTCAACACAATCTTGTTAATGTGCACTACTCCTAATAGGAAGATATTGACGTCTTTGACTTTATTTTGAGAATATGCAAGATGCAATGTTGGTTCTTTTGCTAGTTATATGTAGATGATAGTGACTGTTTGTTTGGCAATAGGGGATTTAGATTTTTGTCAAAAAATTTACCTTGATTCTTGGATGAGCGTTGTGGTGGATATCATAGCTTCATGTATATTTCTCCAATTTTACATGGTGTCGGCATTGACTCCTGCTCTTGAAACGTTATGAATGTTCATGCCAGGATGGTTAGTTTGGTTCAAATTCTTATGGCAGACAGTTGTTACAAGGTTAGGTCCACAGTTGTTAATTATCCGAAGTAATATCATAACATGGATTGGCAAGTAATATCCCACACGAATTACCGTAACTTAAGCTAGCTTAGTTGTCTACTGTTCAATTGTTTTACTAGAGTTCATAAAATAGAGATACATAGATATTACTTTGCCTGCCTTCATGTCGTGATGATAAATAATCAATTGACTTGATATAACATGATTCAATTATTTTATTCTTGTAGAAAAATTTTGACACTGAGTATAAGGTGTCATTTAGTCATTCTTTTTGTTCTATTTCTGAACTTATCTGATTTGCTGCTTTTTAAATGTAAATTCTTGCCAATTTACTTTGGTGGAAACTGAGAAAAACAATTTGTACAAGTTCGATACCATTCTAATATCCCGTGGGTTTACCATAACAGTAGTATCGACCATGTCAATATGAGAGTCTCTAAGGGCGCGTTTGTTTAAAAATTTTTTTGTTCCTCGGAACACAAATTTTTGTTCTTTTGTTCCGGGAAACAAAAAAAGAACAGAAACGCGTTTATTTACACTTTTGTTTCCGGGAACAAAAGATCTATTTTTTTGTTCCCTGAACAGATTTGGAATAGAAACAAGAAGTAGAAACAACTTGTTTCTTATTCCTGGGAACACTTCCGAGAAACACTTTTTTTCTTCTTCTTCTTCTTCTTCCTTTTTGCCGGTCACCGGCCTTGCCATGGCCGCGCCGGTGACCAGCTAGACGAGGGCCGCGACCTTGCCAAAGCGTCGCCGGCCCGAGCCTCGCTGTGGCCGCGCGAGGCTTGGCCTCACATGGGCTGGGCAAGGCCGACCTCGCCCACCACCGGTGAGGCTCGGCCTTGTCGGGCCACCTCTAGGACGGCGTCGCCTAGCGGTGGCCCGGTGAGGCCGAGCCTCGCGTGACCACGGCGAGGCCGAGCCTCACCGTTGGCTGGGTGAGGCTTGCCTAGCCAGCAGTGATCTTGCCAGGCCATCGACGAGGCCGAGGCTCGCCGGGTGGCCCGGCGAGGCTCGCCGGGGCCAGCCGGCCTTTGGCAAGCTTGCCGGACGTCGCCCGGCCGGTTGCCGACCACGGCGGTGGCCAGCAACCGGCCAAAGAGAAAAAGAAAAAGATAAAAGATAAAAAAAAAAAAAAAGGAAAAAGGAAAATATAATAAAAATATTAAAAATTTAAAATAAACAAAAAAATTATACAAGTTTACCAAACGTGTTTTGTTTTTTTCTATTATAGGAAAAGAAATTTTGTACGATTACCAAACGCGTTCTTCTGTTCAAAAAATTTTCCCCGGAATAGAAATAGTTTTTTTTTAAATCTGTTCCCGAGAACAATTTTTAAACAGAAACATTACCAAACATGCCCTAAATTGCCATGAGTTCAAGCTAGAACTTCTTCAGACCATCAAAGAGAGAGAAAAAGGCCTTGGATCCAATTTTCTGTAAAATTCCTTTATAAACCACTCATCCCAGCTTTCCGAGATTTGCAAATCGCAATAGTATCCACATTTTACTCCAATCCTCTCCCCTACAGGTCGGGCTTTATATCAGGTAAAAGAGAGAGATGTCCAAAATCCAATATGATTGCGGGTAGTGTCCAATATTTCTCAAAGAAATGGCGAGAGAAAACTAGTTGATTGAAGGTGATATAATTGCTTCGTGAATCACCAATTTTAGATGCATCCCCTGCAAAAGCAGATGATCGAAGGATCACTCAGCTACTGAGCATACTGTAATTTCATATGTTCTTTAGAAGGTTGATATGAAGAAGAAAGGCTCACTTGCTCGTTGCTATTATCAAATAATGTTCGAACTCTGCTCTTCTGCTTTTGTTGGAGTTTAGTTGTGTTTATAGCTTTTGGTGCTTCATCCTCATAGCTCTTTCCATAAGCGCCAATGTGGACTATGTAATTGTATTTTAATTGAATTAGGAAGTGATATTCTCTCCTAGCCATGGAAAATATCATTTAGGGTCCACAATCTTAGGAGTTCTTAGTAATCTGACTCTCAATTGTTTCAAATGAGTTCATAAAATACATCAAATAGCTCACAAACTTAGAGCACCAGTCATTACCATGACATGTTTGTACTTAAAGTACAGCATATCTCTGTACTAGTCAAATGTCCACAATTTAACATATTCTGTGTACAAGAAGAATGTGCAGTAAAATAATATTTATGAGTTTCTAGGAGAAGCCAGCTATATGCCGTCAGGGGTATTTATTGTCGGATCACATTGTGAAAATGTCATTTTCCATGCACTTAGTTTCAGTGAAGTACGAATGCAAGCCATCTAGATCTTGTCCGCAACATCTTCTCCTTTCTGTTTCCCACGGATGGTCACAAAGCAAAGTCGGAGTTTGATCCTGTTGCTTCTTAATAAAAATTTACAAGTAGGCTCGAGAAACCTGGTTACTCCGACCATCCATGCTCAGGAATCTGTCGCTTTCACGACCGCTATTGAAATAATATTTCGCTGTTCCCAGTTTAGAAAACAAAGATATGTTTCTGAAAGTGTAAGCTGTCCAAAATCTCTCTTCAAATGTCCTGTTTGATATGGTTCCTTGCCAAATCTTTTCATTGCTTTATCTCTCGTACTCGGGTTTATTAGGATCTTTTCCTGAGAATATCCAGAGGAGTTAGAGTGTGGGGGTTCTCGTCCCATTTCGTTGTCATCATATCCTCTAATACGTTATTGGAGGCATTAGTGATTTGACATACTGTAAGACTTGTTGCGGGAGAATTCATTAGTCATGGAGTGCTTCGACTTCAATACTAGTGGGAACCATTCACTTGTAGGGTAAATGCCTTTCCTCTCAACACCACCTTAGACTACCGGTCACCTCGCGACGTGTACCGGCACGGGACCCACACGGCCTCCACGGTCGGAGACCAGAAGGTTCCGGATGTCTCAGCCTTCAGCAGGCTCGCGTGGGGCACCGCCACAGGCGGCGCGCTGCTCACCCACCTGTACATAAACAAGGTGGGTTGGGTGATCCCTGACGCGACCGAGCAAATGGAAGTCACTTGCTCTGAGCAGGACATTTTAGCAGCTATAGATGACACAATTGGCGATGGAGTCGATGTACTGAGCATCTCCCTGGGCATCGGCAAGCCTCTCCCTTACACTGAGGACTCCCTAGCCCCTCGCATATTCCAGGCGATGAGAAACGGCTTCGAGGTGGCATGCGCCGCAGGGAACGCCAGCCCTGCCAGGTCAACTCTATCAATCATGTTAATTTGCTTCTCGCTTATTACAGTAAACCTCAGAAGTCCATGGCAGACTTGGAGAAACTTCACAGAAAGAAATGGTGCAAATCTTGCTTTACCAGCTTTTCATCAAGGCCATGAAAAGGTGTCCGTCATTCTCAAATAGCTTAGTACTCCACATTCTAACGAGCCCTTTGATCAGATTCAACGTGAATTTTGCAGAAGTTGCCAGTAAAGAAGATGATTATGTAGGTCCCAAAGAATAGCATCATGTAAAAGTTCATTTCCACGATGGACATCTTGAATCTAACATCTTATTAATTCTTATTTTGGTGAAAGACCTAAGTGTTGATTAAAACATGCTAAGATAAGTTAATTTCCACAATGCACTTAGAGCACGTCTTTCTTAATGTTTACATGTTTTTTGCTCTGGACAGGGTCACTATTCTTGTCTTACTTGGCCTCACCATCTCTCTTATTGCAGCGAAAGAAAAATGAAAAATGAAAATGAATGTCCATAGTCACAAACCTGCACATAGCAATCACATAAGCAGTGCCGGTGATCACCATCGAGATTGCTTGCAAGCCATGTCTTGACAGATCAATTAACCCCGATTACGACCCTACAGATCACGATGGCATGCTTACTCTTGTGCCCTGACCCTCGGAACACTAGTTACATGTGAATTTCAAATGACACTCGATCCCACCATGGCCACTGGCCTCAGCGCTCATTAGTAGAAACTAGCTATGTCCAAATCGCAATAGCACGGTCAATGAAAAAAATGAAAAAGAAAATGAAGTACCGTCTCTTTTCATTAGATGACACTATGTCTAACATCTTCACGTCGGTAGCCTAGTTTGCAACTTGAAAATCATAGGGTGACGTTGGAAAATTAGCATGTTTCCGCTCACACCATCTAAACAATTCAGCCTACTCCAAGTGATAGGAAAAAATTTATTTTCTCATTGAAGAACTCCTTAAATACTTTGAAGTATGCAAATATTACTTGTGAGTTTTCTCATGACTTTTTCAAAATCATCATTTCAAATGTTGCTTATTTTTCTTGCTTCATTCTTTATATTCGAACCAATCAGTATAAATAGTTGGACCAGACGAACCAGTAGAATCACATACTAGCCCATACTCCGGTTCAGCCTCTGGTTCCATTTTCAAAACATTGGCTATAATCAGAACCGGAATAATTGACTAAAAGCCATATGTTCTTTCTTGAAAGGTGAGTACATGAAAATCTTTAATTAAGAGCCCTCACCTTTGGTTCATATTTCTATTCATCAAATTTCTTTAATGGACGACCTCACTTTTAATTTATTAGAATACCATTCAAAGTAAAGTGCAAGTTTATATGTAGATTATAACAATGGGGAATTGGATATTGTTACTTAAAACGTTGCTTCGTCCTTTTACCAAGCAAGTGGATCCACCAAAAATATACATTTCAAACATGTGTAAGGAGAGATAGAGAGTCCTATTCAAACACGCGCTAACCAAACTTCTTCGATTTGAAAACAAAAGAGCGAAAACGAAATTTACCATACTTGATGTAAATGGCTATCTTTTTATACATTCCTATTTGTAGGAAATTTTCTCGAACCATGCCTTTAGTTAGTGAATTACTGATTATGGATCCACCTATATGCAAATAAAAATATGGATGATGTCCATGCTATCCTGACTTAATACTTGTACTTTATTATGCTTAGCACATGAAATTGCACATGACTACATTATCTAACTAAATTCAACCCAACTTGTTGTGACTTCATTTACCTTTCAAACTCATCTAATAATTGATGATAGATAAAATGTTGAAAATTCTAGCTCAACTTTCAGCTTGATTATTTTGTCTGATACATTTGTCATCCTTTTCTAGATCAAGGCATCATCCTCTTTATTCTGAATAAAGATCACTAGGTACCCCGTTACAAGTAATAACTTGAAAGAAAATAAACTTCTTACTTCTCCATGAACAAGAGAATATAGTAAGCATTGTTGAGTTTTAGGGAAATTCATCCGTATCATAGCAAATTGTCGATAACCTCAGTTATCTCTATAAGTAGCACCAATTCTATACTTGTCGTGTCCATCATGGAACAAGAGATGTGCATGATCGCAAATACATCTCCTAATTTCTTTTTGAGTAATAAACTTTCTTAGCACGCATTTGATATTGATGATTATCCAAGTGAGATTCCTAAAGTTATCTCCATTATTGAAGGACATTTGAGAGAAAATTAAAGGGGATAATTTCTTTTAACAAAAGACAACTCAAAATTTTGATCGATATTTATTAAACCAATAAAAGAAATATGCCAAGAGCAACCAAGATCGCTTCACAGTTACATACCTCGCTCCCAAAGTGCACGAAGCGGGGATTCAATGGAGTGCGAATTAATATGGAGATTAGTGTGGAGAAAAATTCAAAAAAAAAAAATACAAGAAAAATGTAAATTCCTTTGAAAGGGAAAATTTCCAGGAAAATAAAATGGTCTATTAAAAAGTAAAGATAAACATAGATTATAAATTTGCTTGATTGTGGAAAGAGAGAGCTTTACGATCCCAAAAACATTGGCATTTACAATTAAATACCAATAACCATTCCCTCCAATACGTACAAGAAACACCCACGTAACTCCAATTATTCTACCTCTTTAGTGACTCCAACTTCAAAGACGAATGCTACCACGTGCAAACTCGATCATGAGCTCTCCCTAGTTACTTCCCCCAACATACCCGTACATCTGCCTGATTTGTTGTTTGCACTTTCTCTGCTTTATTCTTCCCTTCTCATAAATTTTGAATTAGCATCTAATGTACTTAACTATATTTGATAATGATAGCTAATATTTCAAAATTGTTAAATTTTCATCACAAGTGTAGCTTCTCTCTCACTTAGTGCTTGTAATTTTTTTTTTAATTTCCTAATAAATTTATCTTCAACAAAGAGTTCCATCTCATCTTTAGTTCATTCAATCAATCTAAATATGGCATTAATGGATGATACGTCCGCATCTTTGCAATTTTAACAAAAGGACTCGCTCAATAAAAATTATATATAAATTAAAGACCATATTAGGAAAAAAAGAGAATACATGGACAATATTGAATAAATTGAAGAAGTAAAGGCACTAGCGATTCCATTATCCCTAAACTTTTCATATAAGTTTTATGAAAAGATTTTTCTAGAGGCTATGTTATATGCTAGTGACATAGCTCACGGACGAAGCAAGATCCAAGATCATCCGTGATCTAGCTGTGTCACGCACCAGGGCTTTGCTGCAGACAGCCCTAATCTATCCCTGATGGATCACTAATCAGTCCCTGACCGATTCGTGAACCACACATGATCCGTCCATGCATGATATGAGTGAAGACCCGTGCATGACCAATGATCGACTCCTGATCAATGTTCGGCCAGCCCCTGCACAACCTGGAGTTGTTCACTTACTCCGTGTCAGGCGCCCATGCTCACCCATGCTGACCCTAATCTTGCTTCTGACATGTGCCTATGGCTCTTTTCCAAGGCCCTAAGCCATTGAGTGGCCTGCTATGTAGTCTTGACATGATGATACATATTCAATTGGTTGAGCTCTCCTGGGATATCATCATCCACCCGTTTGTTGCATGGATTCACCTGAGAATCGGACCGCCGGTCCGGTCCGGTTCCCAGGTGGATCCATGGAACCGGTCTCACAATAGTAATAATATAACTGCGGTGATGCATTTGCAACTATGTTCGACTATCTCTTCTTTTTCCCGCCCTTGCCGGATTTCGAAGCTCCAATACTCGCGGTGGACACAGGCTCTTGCTTCTTGGTCCGTCCAGGATGCCTTGGAACCAACTCTGCAACACGAAACATGAGCTCTTTTCCTATAGAACATCGTTCAAAATTACTACATTTGCACAATAACCATGGATAAGATTTTCCAAGTCTATAACCAGCAACATGACAGGATCTTCTCTTTTTGTAGAATTACAACTTCCTCGAAAAACGAATTATTATGCATGATACTCAGATAACTCCGCAACAATACGCACATTTGGTAGAGGCTAAGATAAACTACTTCCACTCTATTATATCCATATCAACAGCAAGAGCAACTCATAGGCACTAGTGATGCAGAGCTCTGCGACGATGTGCAAATTCGGCTTGCTGTGATCTCTTCCATGCAGAGGACAATGATTTCGCTAAATAAGATATATCGCCTCATCAATTGTTTCAAGAACAGTCCAAAAACGGGAGTCGGGTTTGGGCTTACCGTCCCTCTGGCGGTCTCGGAAGGTCTGGGGCTGAGCGGTGCCTCAAGAGGATCGGGACTTTCTTCTGCGCGCAAAGATCGGGACTAATTTTGGTTTGTGCACTGCTTGCCTTTTGATGCTGGGTTTGTTAATTAGTAATTTCAATTTTTTTTAATATTAAAAATTAATCAGTCCGGTCCGAGTGGGCGGGTGGACGGATCCACCCATGGAACCGGGAACCGGACCGGTACCCACCGGTTCCCATAAATTGGAACCGGGAACCGGACCGGTTCCCTCAAGAACCACTGGTTCCTCGGGCGGTTCCGAGCGGTCCTGGACGGATCCCGGTTCTTTTGCACACCCCTAATTTATATATGTGTTAATTTAGTTATAAAACTTTCGATTTTGCCAATTTAGTCATAAATGTTTTCACATTTTTCCAGTTCAGTCTACCCAATCAAGTTTTGCTTGGAATCGATGACACTAGTTGTTCGACATGACAGAGCCACCATTGACATAGACATTTTAAAAATATTTCAATAGTTTTTTAAAATTTTTTCTTTTTTTTTCTTTACTTTTTTTTTTTTTGGACCGAGCTAACCTCACCAGCTAATAGGATCGCAACTCAAGAATTATCCTCAACAAGTCCTTCAAATACTTGAATCTTCTTGTTCTTTCTAGTTTATGCATTACTAAATCTGTTTAGTCCCCCAAATGCCAACACCATTTCACTCTAGATTAAGAATTTCAGTAACTTTCCTATTTCGTGGACGTCTGCAATGTAGCACCCTTCTATAGAGCTCAAGGTTTGGTCGAAACTCTCTAATCAATGATTAGTCTCCAAAAAAGATACTCCAACAGCAACCTTCTCATCATTTTTCTGACGTGCATGTTTTACTAAATAATAGATGGAATATTTATTAAAAATCATGGAGGTCAACATTCAGTCTTCAAAAGCTATCAAACAGTAACTATGTGCCCCTTCATGTCGTTAACAAAGTGCTTCTTCTTGATGTGTTACCTCTGATTCTTTCGAAATACTGAATTCTGATAATATTTTGCAATTGCCAGAAATCGATTAGATTAGAAATTGGCTAGTCCCATACGCTCAAGCTCTTCCATCACTATGAGACTAGCATTGTCTTTTAGCATAATCTTGTTGTTGACACCTAAATTTTGACTAAATATTTAAGATTAAAATTGCATAGATAATTAGGGACCAATTTGGCATTAACAAAAAAGATTTCCACATCATATAGGCATTAATATTATTTGTATCAACTAAGTTTTATTTTTTTTTTATTTTCCCTTATTTTACTGCATTTTGGATAAATAGATTTTAAAAAAATTATTATTAGTAATTAATTTTTATTTTATTTTTAAAAAGTGGGGTTTTGGGGTGGGGGTAGGGGTGTGCAAAATACCCGGGAACCGCCCGGACCGCCCGAACCGGACCGGAACCGCCTAGAACCGGCGGTTCTTATGGGAAACGGTCCGGTTCCCGGTTCCACTTATGGGAACCGGTGGGTACCAATCCGGTTCCCGGATCCATGGGCGGATCCACCCGCCCGCCCACCCGGACCGGACCGGAACCTTTTTAATATTAAAAAAAAATTACTAAAAGAAACCTTAGATCTCATCTCACTCCCTTCATCTTCAGCTCCTAATCCTATTGCCATTTCGCTGCGTTTACTTCTCTCGCCGTCCGCATCTCCACGTACTTAAATTTGGTTTTTCTTTCTTTGACTTGCTTTGATGTCACGTAGTCGTTCTATGTTGAAAACCAAAATTGTTTCGTCAAGATCGGTTCCATGGATCCACCCGAAACCGGACGACCGACGGTCCGGTTCCCTGGTGGATCCATGTAACAAACGGTGGATCCCGGTTCTAATTTTTCGGAACCGGTCCTTAGCGGGCGATTCCCGGTTCTAGGTCGGGAATCACCCGCCCGACCATGCACACCCGTAGGTGGGTGGGGGGCTGGGCCTAACACCAGCCCCTTTTCTTTTCCGCACGGGCCTGTGGCCCATCTCGCCCCCCGCTCGGTGACTTCGCGCCCCGGCCTCTTCTCCTTCCTTCCTTCCTTCCTTCCTTACTCGCGTTGAGGGGGTGAAGGAGAGAGAGATCGGGGGAGCTCTTCAGAGAGTAAGTGAGATCTGAGAGCTGTGAGGTGGAGGTGGAGGAGAGAGAAATCGGGGGGTGTTCTAGAGAGCGAGGCCGAGAGAATAGGAGAGATCCAAGGGCGGAGAGTGACATCTGAGAGAGAGAGAGAGAACCGAGAGCGAGTGTTCTCCGGTGACAAATACACTTGAAACCTGGCCGACGATCCATTGACGTCACCCCACTTCCCAAACCAAATCCACAGTAGGTAGGTTGTGTTCCGATTCTTTTCCTTGTGCCGACTCGAGGTCGGCTTTGTCACGAAAAGGAAGCGAAGATGGATTCGTGAAGAAAGATGCCAAGGAAAATTGTATTCCTTTTCATTGCATTGTAATTTCTGTACAGGATGTATTTAATTACATAGAAGAATCAATAAAAGGAAATAGTAATATTCTCCTATCTTTACAATCCTAAAATAAATGATTTTGTATCAATTTACAATTTGATAAATCACAAGTGAATCATATCTTCCAACACTCCCCCTCAAGCTGGTGGTCTGTATATGTCTAAAACACCAAGCTTGTTTAGAAGATATGTATGTTGCCTTTGACAAAGAGGCTTAGTAAATATATCCGCAGGTTGCTCCACCTGGCATCGACTCCTCTTGTCTCGACTATCCCTTCTTGGATCTTCTCTCGAGTAAAATGACAATCCACTTCTATATGCTTCGTCCTCTCATGCAATACTGGATTTGCTGCAAGTTTGAGTGCTGAGTCATTGTCACAAAATAGCAGAGTTGGTCCTTTAACTTGTGCCCCTAGATCCAGAAGTAGACCCCTTAACCAAACTATTTCACAAATGTCTTGGCCATAGATCTATATTCTGCTTCAGCTGAAGATAATGATACAGTAGATTGTTTCTTTGTCTTCCACGAGAGCAATGATTCTCCGAACTTAATGCAGAAACCAGTGATAGATCTCCTACTCATAGGACATGTGGCATAATCGCATCGCAATAAGCCGTCATTTCCATGTTGCATTTTCTGAAAGAAGTATCCCTAAGCCTGGACATGTCTTCAAGTATCTTACTATCTTCAAGGCCGCATTCATGTGAGATTGCTTTGGACTGTGCATAAATTGACTAAGAGTCTGCACTGCATAGCAGATATCTGGTCTAGTCATGGTCAGATATATAAGTTTTCCTACGAGTCTCTGATATCCTGATGGGTCTTTTAAGAGAGGATCATCAAAAGAAGATATACCAGTATCATACTCAATAGAAGTCAGCCGGCATTTTGCTCGATAGGAATAATTGCTGGTCCGCAGCCCGAGAGTCCTCGCTTCGATATAATCTCCATCACGAATTTTCGTTGACATAAAGAGATTCCTTGATCCGAACGAGCTATCTCAATCCCAAGAAAATACTTAGGTGGTCCTAAGTCTTTGATGTGAAAAGTGGAATGCGATACTCTTTAAGTTTCTTTATATCGAATTATCATTTCCCATGATAAGTATGTCATCAACATAAATCATCAAATAAATAGATGACATACCTTTTGTCCAGTGTGAATAAAGCATAGTCATACTTGGATTGTTTGAACCCAAAGAGCCATAAGTGCATTAGTGAATTTGGCATACCATTGCCGAGAGGCTTGCTTTAATCCGTAAAGAGATTTGCGAGACGACATACCTTAGACTCCCCCCGTCTCCGTAATCCTGGTGGAAGATCCATGTATATCTCCTCATTTAGATCACCATGCAAGAAAGCATTATGAACATCCATTTGATGGAGTGACCAATCACGAAAAGCAGCTACCAATAGGAAAGAACGAACAAAGGACATCTTTCGCTCGGCGAAAAGGTCTCATGATAGTCAAATCCCTCACGCCGGGTGAAGCCTTTTGCCACTAACCGGGCTTTATATCTTTCGACGTAACCATCTGCTCGTATTTAATCTTGTATACCCACTTACACCCAATGGGTTTACGATGAGAGGGTAAGGATACTACATCCCAAGTGTGATTTTCCACCAAGGCACGTAATTCAGACTCCATGGCATGTTGCCAATGAGCAACATGTCTTGCCTCGTTATAGCTAGAGGGTTCTAGTTCCTCAGAAATACGGCTCATACAACACAGATGTTCTGGCGATAATCTATCAAAGGAAAGATAAGCAGATATAGGGTAACGAGTACCTGATGATCGTGTAGAACCACATATAAAGTCTTTTGTCCAAGTCGGTGGACGAGTAGTTCGACCGAACGTCGCAAAGGGCTCATGTGGTGTTGCTGATGATTCTTCGCATGATTCGCTTCTGAGAATCCCTTAACTCGTCGGTTCTTCTATAGGAGAGTCTTCAACGTAAGAACGAATGGGGTCTTCAATAACTACCGGAGACAAAATATCCGCTGGTCTTGAAGGAGAAGCAATAAGAAGTGTTTCCCCGTAAGATAAGTCTTCTTCCATGAAGGAGTGATCACCCCTTGTCTTTTCATCATCAAATGTAGAGTTGAGATGTGAAAATGGAAAGACATCTTCATGAAAAACAACATCCCCGCTTACAAAAAAATCTCCAGAAGAGGGTTCATAAAGCCTGTATCCCTTTTGTAAAGTTGGATATCCCATGAAGATGCACTGTCTGGCACGTGGTGCCATCTTATCTCTATGGCCGACTGTAGTCATGTAGCAAAGACTTCAAAGACCCCGAGATGACTCGTGTTTGGTTTCTTGCCATACGAGCTCAAAAGGTGCCTTCCCTTTCAGAATTCGTGACGGCATGCGATTGATCAGGTATGCTGCCGTGACCACACAATCTCCCCAAAAATTCTCAGGAATAGAAGCTTGGAATTTGAGAGCTCGTGCTACTTCTAAGAGATGACGATGTTTTCTCTCAACAATTCCATTCTGTTGGGGTGTATATGTGCAGGAACTCTCATGCAAGATACCATTCGAGGAAAATAAAGAGGCACATTCAGCATTAAAAAATTCTCTTCCATTGTCAGTTCGAATCCGACGGATGGTTTTGCCAAATTGAGTTTTTGACAAAGAAAGGAAAGTCTTTATGTGAGAAAAGACCTGATTTTTGGACTGCATAAGGAATATCCACGTGGCACGAGAGAAATCATCCACAATTGTGAGAAAGAAGCGAGATCCATCATGATTCAAAGTATGATATGGCCCCCAAACATCAGCATGGATGAGAGAAAAAATCTCAGTTGTCCTAGAAGTGCTATTTGGAAATGAAGCACGTGTTTGTTTTGCAATTGGACAGATTGGACATTCAGGATAAGGAAAAGATGCAGAGTGGCCCAATCTTTTATGACTAAGAAAATTTATTTCATTGGTAGCAGCATTACACAATGATTTATTGAATGCAACAGGAGATAATGTAGAAAGAGGTGACAACTTGGTCCAAAAAAATAGCCCTTGATTGACTCTACCCAAGCCCATCGGTTGCCGCCGAACGGGCCCAAAGAAGCATTCATCAGAATGGAAAAGGATTTGACATGAGTTTTCTTGACAAGCTCGAGCAACTGATATGAGATTGAAGTGAAACTCTGGAACAAACAATACATTTCTAAGAGTAATGAAGGAACTAAGATGCACGCCGGTCATTGTGACTTTAGTAATGTGGCCATTCGGTAGCCGTACCGATATGGGAATAGATAATTTGACAATGTCGAAAGAAAATTTTGATCACGACTATGTGGTCACTAGCACCTGAATCAATGATCCATTCATCCTTTGAAATTGAATTCATCATGCAATAAGAAGTACCTGTGAAACTGCCACCCTTATCAGAAGCATCCAATTTCTTTAATGCCTCCATCACTTCTTGATATTGTTCATGGGTAACTGTATTTCCCATATGTTGGCCCGACACCTGAAAAACGAGGACAATTTTCCTCTTTCTTTTTCTCCCTTTTTCCATGCAATTTCCAACGCTTCTCAATTGTATGGTGTGGACGCTTACAATAATCACAATATAATTTACCTTTTCCTTTGGGCCCATTATTCTTTGCAAAAGGATATTTGGTCGTGGGCTGAGCTGAATGGGCCCAGAAATTCCCATATGGAGCATCTATCACGCGAAAAGAATTTTCGCGTGGGCCATTTGGCCCATAAGGGCTTGCGGACCGATTGGGTCCAGCAAACGAATTCCCGCGTGGCCCATCTGGCCCATAAAAGCTCGCTGATTGCGAGCCGTTGGATCCAGCGAGATTGATGCGCCGCGAGCCGTTGGATCCAGGCGCATCCAGGAAGAGATCTCCTCCGTCCGATCTCGAAGAATAAATCGCGCCGTCGGTGGGCTTTCTTAAAAGCCTAGATCCGCCACTCGCGAACCCTAATTCCGCCTCTCCTCCGTTTTTCGAACCCTAGATCTGCTTCTCCATTTTTCTGCGAGGAACGGAAATGGCTTCTCGGCGAGAACCATTCCGCTTCCTCCCTGGCCATGGTCCGTCGCTCTTTGTTGACTCTCCTCTTGTGTGGCGAGTTGATAGATGCGGCCGAGACTCGGCAGGGGCTCCACGGTGAGAATTTGGGAACGGAACGACTGGTAAGTGTCGTTGAGGATGAGGAGGAATCGAATCGCCTTTTCCCTCTCTCGTATCTGCTTTGTATTGTGCCTGTATTTGATCGGGCCGCTTGAAATTTTCTTCGCTGCCTCTAATTCGTTCCACGTGGCTGAAAGTCTCGTTGTAGATTGTTGCGATTGTCATATTTCCTCGTTTCGAATCTCGAGATCCGCGTGTGAGTGAAAAATCTTGACTTGGTCGAGTTTTCCATACATTTCTTGTATGTTGTCCCACATCCTCTTTGAATCCTCCGTCGGGGAAAAGTCCGCCGCGACTTCGGAGGCGATGCGCTTCCGATCCGTGTTCGGACTAGTTGATTGCATCTCCTCCAAAGCCGTGCCATTCTCTCGTCGGAAGGAATCGGTAGGGTTCCGTCGATGAACATCTCTTTACCCTTCGTTACCTGCCCTCCCGAATTCACGCGACCAACCGGAATAGTTGTCGGCACCCTTTAATTGCTGGTTGATGATCTTGAGTTCCGGTCCATCTCCGTTTGTCGTATAGAGGGGTCGCCGGGTTCCGGCGGCTGCCGGCAAAGCAAGGAATGGAGGAAAGAAACCGGGCGAGAGGACTCGGGTAGGGATTCGTTCCACGACCCGAGCCGCTTGACCCGTATCCGTGGCCCGCATCCGGCAAATCCGAGTATGGATTCGTTCCATTACCCGGTACATTGATTCCGCCCCCCGTCCGCTGGGTCGATGGATGGGCTTGCCCCATCATTGGTTGGTAGGCCCCCATCGGCTCGCACGTTTGGTAGCTGTGCAATGATGCATTAGGGTTTAACCCTTGATACCATGGATATGGCATCCATGGATATGGGTAGCCCGAAAAGGGCTGCCCTAGATTAGCCTGAGCCTGAATTTGTTGCCATTGCGCGTGTTGAGGTTGCTGTTGAATCTGACTTTGCTGTTGTTCGGATGTAGGGACTACGACTGATGAATCTTGATCTTGGTCATCGAGGTTTGGCGGCACCTCTCTTGTAATTTGATCGGCTGGAGTTGAGGTAGAATCCTGTGTTTTTGCCATGAGATAAAGAAATTTGATTCCTGTGGTAACTTTCTTGCAGATAAAACTTCCTCTAGGTAATCAACAATCTGATTCCTTCGGCAATGCTTTTCTGGAATTGAAGTTCCTTGGGGTAATCGAAGCGGAAGCAAAAAATCAGTTCAGAACCATGGATGGCTCTGATACCATGTCACGAAAAGGAAGCGAAGATGGATTCGTGAAGAAAGATGCCAAGGAAAATTGTATTCCTTTTCATTGCATTGTAATTTCTGTACAGGATGTATTTAATTACATAGAAGAATCAATAAAAGGAAATAGTAATATTCTCCTATCTTTACAATCCTAAAATAAATGATTTTGTATCAATTTACAATTTGATAAATCACAAGTGAATCATATCTTCCAACAGGCTTCCCAAGGATCTCGGCTCGGGGGCGCGCGAGGCGGACGTACGTACCCCGATCTTCGGGCTTGTTCGCCATCCGACGCCGTGAGCCGGGTAGGGACCCTCGGCCGAACCTCCCCTGTTTCGTGCCCTATTTTGCCCCGTCGCAAGTTTCGCCGTTTGTCCACTGCGCATGATTTCCGGCCCCGTTTGTGTGTATGCTGCGGTTCTTGGGTTGTTGCTTGTCAATTGTTGTTAGCTTCGGCGTGAGTCGGGGCTCTTTGGTTCGTTTCCCCCCTCTTTAGTTAATGCGACTTACCTGTTCGACGAAACGCCTAACTGAAGTGTGCGCGCGTGTTCTCAGTCCTTCGTCCATTTTGGGCGTTCGTGGTTGGTGAAATGCGTTTTCTAGATCCACGCAGCTGTTCCTTTGCTTCTTACGTTCTTGTTTGGACGTTCCTTTTGTGCGTCAAGTTTCCGCAAGCAACCAACTCTTCACCAGCGAGATTGAAGGGTGGTGGCGGCCCCGGTCACAGTGATGGCCGTGCGATGATTGAACACGACCGGCAGCGGTACCCGAGCTTTGGTTGAGTTTTGAGTTCCTCTTACCACTTGAATTTGCTCGCGTTATTGGTCCGGTCGTAATGAGAAGAAACAGAGTGGGGAGGAGGGGCGACAACTTTATTAAATAAAAGTCTCCCTTTTGTCTCTTGGTCACTAGAGTACAAAAGCGGTGCTCTCTTCCTAGTATGACCACACGCACAAGATGGGACAAGACGAGAGAGAAAGCTAAGAAGAATAAATGAAAAGAGACAAAAAGGGGGCTCTTCTCTGGCCATCCGGATGCGCGATCCGGGTCAGTTTTATATTATCTTGTTATTATAATTTTTAATAAAAAGTAATTAAATTTTTTAAAAAATCGAAAAATTCTCAAATTAGGAAAGGCCTAAAAATGTTTTTTGGAGTTTTCTTTTAATGCATGAAAATTTTGACAAAAAAAGAAAAAGAAAAAAAGAAACAGACTTCAAACTTTAAACAAGATTAAGTAATGAAATGACATTAGTTGATAATTAGTGTGATCAAATTCTAGATCTTAGTTTCTTTGAATGCGCAGAGTAAAATATTTCTCTTAATATTTTATTTAGATTTCTAATCGACCACCCAAATTAATTAGTGGCGACTCCTAAATAAAAATGACTTGCAAGTTAAAAACTCATATCATAAGTCGCGAATTAGTGGACTTGGAACAGCCCAAACTATGCCCAAACTTAGCGCTAGTCATTAGCTTATGCGCCCACAGTAGGGCTTTGGGAGGTTGCAACATTCATTAGTGGTTTTTGCACGCAAATGCAAGAGGAGCTTTGCACCTCAAGTTTGTCGTCAACCTATATTGCAGACGAATTTTTGGAAATATAATGGAATTTATTTTCTTATCGGTCATCTGGTTCTTTTGTTATAATAGTACTAAATTGTGTACCTATACTCTGTTATTTTCCCATTTTAGATATGTGTGTTGTACGACCGACTTTTGAGTTAGATTCAGCAAAATTTGGTGAAGGTCAAGCTTTGATATTAGGTGGCAGTGAAATCATCCAGGTTGATTTGTCTCAAATGCTCATTGCTTTTGGTATTTAAGAGACTACATTGAATCCTCCCACTCTGTTTCCCATTGCCATCAGTATACTTGTTTGTGGGATTGTTCTTTCATGAGGAGAATATTGGTGATTGTGAAGGAAGAATGTCCTAGATTGCATGATCATTAGCGTTTCTAGCAAACTGCCAGTGTTGACTAGGGGTGATTGATTCCCAGTCCAGTCCAGTCTAGTCCCACCTAGGAATCAGGGACCGAACCGGGAGGATCGCTCCCCACTATTTAGACAGGGGACCAATCCAATCCCACCTAGGAAACGGGAACCAAACCGGGAGGATCGCTTCCCACTATTTGGACAGGGGATCGGACTGACTGGATTGATCAATCCAGTTTAATGGAACTTGCCACTTAGCCAAAAAAAATTCAAAAAAAAAAAATACTAGTGTTGTTACTATTGTATGGTTTATTACTATTTTTAAGAACATAAGAAAATATTTATAAAAAAAAAAAAAAAGTTGGTCCAGGTTTGATTCTCCCTCGGAACCAGTGAACAAGACCAAAATTATTGGTTTCGTTTTTATGAAACCGAGAACCAGACCGACACCCTCGGGAACTAGACCGTCAACTATTACAAAATAGGACCGGACTAAATCAAATATGGATCTAACCATGAAATGATGTATCATGATCACTTTATTTTGGTCGATTTGCAAATGTTTGTTGGATCTTTTAGGTTAAACACTCTTCTCACTATGAGGAGAATTTTGGTGATTGTGAAAGAAGAATGGCCTAGATTCTGTGGTCATTATCGTTTCCAACAAACTGCCAGTACAGATTATTTTCAGTTAGCTTGTGCTCTTGTAAAGAGTTGAGGGACAAAATCATTCACAAAATCATCAATCAACTCAAAATGTCTTAACAAGAATTCACACATCAATCCAAGTGTCAACTATTACAAAATAGGACCAGACTAAATCAAATCCAAATCCGACCATGAAATAATGAATCATAACAATTTTATTATTGTCAATTTGCAAATCTTTGTTGGATCTTTTGAGTTAAAACACTTTTCTCGCTATGAAAAATGTCAGTGCTAGAGAAACTCCATACATATAAATTTAGTGACTAATCTTCTTATGATCTTGGGGACTCGACATAATGGGAATTCGTTTATTACGGTTGGGGGGTGGGGGGGGAGAGAGAGAGAGAGAGAGAGAGAGAGGACGAGGTGTTAAGAGCAGTTCATGTGCTTAGCTTGACCTTGCGTTGACTTAGACATGTGTTGGTGTTTTGGATCGAATCTTGAGGAGACGAAATGAGCCGTGGGGGCAAGTTCTTGGAAATTTATTGTGGAGAAGGACAGATGCTGGAAGGAGTGGATAGGGATCATTATTATAATATCTTGATCGGGGGAATTTGGGAATTTCGACCCCAATTGAGTAATTATGAGTTGGGAAAAAATTAATAAAAATCTTTTGGGAC
The DNA here is from genome assembly GCA_014182565.1 of Eucalyptus marginata. NCBI lineage: Eukaryota > Viridiplantae > Streptophyta > Magnoliopsida > Myrtales > Myrtaceae > Eucalyptus > Eucalyptus marginata. The sequence continues at coordinate 30,781,571 of CM024586.1, read as the reverse complement.
TGGAAAAATGCAGCCCATTATCTTCTTCTTCTTTTGCGAAAAGTGTCATATAAAAAAGAGGGGTTATTTTAAATATAATTAATTTCAGAAACGACCGATTATATATTCGATTAGCAAATTTAATGTTTTGGAAATTTAGTTCTTCATTTGGTTTCTTCGTAGTAGGTATCTTGATATATTTATTAATAAATTCCTATAATGAAACCTTTAAATTAAAGAGGATGTATAATAAAGTTAAAAATTGCAAAGAGACAATCCATTAGTGAAAAGGTATTTGCCTTTTGGCATGATTGTGATTTGCGGGGACAAAAGTAGCTTGCCTTTGGCCAAGTCATGAATCACAAGTGCGCCTTAATAGATGGCTAAATGAGGCCATCTATTAGGAATTGTTTGAATATGGATTTGAAGACAACGCACTTGCCACATCTCAAATATGCAAACCATAATCACCGATGGTTGCCTCCGTAGCCACCCTTCCCACATGAAAAGGATGAGATGTAGAGTTCAATTTCTCACCTTCTCGAGAGGGGTTAGAGATGAAAACATTTAGTTTCAGGTGTAAGGTGCAGCTCCCACGCCTTGCAAAAAGGCAGCACAGAAGTTTAAGATTAAGTCAAGAGTTAGAGTAAGATAGACCAACAATAAAAAAATAAAATATATATATGCAAATCATGACTCTAGCAATTTCCCTTAGCAATATCACTATGACTACGACCTTGCAAAAGGTCTAAGGAAAAGGAATATGCTTAGGTCCATTAGCGCTAGAGAGCAAGCAAATTATCAAGAATGTCGTGGATTATGAAGCCATGAAATTATTATATATCATTGGAGAGCATCAAGTTTAAGATAGGATTGAGTGATCCAAGCATCTTTGTGCACTCGTCAAAAGTATAATTGGAACTATTGTGCCTATGAGTAAACAATTCACTAATGCACAACCCTAGCAAAGAAAATAATCAAAGACTTCTCTAGTCGCACATTATCGAGAGACCCAATTTCTCGAGTATATATTGTCTACTTTTTGTCTTTAGAGAAACATGGTGTGAAAATATTGAAGTGAATGCTCTCCGGACACCAATTTATGCATTTACATTCTGGCTCAAATAATTTTGCCAATTTTACCTTTATTGTTAAGAATTTGTTTAAAAACCCAGCATTTAAGAGACCAACATGTCATTAATCTTTCATGGTCTGATAATGCTCTCCCGGATGGATTAAGTCTAATTGCACGTGATGGATAGGGGAAGGGAAACCGAGGGACCAATATTTTCATGAATATATCAATATATCCATTAAATATAAGGTGTCAATCTATATCCGTATTATTATATGAAAAGGGAGATCCTCCTTTTAAAGGTAATAATATGTCTATTTGACTTATGCCTATGTTTAATGTAGATATAACATTGTAATAATTTGAATGTGATAATTAAAATATTGAGTAAAATATCCGTAGTTACAAATCTAATAACTTAATAAATCTTTTAGTCATTAAAATATATACTTTCTCACTTTTTTAATCACTTTGAATTTCCAATCGTGGGCATTGTCTCTTTTTTTCTTTGGCACATGCATAAGCTTGTGCCCTCTTTTTCTTCCGTAAGATCGAATGATAATTCCGGCCATTCAAATAAGCATTGGCATTTACTAACCGGCTATACCATGAGGCTATCCAAGGTGCAATAAATTAAATATCAAAAGAAAATAAACTTCAAAATCTCATCGAGGAATTTAAAAGCAAACTCACAACCTTGTGATTGTATTAACTATCATGCTAATAGCACTCCATCCATTTATCGAAGACGGATACAAAAAAAGAAGAGAGCTTCAACCGGGAACGTGAACTCAACACACGAAATTTCATGCTCAATCGTCGAGTAATCGCACGTTCTCGCACTTGTTCAATTGTTAAACATTCAAAAGAGAGACCAAGAAACGATGATGTCGGAACGATTTTGCTACTTCCTCTCTCTCTCTCTCTCTCTCTCCAGAGCGATTCAAAGAGTCAACATCCGAAATTTGACCTTATCCATCAACTTTTCAAAAGACCCACCATGCGTCAAGCCTCGGAAGTCGTCCAAGCTTTTTCCCAGAGACTTCCTCCGACGTTTCAAACGCAGCACGACTTGAGTACGTTTCTTGGTCAATTCCACATTTTCTCTCTCAATTCCCTCGTCTACCTTCCTTTCCTCTCCTCTCCTCTGCCCAACTTCCTTAACAAAGGTGATTCAGCCGATGCTGGTCATGGTCATCGTAAACTGATAAACAAAAGATGGAAATGTCCAACGTGCTAATCTGTTGAGTAGGTCACTCCCAATTGGAGAGGCCAATTCAATTATGTATATCTGTAGTAGAATATATATAGTAGTGAGTGTGTAAAAGTAAAAAGAAAAAAAAAAAGGAGAAAAAGAAAAAAAGAAAAAGAAGATATCAAAAGAGATCGGGAGATATATCAACGTGATCTTCCATATCCAGAAAATCAAGGGAAATTGGAAAAAGTGATATTTTTCGTAGATCTACAAAATCACGAGAGATTAGAGATATATCTACGTGATTTTTTATATCGTACAATTCCAATTGGGATTGCATTTGCTCCTATAATAGGAGTCCTCCTCAACGGAGAAGAGGTGACACACAAAAGCAAGAAGATCATAGCAAAGATAGCGGAAGAAACAATTTTCTTTTTCCAAGAAAGAGAGTTATCTTTGAGAGTTATCCAATTTGTGAGAGGTTCTCAGATCCACAAATTGAAGACAATGGAGATCCACCTTTCAAGTTGTATCCCATTATTTATCATAGTGGAAGTTTGAAGTGGACTACGGTCCCATGGTTTTTCCCTTCACCTTGAGGGTTTTCCACGTTAAAAATTCTGGTGTTATTTACTATTCATATTTACTGCTTTCATTGAATATCCTATTTAATTTTCACAGAAATAGTAGCGGGAAAAATTATCTCGGGCATTCTCCGCAAATATATTTTTTTTTTTTTTCCCAACGAGTGGTATCGAGCGAGGTTGCTCTATATATTATTTTTTCTGTGCAGAATTAAATGGAGGAAAATTTTGGCAACATGATAAAATTGACTGCATTCAATTATGCAACTGAAACCAAAGATGGAGGATCTCGCTATACATGAAAGATCTTTGGAGGCCAATTGTGATACCGATGGAGGTGCCAGACCAACGTCCGAGGAGTCGATCCCGTAGCGGAAGCCAAATTGGCATCGTCTTCTGGTGGCAAACCAACGACAATGTCCGATAGCGAATGGATGGTGCTCAATCGGAAGTGTGCCGCTCAAATCCAACAATGGATTGATAAGAGCATTTTTCAAAATTTTGCTAATGAACATGATGCTGGTGTTCTTTGGCAAAAATTAGAGAAAATGTACGCAAGAACAACGTCGCAAAATAAAGCAAATCATGCGGCGGCTCGTGAATCTGAAATACAAAGACGGAGCAGTGTCTCGGAACACATGAGCGAGTTCCAAGGTATAGTAGACCAACTCAATTCTATGAAGATGACATTAGATGATGAATTGCAGGCATTAGTGCTGCTTAGCTCTTTGCCAAATAGCTAGGACACACTTGTTGTGTCGGTCAGCAACTCGGCTCCTGACGGCAAGCTTACCATGGACGTGGTAAAAGATAGAATGTTGAATGAAGAATCCCGACGAAAAGAAAGTGGAGTCAACCCTGCATCTGAGGTTCTTGTCATTAATCGACAAGAAAATCAAGAACATAGAGGGAGAAGCAAAAGCCGAAATTTCCGGAATCAGCAACGAGGAAGGTCCCAATCCAACTTCAGACGAGACAAGAAGTGCCATCATTGTGGTAAACTGGGACACTTCATCCGAGAATGCAGAAAGCTAAAGGCAGAAAAATCAAAAAGTCATAACATCAACAAAGCTAACGAGAACTAGATGAATGACACTGCAAATATTGCAGATGAGGTGATCATTATTCAAAGTGATGATTCCGTTAATCTTGCATCCCAAGATTCGACATGGGTAGTTGATACTGGTGCATCCTACCATGTCACGGCTTGTCAAGATCTTTTCACATCTTACACCACTGGCGATTTTGGACTCGTAAAGATGGGAAACGAAGGTACGTCCAAAATTATTGGTATGGGTAATATTTATTTGGAGACTAATGTTGGATGTAGACTATTACTCAAAGATGTGAGGCATGTTCCGACATACGCTTCAATCTTATATCCGTCGGCAAGCTTGATGACGAAGGCTACATCAATTTCTTTAGTGATGGAAAATGGAAGCTCACTAAAGGTAATTTGGTGGTAGCCAAAGGAGAAAGACTAACTCTCTCTATATCACACAATTCAAGTCGTGTATAGGAGAGGTGAATGTAACTGGAAAAGGAGTCACCACCGAGTTATGGCATAAGCGACTCGGACACATGAGTGAGAAAGGACTTAAGATTCTCACTAGAAAGCAACTTCTACCCGGAATGAAAGGTACACCATTGAATACTTGTGTCGACCGCATTATGGGAAAACAACATAGAGTAGAATTTCACAATTCCCCACCATCTAGAAAAGCTGAAATTTTAGATTTGATACATACCGATGTATGCACAATGCAAACTAGAACACTTGAGGTGCACTTTATTTTGTAACATTTATTGATGACCACTCTAGAAAGGTGTGGGCATTTGCCTTGAAAACTAAAGATCAAGTGCAGGAAATCTTCAAGCAATTTCATATGAAGGTTGAAAGAGAAACAAAGGCAATTGAAGTGTGTACGCTCGTACAACGGTGGCGAATACCGAGGACCTTTTGAAGATTATTGCAAGAACCTTGGGATCAAACTAGAAAAATCCGTACCAAAAACACCTCAACACAACGGTGTCGCGGAGCGGATAAACAGAACCATATGTGAAAAAATCAGATGTATGCTCTCCAATGCAAAGCTGCCAAACCACTTTTGGGGTGAGGCAATGAGGACGGCAGTTGATTTAATCAACCTATCACCTTCAGCTCCACTTAACGGTGATGTAGCACAAAGTGTTTGGACTAGTAAGGATATTTCTTATGGCCACTTGAAGGTGTTCAGCTGTAGAGCATTTGTTCACATTCCAAGGGATGAGAGATCAAAGCTTGATGGGAAATCAAGCAATGTATTTTTTTGGGGTACGCACATGAAGAATTCGGCTACGACTGGGATCCTATTAACCGGAAAATAGTCGAAGCGGTGGACGTGGTATTTCTTGAAGATCGACAATCGAGGACTTCGAGAAGCATGAGAAATCTCCATCATCAGACGAATACCTAGTTGATCTTGGCCCAGTCGCTCCTCCTATTAACAAGCAAGCTGAATCTAGAATTGAAGGTAAAAATACTTCAATTGAACTTGAACCTATTGTTGAACATATCACATTAGAACCTCAATTGAGGAGATCAACTCGTGAAGAACAATCTAGTCGTAGATATTCTCCCAATGAGTACGTGATGCTCACTGACGGGGGAGAACCAGAGAATTACCAAGAAGCTTTATTCCACGAGCATAAAGAGGAGTGGTTAAAAGCTATGCAAGAGGAGATGAAATCCTTAGACGAAAATCATACTTATGATTTAGTCAAGTTGCCACAAGGAAGAAAAGCTCTCAAAAACAAGTGGGTGTTCAAACTAAAGACTGAAGAAGGTAACTCACAGCCACGATACAAAGCAAGGTTGGTTGTGAAGGGATTCGCTCAAAAGAAAGATATCGACTTCGATGAGATTTTTTCTCCTGTAGTTAAAATGTCCTCTATCCGAGTTATCCTTGGCTTGGCAACAAGCTTGAACCTGGAGCTCGAGCAACTTGACGTGAAGACCGCGTTTTTACATGGAGATCTAAATGAGGAGGTCTACATGGATCAGCTGGAAGGTTTCAAAATCAAAGGCAAAGAAAATCTTGTGTGTAGATTGAGGAAGAGTCTTTATGGGCTCAAGCAGCACCAAGACAAAGGTACAGAAAATTCGATTCCTTCATGGAAGAAAATGGGTTCAGCAAAACCACCGCCGATCACCGCGTTTTCATCAAGAAATTCACTGATGGTAATTTCCTCATTCTTTTGCTTTATGTTGATGACATGCTAATTGTTGGCCAGGATAAAAGCAAGATCGACAACTTAAAGAAGGAATTGAGCAAGTGCTTTGCGATGAAGGATTTGGGACCCGCAAAACAAATTCTTGGATGGAAATCTTGCGAGACAAATGGCGAATCATAAACTCGGTTATTTCAAGAACGGTATGTTAATAAAGTTCTTGAAAGATTTAACATGAATAACTCCAAAGCAGTTTGTTCTCCACTTGCAAATAATTTCAAACTCGCCTTAGAGCAATGCCCAAAAAGTGAGACAGAAAAGAAGGAAATGGAAAAAGTCCCTTATGCATCGGCGGCGGCCTAATGTACGCAATGGTATGTACGAGGCCTGATATCGCCTATGCAGTTGGAGTGGTAAGCAGATTTCTATCCAATCCTGGTAAGGAACATTGGGTAGCAGTCAAATGGATATTCAGGTATCTTCGAGGTACTTCTAATAACTGCATATGCTTTGGTGATGGTAATACTATGTTAGAAGGTTTTTCGGATTCAGACATGGCAGGGGATGTGGACTCAAGAAAGTCTACATCGGGATACCTAATGACTTTGTAGGGAGCAGTTTCATGGCAATCTCGACTACAAAAATGTGTTGCCCTATCTACTGGGAAGCGAGTATATTGCGATAACGAAGCATGTAAAGAATTCTTGTGGATGAAGAAGTTTCTACAAGAAGTGGGCCACAACCAAGAGGAGTTTATCTTGTATTCAAATAGTCAAAGCGCAATACACCTCAGCAAAAATGCAACTTTCCACTCCCGATCCAAACACATTGACATCAGATATCATTGGATACGTGATCTGTTGGAAGAAAAAGCCCTACAGCTAAAGAAAATACACACTGACAACAACGGCTCAGATATGATGACAAAATCTCTATCTACAGTGAAGATGCAAGCCTGTCGAACTTTTGCAAGTTTGACACCTTCTCCAAATTGCTCGTGAGGGGGAGATTTGTTGAGTAGGTCACTCCCAATTGGAGAGGCCAACGCAATTATGTATATCTCGTAGTAGAATATATATAGTAGTGAATGTGCAAAAGTAAAAAGAAAAAAAAAAGGAGAAAAAGAAACAAAAGAAAAAGAATATATCAAAAGAGATCGGGAGATATATCAATGTGATCTTCCATATCCAGAAAATCAAGGGAGATTGGAAAAAGTGATATTCTCAGATCTACAAAATCACGAGAGATTAGGAGATATATCTACATGATTTTTTATATCGTACAATTCCAATTGGGATTGCATTTGCTCCTATAAATAGGAGTCCTCCTCAACGGAGAAGAGGTGACACACAAAAGCAAGAAGATCATAGCATCATAGCGGAAGAAACAGTTTTCTTCTTCCAAGAAAGAGAGTTATCTTTGAGAGTTATCCAATTTGTGAGAGGTTCAAATCCACAAATTGAAGACAGTGAGAGATTCACCTTTGGGTGAAGTTGTATTCAATTATTTATCATAGTGGAAGTTTAAAGTGGACTACGGTCCCGTGGTTTTTCCCTTCACCTTGGAGGGTTTTCCACGTTAAAAATTCTGGTGTTATTTACTATTCATATTTACTGCTTTCATTGAATATCCTATTTAATTTTCACGAAATAGTAGCGGAAAAATTATCCTGGGCATTCTCCGCAAATATTATTTTCTTTTTCCCAACATAATCAACACCTAATACGGATCGAATCGCACTCCTGTTATATATGGCAACAAACTTCACCAAGAATTCCAGGGCACGCGCAAAGCTTCGAGCTTGATTCAGTTTTGATACGGTTCGTAGCCTTCAAAAAGGAAACAGCTTTTACGTCCCTTCGCTGGCCGCGCGATCGTTCCGATGTGGGTTTGTTTCGCTGGTTGGGATAGGCAACGTCGTAGCCTCGATCGAGACGTCACAACCATCCCCACGCGCTTTGTGGTTACTGTCGCCTCAAATAAAGGGATAGAGAGAGTGGGTGGGTGCCACAATTTTCACCAGAAGCAGTTTCTGTGAAAACAGAGGTTTTCAGAGAGACGGGAAGGGACAAGAATTGTGGGTGTGAATCGAATCCACTAAGGAGGTGAAATCAGACTTGTTCGAGAGGGAGGGAGGGAGAGAGCATGGGGAGTTGCTTTTCGGATGTGAAAGGAGGTCAACAAGCGGTGGGGGAACCCGACAGGGCCCCATGGGAGGAGTAGGAGTCGGCGGAGGAGGAGGCAACAACGGCGGGCACAACGACGCAGTTGACCACTTCTTCCAAGCTCACGGTCAACCCGCTCTCTTCTCTCAAATTGAGGTTTGTGCCTCTCGCTTGCCCATGTGATCGTGCGCGCTTTCTTCGCTGCAGAATTTTTTTCTTTTTTGCATGGTGATGCGCTTTGTCTTCTTCAGGCCTGAGTCAATGTTGTCACTTGTCGGTATTTTACTCTTGTCGTTTCGAGGACCAATGATGTGGCCAGAAAAAACCTTTCTTTCGGCGGATGGTTCGCAGAAAACTGAGAAGCATTCTTCACAATGTCGATTCTGCTCAAACCTCGCAATTTGAACGACATGATGTTAAATTTTGCACGTAAATTAAAGAAAACATAGTCGTCTAATTGGAGTTTTCTTCTTGTGTTCCTCATTAGACTTGACTTCAGTAAATTTCATTTCTTTTTTTCAAACTAAAGTTTTTGTCTGCCTCTTGAGCCGTGGCTTTTCGAAACTCATGCAAATGAGGAGAATTACATACCACGTCAAGTTTAATCGGAATTTTTCATCAGTTTATTTAAAAAGGGCTGCTAAATTAAGAAGTCTAACTAAGCCTTGGACTTATACACAATTTTTAACTATCTAAATTGTGTGTCACCTCATGAAATTTAAATTTGGTGTTGCTGATTAAGCATAGCAGGGAGGGAGCTAGTACAAATTAAGCATATGAACTTTCCAACGACAAACTTCTTGCATTTCATATGGTGTTCTACATGAGTATCTATCTTGAAATATAGTGCCCACAGTTTGTATGATGTGCTGTATTCTCTTTACTGCAGTTATTCTTATTGGCTTCAAAATTACGCGATCCAAACGTCATGTCAAAGGTGAGAAACTTCATTAGCATTTTCAGCGGACTTTGGGATATATTAGAGATGAACCACATACTTACAATCACTAAAGAACCATCAAACCAATCAACAAATGGCAACAAAAGCATTCAAATTCATGCCTAAGAGAATCCACTACAGTATGTCCAGCTCGTAAAGCTCGCAAGATAATACCCAAACATGTCCCAGTAATCTTGGGTAATCAAAACCACACTCAAATGAGTATTAAACTAGCACACCTCGTAATTAAAACAGTGAAATCAGCAAAATACAGAACAAAACCGGAACATTAAAGGTTAAAATTCATGATTATTTAGTAAGTAATGGACCTAAAAAATATCTTCCTACAAGTGTATATGGGCTCACGTGATCAAGACGAAAACAAATTGAAGTCAAATGACGATTATCAATGCTTGTATAGCGGGCACATGCTTAATTTCAGCACATTAAAGCAGGACAATATGACTATCTCCCTTGAAAATTAACATGGATTCCTAACCTTATCTCATATGACTAAGATAACATATAGACAAGTCTTGGCGATTGTAGTTTGAACATCTAATGGATATGGACAACAAACATAGACATGAATCTAGTAAATTTAAGTCACCAACAACATTTATAACCATGAATCCGGCATGTGATGAACATACACAGTGTTCATAGCCAAGAAATCAACATATTCTTGAGCATGTACAACAAGAACAACAATGATTCTAGTAAATTTGAGCCATGTGTAGTAAGAATAGATGTATTTAGTGAGCCTACGATGCGGCGGGTGTGCAAATTCAAGGAATAGCACATCCTGCGATGAACATTGTTTAAACTAATGGTAACAACCGAGATAAACCACAATGTACCTGCACATACATCGGAAGCATGACACAAACAATACTCCAACGTGTCCATCGCATGTGAAGCAGAGTCTCAACCAACCCCAAAACAGAGTAGTAGTTAGCATGCGAAAGAAAAACTACAACTCTTAACATATGAACAATTTGCGGTCATAGAGGATTTCTCTATATTAACACCTAAATGATTATGATAAGTGCACTTTGAACACCTCAAGCTCAAAAAAAAATCCAGGGGCTCTCAGTTTAGAGGACGATTTAGCCACACTCCCAAAGCAGTATTTAATTCACTGAGAACAAAGTAAACGCAAGCACCAAGGGAAGGAGAACTCTAGGCCATCAAGGTACGAAGCATCAATTTGCAGTATATGATCAGCACACTAGACAACAACATACAAATCACTCCTATTCAATCTCAAATTGATCAATTAATTCATCGTTGTCATCTACGAGGCAAAACGTTGAACAGGTGGTGAGCATGAAAGGTGAGGTTTTACACAAACGGTAATTCCTATCAATTGGCGAGGAATATAATATGAGAAACCCTGCTAAAAATTGCTAGAGAGGAATCGTCATCTCGGTCTGTGCGTTATGTGTAGAATGCAAATTCCGCAATCCCTAGATCACCATAACCAGAACAAGAACATGCATAATTGAGTAGAAAGATTAACACACCCGTTTTGGGATCCATCATTCTTGAAGCAGAAGCGGAAAACTGATGTATCACACGCAAGTCCTTCTCCTCTATTGCCCTCTGTATCACTAGCTCAATGAGACGGCCTCCTCACCTTTAGCGCTAGGTAAACGCTCATTATGTGAGGATACTTGTGAGAGTTAAGGTAGAGAAGAGACTTGAGTACTGTTTATAGAGTTTACAGTTAGGCCCCCTCATTACGAGTCATGCTCAACTCGGCCCACACTAGCCAGCTCCATATTAGACTAATTAAGAAACCTTCTATATCACCTTAGACCAAACCCCGTAAAACAATAACCGTTAAACAGTAAATTACAATATCAATTAATGTAGTCCATATTAGAAAAACTCTTACATTCTCACACTTGGACTATATTAATTGAAATTGTACTGTATGTGCGCACTTTGGTCTAGAGATAATTCTTAATAGTCAATCCCATCCCATAAAGTCTCAAACACCGAATTATGGCGGTAACTACATATATACACACAGAGCCTTCCATGGTCACAAGTGCTTTCAACTTTATTGATATGGATTCAATATGGTAGTGTGTCAAATGGATAACATCTCTCATAGAGAGATCTCATTTGTCAGTCACCATTCTCTTACCTTAAGCGTCACAAAAAAAATTGTGTTATTAGAGAATGTCTTTATGGTTCCAACGAACCCACATATGCCTTGTCCTTACAATTAACCTTTCTTTATATATAACAACATATGCACAAGGCTAATAACCGGATGCCCCTAGCCTTCACTCAAGATTTAAACAATACCTTGAGACTTTTAACAATATATATTTAACATAATAACAATCCATTCAAAAAAAAAATTATTGAATGCAAAAGTTGACATATATATATATATATATATATAAATATATATATATATATATATATATATATATATATCAAAGTGTTACTAAATTGTAACAAATACAGATGTAAATCAAGAAAAATAAAACACAGCTCCCACTAAATAACAGCATCCCAAGATGCTCTTAGGCCCATGCTAATGACATGTCGCTCAAATACACACGGGCGTAGGCCTTTAGTTAGTGGATCTGCAACCATATCATTTGTAGTAATATGATCTACTGCAACGTCACCATTCTACACCGATTCCTTTATAGTCAAAAACTTGACCTCCATATGTTTAGACCCCTTGAGACTTATGTTGTTATTAATAAACAACACTGCAGAATTATTGTCACAATATAACTGTATGGGCCTATCCACAAAATCAAAAACTGTTAACTCCCTGATGAGGTTCCGGAGCCAAATAGCTTGAGTAGCAGCTGAAAAACATGCTACAAACGCCGCTTGCATGGTAGAAGAAGATATGGATTTCTGTTTCTCGCTCTTCCATGATACTGCACCTCCTGCCAATATAAATATGTATCCTGTTGTTGACTTCTTATCATCTTGATAGCCAGCAAAATCTGCATCCGAATACCCTGCTAATTGCAAGTCCGGAACATGTCTATAAATAAGCATATAATCTCTTATTCTCTTTAAGTACCTTAAAACCTTCTTGGCAGCAACCTAATGATCGTGTCCTGAATTTGATTGATATCTGCCTAGAAGCCCTGTTGCAAAAGCAATATCTGGTCTAGTGCAAACTTGAGCATACATGATACTTCCAAGCACACTAGCATAAGGTACATTCTTCATTTGAGCTTTCTCAAAATCTGAATTAGGGCATTGTGAAAGACTCAATTTATCACCCTTTATAACAGGAGCAATTCCTAATTTGCAATGCTGCATATTGAATCTTTCTAAAATGCGATCAATATATGCCCTCTGAGACAAACCCAATGAACGGCGAGAACAATCCCTATGGACCTCAATGCCAAGAACAAAAGACACCTCACCAAGGTCTTTCATGTCAAAAATTTTCGATAACATCCACTTTGTCTCATGCAGTAAACCAATGTCACTACTTGCAAGCAAGATATCATCCACATAAAGTATGAGAAAAATATATTTCCTCCCACTGACCTTGGTGTATATGCACTGATCTACTTTGTTATCAATAAATCCGAATAAAGTGACAACACTATGAAACTTTAAAAACCACTGTCTAGAAGCTTGCTTAAGGCCATAAATAAACTTTTTCAATCTACAAACAAGCTTACCTAAGTCATCTACTACAAAACCTTCAAGCTGCACCATATAAACCTCCTCATTAAGGTCTCCATTTAGAAAAGCAGTCTTAACATCCATCTGATGTAACTCCATATCAAAATGAGTTACCAATGCCAAGATCACTCTAAAGGTATCTTTAGAAGAAACTGGAGAAAATGTTGCTTCATAATCTATTCCTTCTCTTTGAGTGAAACCCTTAGCTACCAGCCTGGCTTTAAATTTTTCAATCTACCCTTTGGAATCCCTTTTAGTCTTGTATACCCATATTTAGCCAATAGATTTACAACCTTCAAGCAATTCAACAAGCTCCCAAACACCATTGTGTTTCGTAGATTGCATCTCATCTTTCATCGCATCTAGCCATAAATCTGATTGAGGACATGAGATGGCATCCGTATAAGTCATCGAATCAACAACACAGCCAATATCATAATCATGCTCTCCCAGGTAGACTACATAGTCTGGTGGTATAGCTGAACGTCTTTCCCTAGTTGATCTTCTGAGTGGAGCTCCTTCATCCTCATTCTGAATCTGAGGGGCTTGTGGAATTTCTTTAGGAACTGTCTCAACAACAGGATCCTAAGCCGCAACAGGCTCAGTTTGTGGCGCAGGAGGCTCCATAATTGTCTGCACAGGATGAGACAGGGATCCAGTAATCCCCACCATATTATCATCTTCAATAGTTTGTGAGCAACTACTATTTTCAGCTACATCAAATTCCAGAAATTTAGCAGTATGAGATTCCACAATTCTTGTACCTCCATTAGGGTTATAAAATCGATACCCCTTTGAATGATCCGGGTAAGATATGAAGTAACATCGAGTAGTTTTGGAATCCAACTTACTCAATGTTGGATTATATAACTTCATTCCTGCTGGACATACCCAAACTTTAATATGATTCAAGCTAGGTTTACATCCAGTCCACAACTCAAAAGGAGTCAATGAAACCGCTTTAGTAGGAACACGATTTAGAATATAAAGAGCTATTTTTAAAGCTTCACCCCACAAAAAATCAGGTAAATTAGTCCTACTAATCATACTTCTCATCATGTCCATAAGAGTGCGATTCCGCCTTTCAGCTACACCATTTTGTTCAAGACTTCTGAGCATAGTAAACTGACCTATTATCCCATAATCCTCTAAGTATTTAGCAAACGGCCCTTTAAGTTGTCCAGCATCACCGGGCCTACCAAAATACTCACCACCACGATCAGATCTAACAATCTTTATAACTTTTCCCAATTGTTTCTCCACTTCAGTCCGAAAAATCTTAAATTTGTCAAGAGACTCGGACTTTTCTTTAATCAAATATAAGTATCCATATCGGGAAAAGTCGTCAATAAATGTGATAAAATAAAAATTTCTGCACAAAGTAACCGTGTATGGTCCACTAATATCAGTGTGAATAACCTCTAGTAAGTCAGAACTTCGTACGGCGGATTTCTTCTTTATCTTAGTCATCTTACCTCTACAACAGTCCATGCAAGTCTCTAGATCACTTTTAAAAGTAGGCAAGATATCAACCTTTATAAGCCTTTCTACTATTTCTTTAGAGATGTGACCAAGACGCTTATGCCACGATGCATAAGACTGTTCCTTAGGTAGAGGCATTTTGGAAACAATTTTTTCAACTGAATAAGCAACGTACATGTCGTTGGGAGATAAGCTCAATCGATACAATCCATTGGATAAATTACAACACCCAATCTTATTTAAATCATAAAACATGGAAATAGTATTGCTCTTTATTTCAAAAGAGTATCCACACATGTCCAAACAAGACACAGAAACTAAATTCCGCCTAAAAGAGGGTATGTAAAAAGTGTTTCTCAACATCATCCTAAAACCAGAATCCAAAATCAAAGTGACATCTCCCACGAACTCGACGTCAACTTCAATGTTGTTTCCTACAGTGAGCTTTGATTCATCCTGATTTGGCGTCCTTCGATTTATGAACCCCTGTATGGTAAACGCAACATGATTAGTTGCACCACTATCTAGCCACCAAGAATTGGTTGGGATTCAATATAGAGTGGATTCACAAACAAGCGCCAAAGAATCATTACCTTAAGGCTCACTCTTGGTTCTCTTAGACAAACAAGCCTTATACTTGTTGCAGCGTTTCTTTACGTGTCCTCTCTCCCTGCAAAAGTAGCAAAGAACGCCATCTTTCTTGGAGAATGCTTTCTTAGAACCCAAACTGTTAGAAGGACCAGCACCTTCAGTATTTCCTTTATAGTTGGAAGGACCAGCACCTTCAAAATTGCCCTTGTGGGTATAGTTTTTTAACTTCTTACCCTTGTCACTTCCAGAACTAGAAGCATAAAGAGCAATGTGCCCTTTATCTTTCTTCAATTTCTCTTCCTCTGCCACCACCCTTGCAATCAGGTCATTAACTAACCAGGTTTCATCTTGGGAACTATAATTGGTCTTGATAATCCTAAAATCAGGAGGAAGAGTATTTAGAGCTTGATGCATAATACAAGTAGTGGAAATAACAACATCGAGAGCCTGAAGTTTTGTCTGCAAATCTACCATCCTCAAAATATAATCTCTAACTCCACCAGAACCATCATACTTCATAGTATATAATGTTTGTAGGTGTGTCCCTATCTCAGCATTAGGCGAGACACGGTTTCTAGCCATCAAAGCTTCCATCATTTGCCTAGCAGTGCAATCTACAGGCAAACCACTTTTCAAGTGTTCCTAAATGGAACGCTTCATGGATAGCAAGCAAATTCTATTGCTCTTTTCCCAAGCAACAAAATTTGCTTTCTGAGCGTCTGTACTCTCGGCAATAAGATCTGCCGGCCGATCAGCAGTAAGAGCCATATGAACATTTGCTATCTCCATAGCAAACAGAAAATCTTCTCTCCATCTCTTAAAATTCGAACCAGCAAGAACCTTAATAATAACAGAGTTACAGTTTACATAAAATGTGACTAAAAGACAAGCAATATCTATAATTAGCATCATGTGAGCACTGTGTAACTTGACGTACAAATACACATCCAGAGAGTTACATGCAAAATCACATAATCACCTTTGGGCAAAATATATAATATACAGTTGTACACTCTCCACATGATAACGGTTATGAGAATGTATTCCAATCTTCATGAATTCATCGCTTTTGGGCATATGAACCACTAGGATCAGTCACTCCTCCACCACACCATCATGTATTCCTCCATGAACTAATACATAATCACCTCCTTTGGGAGTATGACTACACAATAGACCAGGAAACATCACAATCATTATACGATACCGAAATTTCTCAAACCCAATTAAATATGCCACTTTGGCAGTCACAACTCAATTGAATTCTTGAAACTCTCTCATGCCAGGGATATAAGCTTTACATCTCACATACACCATACATATGTTATTTTAACTTTAGTGATAGGGGCAGTAAATCACTAAAATCACATATCATGCTAATTACATTGCTTCATTAATTAATAAAAAATAAACTTTATTGTATATTATTAATGAATAACACTTATAATGTTTATTTGATAACATACCGGTAACCCAACACCTGTATTTCCAAAATCATAGAAAAATACAAGAAAAAATACTAAAAAATACACTAAAAAGCACGTATTTAGGGTTCCGTATGTATTTTCACATCCATAAAATCATCGAAAAATGTAAAATAAATATACCACGACATAGAGAATAATCATACGAGTCCAACGCCGCCGGCCACGCGTCGATCGGAGACTCCACGTGCCCGCACGCGCTGCATGAGTGCGCGGTGCGTGGAGCTCACGCGCGAGCATTAACGGCCGGTCAAAACCGATCCGACCTTCCGGTCCAACCGCCCGGTTGACCGAGTCGGGTCTGGTCAACGGGTCGGGTCGAGTCAGGTCCGGGTTGCGGATCGACGTCTTCGTGACGTCGCACCCGCATGCGTCGCACGCGCGAGCTGCGCCCTGCACGTGGGAGTGCGTGAGGGCGTGTGGAGCGTGTGCTCGATGCCCAGTGGCGCGTGTCCGCGCGTGGGGGCACGTGCAGCCCCCTCCGGTGACGCACCGCCCACGGTTCTGCTCGTCTCTTCGAGCCCAGTCCGAATATATAATTTAATTTAATTTTTACTGTACTTAAAAATCTCGAAAATCTCAAATTAGGGCAAAATCCTTTGCGTTCGAGTTCTAGGGTTATGGAGGCTCTGATACCACATGTAGAATGCAAATTCCGCAATCCCTAGATCACCATAACCAGAACAAGAACATGCATAATTGAGCAGAAAGATTAACGCACCTATTTTGGGATCCATCGTTCTTGAAGCGAAAGCGGAAACTAATGTTCCACGCGCAAGTTCTTCTCCTCTATTGCCCTCTGTATCACTAGCTCAATGAGACGGCCCCCTCACCTTTAGCGCTAGTTAAACGCTCCTTATGTGAGGATACTTGTGAGAGTTAGGGTTAGAGGAGAGACTTGGAAGACTATTTATAGAGTTTACAGCTAGCCTCATTACGCGCCAAGCAACTCTACCCACACTAACCACCCCATATTAGACTAATTAAGAAACATTCTATCTCACCTTAGACCAAACCCCGTAAAACAGTAACTGTTAAATGGTAAATTACAATATCAATTAATGTAGTCAACATTAGAAAAACTCTTACATTGTGTTCTTGCTTCGCTCGGTTCCTCAGCTCTCACGTGCACACCAAGCTTCATAGAGTGTGTTGCGGTTGTTGTTGTGAATTCTCCTGCAGACCGTGAATTCATTAGCTTCAAGGGAATCTCCAACGCGTTAGACGAGAGAGAGCAAGGCATGAGAGAGAAGTTCGATTGGTGGGGGTGGTGATGACTGTCAGATGCTCTACTCCGTTACGGCCAAGGCTGCAGTAGCCAGCAAGGGAGATCTGATGGCGGCTGTTGCTGATCGGAGATGGAAGACGATTATCACCACCACCAATCTTTCTCTCACAGCTATGTCAAAACGCTCTTGTGACCAAGGAAAGTTCATGGAGAAGAAAGATTCTACCTGAGACTACTTGCACGCTCTACAAGCAACATCCAAGAAACCACTGAACATCTCTTCCTCCTGTGTCCATGGACACAACAACTTTGGGAAAACCCATCAATCAATATTAGAATCGACATTCATGGACTGACCAGGTTCGAGGCATGGCTGGCAAATTTCAAACACGCCTCGGTCTCGTTCGAACTCCTCTCTTCGATACTCTGGCAGATTTGGAAAATCTTGTGTTTAGAGCTCACAATCCGAACCCCCTGTTCATCATGGACTCAGCCCCTCATGATGAATCGAAACATTACCTGGTGGGTGGCGATAACTTCGTTAAGGGCTCAAAAGAAGAAGCGATTTTACCCCGGGTTTGGACAGCGCCAGCTCCTGGTGTGTTCAAACATCAATGTCGATGCATTGTTCGTCCCAGAACAGGGGAAGGCGCCATAGCTTTCGCGTGCCGCGACTGTCATGGAATGCGGATTCGACATTGTGCCCGCTCGGTGACCATCTCCTCGGCGATTCAAAGCTGAAGTAACGACAATTCCAGAAGCCCCGAAATATTTTATAAGCCCCAGCAAAGTGAAGCTGAAACTGAAGTAGGAACTCAAGGCAGATCAATCTGATCCGGTAGCTGTGATAATCGATACCCCAGGCGGATCAAGTTGGGAAGTAACTGCTCTTGTCACCGACGCCTTTGAGGCCCTTAGGGTGCGCGTTTACAAAATTTCTACAATGACAAAATCGATTTATAACTAGAAATTGATTTCTCAATTTATATTTTAGAAATTGAGAAGTTAAAAATTTTAGGTTATGATTTCTTCTTCAAATCTATTTTTGGAATAGAAATCTATTTTAGAAATAGAAAAAATCAAATTGCGTTACTAAAAACGGTTTACGTTTCCAAACCTCGTTCCGAGCAAGAAATGAGAAATGAGAAGTATAAATTTTATCATGCGCGCCTTATCCTCCCCCTAAAAAAAAAAAAAAGGCCTTTCGAATTTGTTGTGTCCTGCAGCAAATTTTATGTATTCTCGAACTACTTCTTAATGAGAATTTCATTAATTTCATTTATAGGATTGCATTTAAAGGAATTGAGTAGATTGCATTACATTTAGACAGCATCAATTAGATTCTAATTTCCAAATATCATAGTTTTTACGGAAATACTTCATTTAGTATTCATATAATACCTCACGTTTGCATATTGGTTTATTTTTTTCTTTTTTAAACGGTGGTTTATATTGAAGAGTCCATATTGAGTTTCCATTTTTAGCTCAAGAGAATCCTATTATGAGCATTGTTAACACCCGAATTTTTCCCGACGATCCAAGTGTCCATTTTTTGCAAAAATATAAAAATACAAAAAAATAAAAACAAAAAATGAGATAGCAAAATTTTGATTAAAAAATATAAAAACATAAAAAAGGATATAAAAATAAAATGCCACTTGGCAATTTTCGACCTTTTAATTCCGAACCCCTCTCTTTCGGCCCATTTTTCTCTGTTCTTTAAGCCAACAACTTGAGCCCAAGAAGACAAGAAAGGAGCCCAGCCCCTTCGCCCCCGTCTCCCATCTCTCGCGCGCAACACGCCTGTGAGCGTTTGAAAAAATAAAAAAGAACAGTGATGGTCACCGAAGAAGGCCCGGTGAGCGAGGGATGAGTAACGAGCACGTGACGGAAGCGGATCCGAGAGAAACCTTCTAGAACCGTGAGCTGGCGAGGGATAACAGAGAGAGATAAGAGAGAGGTGCAGGTGTCTGCTCTCATCACCCTCCACGTCGAGACCTCCACCTGAGCACCATCTCCACCTCGACTTCAAGAGCTTCTTTCCTTCTTCTTCTTCTCGAACGCTCTCTCCTCGCCGCCTACTCGGCTACGACGGCGCTCTCAAAGTTCCGAGTTCTCCTAGCCGTGTAGAGTCTCCCTTCTCTTGATCGGCGAGTGGCGACGTTGCTGATGGTAGTTATCTGGCAGCGAGAGCGAGCTCGAGAGTTTGAGTATCGAGAGCGCGAGATGTTGTCGATTCTGAGACGAAAAGCGGCCGCCGGAGGCTCGGATGCTGTGCTGTTAAAAAAGAGAGGCTGTGGAAGAGCTGCCACGGCGACAACCCGGTTTCAGGGCTACGCTACTGCGGCGAAAGAGATTATGACTGTGAGATAGGCTACGAATTCGGTGCTTGACGAGGAAATGTCTGGAGATCCTAGAGTCTTTCTAATGGGAGAGGAGATGGAGACGACGCACAACAGAGAGGGGAGGATAGGCTGGCTGAGGGTTTAGCTCGAGAGGAAAACAGAAGGAAAGAGGAGAGAGAGAGAAGAAGGGACGTCGGCCATTGGAGGTTTCAGGAGAGCTTCGCTGGAAAGAAAGGAGAAGCCAGAGAAGAACGAGAAAAGAGAGGATGAGAAAGGTAAAGTTTCTGGAGAAGTTGAGCCTTCTCATCAGTCGACGTCCATTGCAGCCGAACGCCATCTTCATCGATTTTGGGTTGCTGCAACTTCTTCGTGAACGCGGGTAATGTCCACTACTTGCTCAAACCGAGAATGAACTCTAGTTTATGTTTGCAATTCGAACGTGTATTGATCCGAAATAGGTTTTCATCTTTTGTGATGGCCGAGAATGAGCCGTTTGTTCTAAAACTGCATATAGGCATCGCGGTTGAAATGCACATGACCTGTTTGATTAAATGCCTCAGTGGCACAAGCGGAAAATGATCTGTGATCTTGTTCAAATCTGAGAATATATCGATGCAGGTTGATTATTATCGATTGATTTGCTAGCCGCATCTGGATTCGATATCAGTCATGTTTCATTCTTACTACGACCACATCCGAACGTTCCCTTTTGTTTTTTTGTTTTTTTTTTTTTTTGCATCTTTATGCATTCCTACGGCGGTCGCCGGTGGTGTTATTCCGGCAATTAACGGTGGAGGTCCGGCGATAAGAAACGGTGAAGAGCAAGCGTCGAGTGTGCGTTGAGATTACATGCTGAGATACATATGTCTTCATTCTTCGGGACGAAGACCTGCACAGGATGAAGACGTCGCATGAGGAAGACCTGCAAAAGAAGATGAAGAAAAAAATAAAATATAAAAAGAGGGAAAAATATTTTTTTTTTAAAAGGGAGAAAATACTTTTAAAAAATCGGTTTTAATCCAACGCAGATTGGATCCGAATAGAAGGGTTGGGTCAGTGATTTGGATCGGGTAAACCCGGTCCGAACCTGCACCCCGAATATAATAACAATACAAAAAATCAAAATAAAAAATAAAAGTCACTTAAATCATTAAAAAATTCAGAAAATTCGAAAATATTTAAAAATTATCGGACTCTTATCTCCTTTTATAGCTATGAGCTTCATCATGATTCCCAGAACACACGCAAAGCTTCGAGCTTGATTCAGTTTCGACACCATTCGGAACCCTCCAAAAGGAAACCAAATTTATGTCCCATTGCTGTGCGCGTGGATCATTTGATACGTGGATAAGACTGTCGTAATTTCGATCAAGGCGTGACAAACCAACCCCACTCGCTAAAGGCGGAGAGAGTGAGTGAGTGAGTGAGTGGGTGAGTGAGGGGTTGCTTTTCGGATGTGAGAGGAGGTCAACAAGCGGTTTTTTTTTTTCGGGGGTAATCATCCATTTTATATTTTTTATTGCATTTAGACATTTGAAACATTTTTTAGGTTTAGATTAGTGCATTTGCATCAAGTGAAGCATGAGGCTGATTGTGAACTCCTTTCAAATCGACCCGATAGACGGCCCTATATTCACGCCAAGTCTAGGCTCATTCCCTCATTTAAAGTGGAGCCTACGAGTTCGGTCCCTTCTCTCTCTCCCCCCAAATTCCAGCACTTTCTGCTTCCTCTTTTTTTTTTTACGGAAATGTCATTTGATCATGCCAAATAAGTATGACTCCATTTCTTGCCACCTTAGACCATTCTAAGCAAAGCAGTAACGAAGGCATCTGAGATGACGGGGATGCTGAAATTGACAGGGAAAGGATTAAATTTTGTGCGCTTAAAAGGGGGAAAGAATGAATAAGAGCTGGACTGAATTAGAAGGGGAAAGCTGGAGATCTCGGGCAGAAAGCAAAAGGAGCGAGGCCCTCACGTTTTTTTCTTTTTTTCTTTAATCCTGCATCATCACTAGACAAATGAGTATCTCCTCACTTAGTGTTTTACTCCAAAATTCCTCGTCTGCAGATCTTTCGTCCACCCGTTCGTTCTTCCTGGGAACTCAAAAGGTGCCGTAACACAAGCAACACTTTTGGCAGTTTTACAAGGAGGACGCCAATCTAGCATTGTAAAGAAGGAGCGATGGAGGAAATGGAAAAGGATAGGAAAGGAAACGGATTTGGTGGCTCAGCAGAACGTGAAAAAAAGGACAAGAAGAATGTGGGAAGGTCGTGGGATGAGGAAAATAAGAACAAAGATGGAAGGGAGTGGGAGACTCGGTGGAGGTGCACAATCACTCACATTCACGATTTCATATCCATTCTCTCAGTCTCGCGCATCAGAAGCCGAGGAGACTCGGGCCAGAAGAAGCAGCACTTCCAACTTCCTCCGTTGTCCTCGGAGTCAGTCATGGGAGAACCTATATTCCTTAGCTATGCGATGCATGTCCTTGCGTTTGCTCAATTTCGGTTTATTTTCTTTATGCTAGGTTCGTTGTAATCTCATAATTGAGTATTTTTCTAGGTATCAGTTCGTGCCGATTGTTCTCCATGTTTTAATAAATGTGGGCATAACAATATAGGAAAAATCTGAATCGTGTAGTCCATATTTTTGCACAGTTTAGTACCCCTATTCAGGCCAATACATGGCCGGAGAAGGAGTAGTTATTCATATTTTGCCCGAAAATTGGTTTCTGTTCCCATAATTCGCCTTTACAATTGAAATAGTTGCATGCATCGCCGTTTGTTTTTCATTGCATTGGTTCAAACCTAATGCCCTAGTCTGTGTGAACGTGCTGAACACCACTGTCCAATCCATGGATAGTAGGAATTCAGATATTTTTCACCTGCATAACACCTCCCAAGCCTCTACTGATATGCATAGTCATGGAAAAAACTGCCTAAAAAGTCCTAAAATTATTGTCCAGCTCAATTCAATCTTAAACTTTTAAATTTTGACAAATTGTCATAAGGTTTAACGTTTAAAATTATTTGGCAAAATTGAAAAATTTATTTTGGTTTGGATCTTTTGAGACAATTATCCCCTATAGTCATGTTATCTTGCATGTTTACTATGGTTATTTTCGCTTCAATTTCCAGCATCATTATATATTTATTTTCATCACTTTCCAGTGTCACTAACTTCGATTGAGCTGAATGCGACATTCTAATGTATTAAGGTCCGAGTCAATCCATCATCTAATGTATCAAGGTGACTGGAGATGAACCACATACTTAGATGCACTCAAGGACCATCAAACTAATCAACAAATGGCAACAATATCATTCAAATTCACGCCCAAGAGGATTTGCTGCAAGGTCCAGTTCATTAAGGTCGCAAGATTTACAACTTACCCACTCCAATAATACCCAAACATGTACCGATAACTAGCAAATCAAGTATACATTGTCACATTATCATGGGTTATCAAAACCACACTCAAATGGGTTATCAAAACCACACTCAAATGAGTCTTGAAATAGCACAACTCGTAATTAACACAGTGAAGTCAGCAAAATCCAAAACAAAATCAAAACAATAAAAGTCGAGATTCATGATTTTTTTAGTAAGTAATGGACTTGAAATATATCTTCTTGCAAGTGTATATGCGCTCACGCAATCAAGACGAGTACAAATTGAATTCAAATGAAGATCAACAATGTACGGTGGATACATGTTTAATTTCAGCAATTAAAGCATGACAACATAATTATCTCCCTCGAAAGTTAACATGGATTCCTTACATCAACTCGTATGATTAGGATAACACATACACAAGTCTTGGCAATTGTTGTTTGAACAAAGAATGGATATGGACACATGAAAAGGAATCCAGCAAATTTAAGTCACAAAAAACAGTTATAACCATGACTAAAGCATGTTACAAACATGCACAGTATTTATAGCCAAGAAATCGACATATGTTTGTTCAACACTCATAGCCAAAAGATCAACATAGTTTTGAACATGTACAGCAAGAACAACAATGAATCCAGTAAATTTGAGCCATGTACCATAAGAATAGACATATTTAGCAAGCCTACGATGTGGCGAGTGTACAAATTCAACAAATAGCACATCCTCAAATGGATATAGTGCAAGCTAATGGTGACAACAAGATAAACCACCATGTACCTACACATACATTGCAAGCATGACATAAATAATACTCCAACGCATCCAATGCATGTGATGTGGAGTCTCAACCAAGCGCAAAACAGGGCAGCGGTTAGTATGTGAAAGAAAAGCTACAACTCCAACATATGAACAATTTGCGGTTATAGAGGATTTCTCTACATGAACAACTGGGCTAAAAAATAAATCCAAAGGCTCTCGGTTTAGAGGAAAATTCAACCATGCTCCCGGTATTTAATTCACTGAGAACAAGTGAACGGAAGCACCAAGGGAAGGAGAACTCTAGGCCATCAAAGGATGAAGAATCAATTAGTAATATATGATCAACACACTAAACAACAACATACGAATCACTCCTATGCATTCTCAAATTGATCAATTAATTCAACATTGTCATCTCCGAGGCAAAACGTCGAACGGGTGGTGAGCATGAAGGGTGAGGTGTTACTGTAATATTTCTGACAATGCAGAATGCATGGTGTGATAAGGTAGTCTTACTGTGAAACTCATGTCTATTATTCGGCCGCGCTATTCTTTCCTTTACAATGTTCATCCAAGTTTTATTCTGTACAAGTTTTGAGTTCTCAATAAATCTAAAAGATTCTGTTCGCAAAAAAAGGGAACTGGAAGATAAAATTCACAAATAAAAGAACTATTGATAGCTTACTTCTCGTCTGAACATATCCAAAGGAGCACCCCAGAGATCCTGATCCTAAAGTTTCTTCACAGCCACCTCCTGGTGAACTTGCAAGTCGAGCCAGATGTAGACTCAAAGATACATTGCAATTTATCTTAGGTCTCATGATACATTATAAATTTTAAATACTAAGAGCACATCACCAAGTATTTTGCAAGAGGTAATGTCTAAACTGCAAAGTACTGATAATAAGTGCATAAAATTCTTTGGAAAATGTTAAAAAGAGAAAAAGAGTCATCTGCTACTTCTCTTTCCATTTCTTGATAATTAAGAGTATATAAAACCATAAAAACGATAAACCTAAACAACCCAGTGTTTAAAGTGCTTCTATTCATTGAGACTATTTGTACAAAAATCTTCAGTCTTCACAATAAGGATTCGATTACATCTAGAGAACTTGCAACTCTTTACTGAAGAGCTAAACATGGAAGCAGAATCTCAACAGCACCTAATAACAGAGTGGCAAGGGAGCCAAAAGTAAAACTTCCTTTTGCTTATCCAAATTACAAAAGAGAAAGTAGCAAGACGAGGCCATGAATGGGCAGCGGGGGATTAGTTATTACGGTTGGCATCGGTCCAACAAGTCATGTGTGTATGTCAAGGTACCAATTCTGGAGCTTTTTTTACCAACCCAGTTTTTTTTTTTTTTTTTTTTTGGGCAGATACCAACCCCAGTTGAAATGCCAAATTTTGATACTATCTGATGTCACTATTACACACTAGCTGCTTAGTCTAAAAATCTAAAACATTAGCCCAAAAGCAGGACACTGAAGTAGTACTAACTGTCATTTTTTTTTACTGAAAGACGTCATATTCAAGCAGGATCTTTTGCTTAAAAGAAATCATATAAAAGGATCAACGGATATAATCACATTCCATAAATTCAGACAAATGGAATTCACAACTGAAAATAAAGGAACTCTTCAAGTAACTAATGCAATGAAAATTCTTGATTTGCAAGAATTTAGAAGTATTTGAAACTGACCTTGCCATTCCAACAAGCGTGATAGACCTCTCCACAAGAGCCTATTTGGAAGACGATGAAATGGGGCAAAATTTTTGACATAATAAACAGTAAATGCAATTCAATGAGACAACGTTGCACTGCATCCTATAATAACTACTTCAATTATGCTTACATTCGGATTGCCATAGATAACTTTCTATCAGAAGACATGCACTTCTTTTTACGTGGCTAGCTAGCCATCAGCATATTAGGCGGTAAAGTAGTGATAAAGCATATCTCATAGTACTAGACAAATGTCACAAAAAATGCAGCAACAGGATCAACATATATGTATTCATGAGTCTTGCTCCCTGAGCTAATATGTGGACCTGCATAAGGACCTGAATCTATTCAAACAATGACCTAATCAAAGCAATACCTAGTCCAATCCTTTCACCAATGAGCAAATGTTCCCATTGAATCTCATCACCAGCATCAACATTTATCAACTTTATTTGTATCACTATCAATTGATGAACAGGAGCCTTATGAATTCTTCAACATGAAGTTTGTGTCCATGAATCTGTCATTAGTGCACTTTTTCGGATCAGGAAAAGAAATTTCATGACCACCACATCCACTAAGAAAGTCTAGTACGCCATGTTGCCAATTCTCTAGAGTCCTAAAAGGGTCTTCCTTGACTTGGGCATTCAAGTGCTCTTTGCAAGGCATCGTATTATACTGGCCTGTGTTACATCCCGACGTCAGACTATTCTCACTGAAAGGATTCCAGTGACTACTTTTTTTGATCAACTAATTTGATTTGTTTGATGACTTGATGCCACTGCTCTTTTGAGCTGAATGATTAAAATAATTACATAACTTAAAAACTGTCCAAATTGACATCAGTTGTAGAGCTGCCAATGGATGATGACACATCATAAGCATTAGGTTCCCAATTGCTTCTTGGAAATAGACCTTCCTTAAAACCATATTTTTTTCTTTCTTGCTACTTCGTTGAGAGAAAGTCGATTTGTTAGCATCGATAGGACAGGAGGCTGACCAGGAATGGAGTTATTTTTCTGTCTCGGCATCTCATTGATTTTGTTTTCTGTGCTGTTACCTAGGGCTTTTGGAAAGCCTACCATTAAGACAGGATAGGGATCTACAAAAAGATTCTTTGGGTGCTTTGAACACAGCATAATAACAGCATTGATCCTCCTCGATGATGATGATGACTGGTGGCTGTCCCGCTCCTCGGCGTACCCCGCCTCGCACTTTAATTAACTTTCAGCGACAAACAGGCGACCTATTAATCCAATCATTTTTTCGGGTGGCAGGGACGGGGGGATGGATGGTTCGATAACTTCGACGCGCCGATCTCCTCTTACCACAGAACTGTCCGCCGGCTCTGCCAGTGCCCTCTCGGGGGCGTCTCTGTCCAAAAAATCGCCGATTCTCTCAAAACACCACGGCCAATCCAAACGCTGCCGGTCGACAGTTACACCGCACATTCTCTATTTTTCTTCTCATTTTCTCGCGAAAGAAAACGACGAGAAACTCTCATTTTCTCATATCTCTCTCTTTCTGCCTCTCTGCGCACGGACAGAAGTGAGAGAACAGAAAAGACGAGGGTGAAGAAGAGGAAGTCGGGACCTCATCGCGTCAAGCCGCGTGCTGGGCCCTTAGCCTTTCGAATTTGCTGTGTTATGAAGCAAATTTTATGTATTCTCGAACTACTTCCTAATGAGAATTTCATTAATTTCATCTAGGATTGCATCTCCATCGAAAATTTCACCTAGGATTGTATTTAAGGGAATTAATGCAGATTGCATTACATTCGAATAACATCAACTAGATTCTTATTTCCATATATCATAGTTCATTTTACGGTAATAATTCAGTTAGTATTCATATGGTATCTTACGTCTTCCTATATATATTATTTTGAAGAGTTTATATTGAGTTTCCCTTTATAGCTCACAAGAGTCCTGGCCGGAGCTTTAATAACAAGGCTTTATAAAATTTTATCCCATACCACTTGGGTTCTTTATTTTTCTGCACCTTTTATTTATTAGGATGGTTATATTTATTATGGCTTGCTTGTTTGTTTTTTACCGCTCAAGCACTATGCATTATCATCTTTCCCATATTAGAGGATTTAGGGGGTTAGTATACTAAAAGTGTTAAAAGTAATGTACGGCGCTCACTTTGGTGCTAAAAGTTTCTTTTAGATCACTTAAGTACCACTTTCTTTTCTTTTTCTTTAAAAAAAAAAAAAAGATCACTTAAGTGTCAACTCCAATTAAGGTTGCCAAAAATCCGATGTGGCCATTCTTGATCCTATGTTGCTCACCGACATGCTAAGTTAGCATATAATACCTAAACGGTATCGTATACACAAGTTGACAAGTGATCATTTGAGTGCCAAAAAATTATAAATATAAATCATTTGAGTGCTAATTATTGTTAAAAGTGATTACTTAAATGTCAGTCGCTAGTAAAAAAAGATCAATTTAGTACCAATCATTGTTAAAAAGTGATTACTTCAGTGCTAATTTCATTTAAAAAGTGATCACTTTGTGATGTCGTTTTGGATGTCCATGTGTACTAGATTTATTAAAAGATGTGTCAAATCATTTAAAAATTTTATTTATAAATGTCACGTAATCAATTTGATCAGAATATCTCGTCAGAGATACTCAAGTGATTGTTTTTCTCCGATTTGACACTTAAGTGAGCAGGCGAAAACTTTTGGTACTAAGGTGACCGTCGTACATTACTTTTGGCACATTTAATGTACTCACCCCGAGAATTTAGGAAAACAAAAATTAAAGAGAGCACATGCTAACTTTTTTATGAAACGTACCGAAATGGCATTATATTAATTTGGTGTACTCAAGTTCCAAGACATGTGAGTCTTTAATTCGTAGGCTCTCGCATCTTACCCGAGCTTCTAACTAGCTCATAATAGGTTGGTAGTAACCCTTTAGCCTGATCTTAAATGAATAATTAATTGGAAAAACTAAGTTATGATTGATAAGGCTTGAAAGGCTTTCACGTGCTAGGTGAAGGCCCCATTTACTTAGAGGAACCATTCTCCGTTTAGCAATCCATCAAATTTCCTTGGATGTATCTAATATCACCCTCGAGAAAGTCACGATAATTCGTACTTATGTCAAATGTCCTCTTTACGCAAGAAAGAGCTCTAAAATTCAATACAATCACTGTATGGCAAAGTTTGCAATATAATGTTATTAATAAATATTTCACAATTTAAAAAAAAAAAAAAAAAAATTGGAAGCAAATGAACACAAATGATGAGATGATATGTATCACCGGAGAACGCCGAGAATTGCTGCCACATATTGCCATTAAATAGCACCTAATGGTCCTTTTGATGCTACGACCGCGCATTGGCTACAACACTAAAATTTATTGATGAGATCTATTTTGGCATGAAAAGTTTCTGTCAACACTTGTTTAAAAATACGAGATCAAAATATAATACGGGAACCTTAAATTCATTCTACAAAATGAAGATAATCACCTGGCCTGAATGTTCTCGCGTCTTTAAAGCAACAATTTAAGCAAATTTAAAAATCTACAAGTCATCATTATATTTAGGACAATACGATGCACTCTTCTACCACTTCTTGAGGAATTGTATAACCAAATTTCTGAACACTGACAAAATTTCAAGAAGGGGATTTCCTAGTAGGATCATATATATATATATAGAAAACATTTGATTGTGATTTTCTTGTGCCTTTTTCTATGAGTACAGCCCATCGAAAAAGTTATCTAGTACACACTACTTATGTTTCAAGTCTTATTATAATCCACATTTTTTCCCCTCTTGATAGAACAATAGATTATTCTAAATATGGACTTATCAACTATCCACGCCTTTTGCTTATGCGTGGGTGGCCATGGACTTAAAAGGGTTTGCACATTTTTTGTTGTATTTGAATAGGTGACCTTCAGGTTATAATTTGTAAATTGCCTAATGTCCTGTCCAACTGTGCCAAACTTTAACAAGATAAAAGAGAAAAAAGGCTAATGAATTGAGTACACACATTTTTTTTTTCATTTTCAAGGATCTATTTCACAATTTTTTTTTTTTGGTCGGTATCTATTTCACAATTAAGTTGGTTGAAAATCATTGATAAATTGAATGAATGGAAGTGATAACCACAAATATGAAGATTTTTTTTTTTATCAAAAGAAATTTGCATTCATTACCAAAATAATATATGACAGAATCCATCAAAAATCTCAAAAGTCACCATAACAAGGCAAACTCGTAAAACTCCAAAACAAACCAAAAACCAGAAATCAAAGTACATCATCAGAGTATGATTTGCA
Organism: Eucalyptus marginata; assembly: GCA_014182565.1. Taxonomy (NCBI): domain Eukaryota; kingdom Viridiplantae; phylum Streptophyta; class Magnoliopsida; order Myrtales; family Myrtaceae; genus Eucalyptus; species Eucalyptus marginata. The sequence continues at coordinate 30,751,424 of CM024586.1, read as the reverse complement.
GAGATCATCATATGCCCATCCTTCAGGAATAGATCTGAGACTGCATCCAAGCGAAAAGATCAATGGCCGATCATTGAATCGCACATCATTATTAATGATGAGCACACGCTAGGACCTCCAACTGTAGTCACGACTTTGCCTTTTGGCAATGTGTACTTAAATTCAGCGTCCCCAACATCATCACCATACGGAGATAAAATAAACATAAATATGTTGAACAAGCTTAGATTTGTCACTTGGGAGAGTGAGCCCTTTAGCAAGCGTGAGCTCCCAAAGCTTTTAACAAAAACACATTAAACGAGCACCAACGCTGCTGTGAACATCATTAAAACTAAAGATGGAGCACTTATTCATCAAAACTCCTAAATCTATAATTAAAGCAGAGAGAAAAGCTCCTAGATCTAAAATTAGACCGGAAGAGTAAGAAAAGAAAACAAGAGGAGATCAAGGAAAAACAGGGAGGGAAGGGAGAGATCTAGGTCAAATCCCACCGCTCCAAAAGTTGAAGAGACAAAAAATAAGGTTGAAAGTTAAACTTAGAGAGGGAGAGGGGGAGGGGAGAGAGATATCAAATATGAAGATTAAAATTTACAAGTTGCGACTGTCAGGCTGGGCCCAAAAGCTATAGGCCCACAAGTAATGTCTAATTTCAAGCCTGAATTAAGATTTTAGTACAGATAACTCATAGGACCAAATAGGCCCAAAATAGAATTGGATTTACGGTAGTTCCATCTCTTGCAAATGTTTGAGATGAGGGGGTGAGGAAAATTAAAACAAAATTTTCAGGCGTATTATTTTTCTAGAAAAATTTTAAAATTTTCTGAATTTTCCACCCAAACTATCTTTTTCTCCGTTTCCCTCTTTTCCCAAACATTGAAGAAGTGACAATACCATCCCAAATATACCGAGGCCAATCTTTGCCAATTAAAGCATTATCTCCTCTTTTAAGAATCATTAATTCTTCTATTTATCAGAAATGTCAAATGTGGCATTTGTTTTCACTTAATATGTGCACTCAATAAAGAAACGGGGAGAAAGGAATAATATATCGCAATCGTACGTAGAATAACACGATAATGACATCCAAATGTCAAACATTAAGATCATGAACTAATTGCCTCTCTCTTTTAGTATATACGCAATTTCTAGTGTTAATATCCTCGAATCGTCCTAAGGATCATAAGAGAAAATATCATCCAAGATCGATTCTCGAAGGATAATGAGAGTCCCATCCACATATAATATAACACTTGATAGCATTTGGATGAATCTCCTCAATTTTTAGAAAATAGAAACTCAACCCACCGCAACCATTCAAACCATCGCAAAACTGTATTGGATTTGAATACTCCGAGGAAAGAGAGGATTCTAGTGAGGAAGATTGAAATCAAAAGGAAGTGTTTTCTGGCTTTGATTTTAAAGAAATCCTACGTAATATGGAGCGGGTGATGAATATGTAGACAACCAAAATTAGCCTAAATCATTCAAAATTTGTCATTTTTATTTTACTCAAGGGCTTAATAATACTATCCACTAATAATTACTAGTGTCCACAAACTCAACCACGAGATACTGATATGCCTATCGTGAGAAGGTTGAATTGGATTTTTAGACAAGCCAGTAGCACTACTGTTATCGAACCTAATGAGCGCATTTTTTTCTTATTACAATTATTCCATAATCACACAATTGATGCTTTAAGCCATGAAACTTGAGCACAATAACTACCCGAAATAATAAATTCGGCTTCTGCCATCCAAATAGCAATGGAATTTATTAGGATATGCGCATTATAAGTTTTAAAACTTATCGTGAAAATACAATTGAGTACTGAAATTTTTAAAAAATACAACCAACGCTTAAGACTTATTAAATGGATGCAAAGCCAGATTTTTGCCGGCAAATTGCGATTCTCGTGAAAAGAAGAAGAAGAAGGGGATATAAAAAATCAAATGAAGAATAAATTAATAAAAAAAGTTGCTCAGATTGCTCTGGACCAAGATCACTGAAGTTCGAATGTCGATTCAATTTCACGGGGAATTCGTCCGGCGAGCTTCTGAAAAACTCTGCTGCGGTTCAGATCGTCTTTCTTGGCTGTTCTATTCCTGCGACCGATCGCTCCCGAAATCCAGTCGAAGCTACACCACCGCGCACCAGGTCTATCACCACGACTACCAGTCCTTTTCGCCGGAGAGGAAGTCGAATCTCCATCGACCGAGGCGCCTCCACCTCTGGTCGCTTTGAGCTTAGCCAGGTCGGAGAGATGAAACGGAGTATTGACAGAAAGATGCCGAAGTCGCGGCCGATGGAAGCCGCTCCCGAGCTTCACTGATCGCATCTCCCTGCTCTGCTCTGTTTGTTGTTCGGAGATCTCGAAGTGCCTTGCACTCACTTAATCCTCCTTTGTCAGGTCCGATCATCATGGGCGACACGTCCAGGACTCCTCCTTGTAAGTTCAATAGCTGATCGCGACTGCAATCGCACATCATCAAGGTAAAATTGTTACTGTTTGTGTGAAAATCGGCCACGATTGAGGTTCTATTAAGGATTTAAGCTTGCTCCGATGTTGTTGTGATGGTCTAAAAGTGAATCGTCCATTCATATTCGCGTACAAACTCCTTGATCGAGATGCATATCACATGTTTGACGAAATGCTCGAACCAGATCCGGATGTGTTTCTATTAAATCATTGAGCCGAAAGTCGTAATACATCAACTCAACTCATTCTTGACTTATTGAAACCTCGTTGTGACTGATTTAGTGGGAATACGATGCTCACTTTTTATTGAATTGGTGTTATGATTCTCATGTTGGAATTTGCGTCTTGATTTCTCTGGTTTGAGTTGAGTCTTCTATACGAACAGAGTTCAGAGTTGGAACCGCTGCTTATATGCTCAGATTTCTCTATTATAACTCATTTTCCCTTATCCATATTTGGTATTGCTCTGGCGTGTCATTGCTGTGTATGTGGTGTGGCTGGCATACGATGGTGGCGACCTCAATCTTTGCACTGGTGATTGAGCGAGAGCTTGTCTCTCGGAATAGAAGCTTGGCTAAGGCCACGATCATAACTATGGACTCTCTATCCTTCTCTCTGCATTTAGTTGTCTTCATTACATGTGTTTCTTCTTTTCTGTCCGCTATTCACATCTTTGTTATTGCTCTATTTCGAGGCCCTGCAAGCACTAAGCCGAGGTTGTACAGCAGCAACTGGCGAAGCTCCTGTTCTTTCCACATCCGCATTGCTCTCAGCTTGAAAGGTTCGAGTACGGGTGATATTCATGTAAATTTGGTAAGGAAAGATCAATTCAGTACAAGTGAATCCTCCTTTGCCTTTTATCTCTGTTTTTGGTCGTCCCTTGCTATCCTGAGTTGGTATTATGTTGTAATCGTATTTGGAAAGCTTGAGGTCCTGAATATTTTAATTCCCAAAAAGAAAATTTTGTAGTAGCTACTGTTCTTTGGGGAATTGATGTCTAGGGATTTGTGAAACCAAGTTTTTAGTAGGTTTTGCTTAACATTTGCTTTTCTTCAGTCCTCCTACCAAAACCCCCTCTGGCAAGTGATGTAGCTATATCAATATGATCTCCTACCTCAGCATTTTTATGGATGCAGAAACTCATTCAATTAATCGAAGGCAAGGATTAAACCGAAGATTTGATTTGATTTGATATTAATTCATATCGGAGTGTGTTTTGTGTTCTGTTTTGCAACCTTGACGTTTATTCATATAGCTGACACTTGCATATACTTCATAATATGAGTGGGCAATGAATGAGTGTTGAGAATACATGTCAATTTTCAAAGAAATAGAACCATTGTCACGTTTGATCATGCTGGAATGAAACTTGGATTTGCTGACTTATCTAATTGAAGCTCAATTTCGATTCATCGTGATGTCATTTTTACTTTATGAACAAGTATGATGACTTAGGAGACTGTTATGGTGAATTAACGATAATTTTTCAACAGATAACCATGTTGTTGTGCCTTGAACGTGCTGGATATGGGCTGTCATCACTATTCCTTTGCTGGTCATTCCTTTTTCGGTGTAGACTGAATTCATTTGAAGCCCCATCCAAGTGCTGTTCTAATTAGCCGTGATGCGGTGTTTGTATGTCGATGATTTCTTAGTCATTGGGCATGTTTGTTGCCAATTGCTTTGGTTGAGGAAATGCTGAAATTCATGGAGTATCTCAGTGAAGATTTGATTCACATGAGGGATCGAGAATAAGAGAAGGAAACGAAAATAAAAAATAAAAAATATTAAAAATCTTGAAAATAAGAAATGGAAAATTTGTTAGATTTTGGTATTAGAATTAAATTAGAATTAGTTTAGTCTCATTTAGTAAGTATACGCTTGGTTTAATGTTTTAGTGGACACCTTTGATTTTGTTTACTCTTAGAAGGTTGATCATTTAGAAAATAAATTGAACTCAATTTGAACTAAGCTCATGGGGTGGTTGTCATGGGGTTTAATAGCAAGGCCATGTAATATTTTTTACCTAACTAATATTGAGTTATTTTACTGCACTATATTTTTTATTCGTCCTTCATTATTATTTTTAATGTATTTGTTATGATTGCCCTTATACCATTTTTTTTTCTGCTGTAATTCATTTTTAGTTAAGTGGTTAGATTCATGTTAGGAACATCATAAACACAAAATCATTGCATGGACACTTAGCAAACAATAACTTTAGGAGTCATAATTTGGTAAAAAGATTGCATGGACACCTTGGTTGACAAATGATGGAGTTTAAGTATCGAAAGGGCACTAATTAGATAAATAATGTAATCAATCCCCTAAACTTAGATATTTGGTTGCATAGGAAGTGGGTATATTCTCATACCCCACTTGATTTTTAGCTAACTCTAATAAGCTAATAGTGATTCCTCATATAGAATTATCATAGGGTTAATCAAACTAAAATGAAAATCCCAACGTCGCGCTAGGTAAGGATTTAAGAGCACCCAAACCGATTGAGGACCATTGGTCTTCGTCATCACATCACCTCTAAATGTGTTCTTTTCTCTGATCAAAAAGAGGTGCACAACATCAAATCCTTCCATTAGACCCATCCGAATTGATTCAATGTAAGTTAGAAATATGTGGGGGCCATGTCATAAAAATTTGCCAAATTTTTTTAGAAAAAATCGAAAAAATAGCCAAAATCAATCTCTTTCCACACATTTGTAAGTGAGAAAGGAGAATCTTATGGCATGTTCATGTGAATTATTGTTTGTTAATCAAAACTTTTCTTAGTTTGTGGGATTAAACCCCACCTAAATTACCACAAAGTAAGGTCATAAGAGAACAATGCCTTTTGGTTGAGTTGAAGAAAATAATTTGAAGCATACTATTCAACTGATTCCAAAAGTTGCCAGTAAAGGAGATGATTACTTGGCTTTTAAAGAATAGCATCAATTAAAATTGATTTCTAGTATGAACACCTTCACTCTAACATGAGTATCAATTCTTTTTTGGTTGAGGACCTACGTGTTGATTAAAATGTCTTTTAGCAACAAGACCAAGTATTTGAAAACGTCTATTAGCAAAAGACCAATTTGACACCATATTTCTTCGATCACTAGAGGTTGGTCATAGCATTAATTGGTTTGAAAGTTTGCTTTACTCTCCAATTTGCCCTCCTACAAGTTCCAATTGCAAAGATATCGTGATTCTTTGACTTGGTTATGCTTTGTAACTCTCTTTCTCGAAGAAATGTTTCTCCAACCTAACAAGTACTAGGATTGCATATACTTTCAAGGTGTTTCGAGAAAGAAATGAAGATTTTCTCCACATTCAATCCCTAATAGATTATGCCATGGATATATTGAACTTTTTGGAAACGTGAACATTAACTTTGCTATTTCTCTTCACACAAAAACGCCTTCAAAAATTATTTGATAAGTCCTGATATACATAAATTCAGCAATTGCATGTCATGCGGGTTAATCGACTTTAAAAATTCTGCTATGCCAATAAAAAGAAATTCCATAAATAAAAGTCAGAATTTTCATTTTCTTTTATTTAGGACAAGAAAGATTCCCTCAGAGGCTCTAAAATATTGTATTAACCTCATAAAAATAGCATGTATATACGCTGGAGGGACAAAAATGTTCCCACCTTTCAAATGTCCTAAAACAAGCACGTTCTCTTAATTGAGGGGTCCAATGGCCACCGTCATTTTTTACGTCCAAATGAGCTTGCGTGGCAACTACGAAACGACACTTTATGATAAGAAAGCGCCGTTGGCAATGTGGCTTGAGACAGGGTCTCTAGTCTTATCTTGCTCGGCCTCACCATCTCTCTTAGCACTAAGCAAAAGAAAAACTTAAAAGAAAAATAATGGACACAATCACAATCTCACTTATAGCTATCACATGAGTGGTGTTGGTGATCCCCATCGTCATCGCATGCAAGCCTTGCCTAGACAAGGGCGGGGAAGCCATTGATCAATCTCTCAACCCTGATTACAACCCCAGCGACCAATCTCTCACTTATCTGTAGACCCAAATGATGAAGTGCATCGGCCAGCCCCTCTGGGACCCTAAAATCGTCAAATCAGTCTCTCTGTTGTAGGTTTCCGATTCATAATCTTTTTCCCTTCAATAGTTCCTCTTTTTCACTTTGGCCCTGAGGTTGGTGAATCCTTCCTTGTAGCACTAATGTGTTATTATATGTAGAATTATAATCTTAGTTTGACATTGACAAAGCTAGCTCTGGGTTATGAGAGATAAGGATATCACAAGTATTATAACTTTCATATGATACTTACTTCAGTACCATAACTTTTTTCCAAACATTTAAATGTCATAACTTATTAAAAAAACCATTCTCTTGAATGTCATATATTTCAATTGATTACTTTAGTGACAAAAAATTTAAAAATGGTCACTCAAATAATCACATAATACTTGAAAAAAAATTTATGTTTTTAAAAATTTATGATATTTGAATGGTCAATTAAAATGTTATATAGATGGAAAAAAAAAAAAAAAAAAAAGGTCATGTCATGATGGCCATGTATAAGTTACAACACTCAAGCAATCGAAACAAAAAAGTTATGATTCTCAAGTAAACATTGTACGAAAGTTATAATACTTATAGTGTCATTTTCTCGAGTTATAATAAGGACTAATGATTGTGCGAGACAAGTATGCCTTTAATATCAGACATCATTAACCTATATCATAAGAATCTTTGGCTTCATAAAGTTTCTAATTGACATAAAAATGACAATAATGCAAGTCATTGTGGTCAAAAGTAATGGCCGACAAATATAAAAGCACACTAATTACAATAATGTCAAATCCTCTAGAGTCATATTTTTGGGATCAACATCGCCAAGCTTTGCCAACCATCGCGGCCAATTGTCCATATTCATGAGCACTATTTGATCGATAGAAAAAGGACAATAATGCAAATTACTGTAGACAAACGTAATGGCCGACAAAAAGAAAAGCACACTAAATACGATAATGTCAGATCCTCTTGAATAAATTTTTATGGGATCATCATCACTAAGCTTTGCCAACCATCTTTGCCAACTCGTTTAACTAAAAAAGAAATGAAATGCTTATCTTCTTCATGAACAAGAGATTTTAGTAAGCATGGTTGAGCTCTATGTAATATCATCCAAATCATAGCGAATCGTCTATAAACTCAAGTTATCTCGATAAGTACTACCTCACTGCACCTATGTTGTCTATCATGAAATAAGGAATGGGCATGATCACAGACGCATCTCCTAATCTTTTAGTGAGAAATCAATTTTCTTATCACATGCACAAAATCAGGAACAAATTTAATGATATTTATCCAAGTAGGATTTGTAAAGTTGTCATTTGCGAGAAAATTAAAAAGACCATCAAAAGACAAACTTAAATTTTGATCCATATTTATTAAAATTATCTAACCATGTGCCCAAAAAAAAAAAAAAAAAAAAACAAATTGCATCAAGAGCAATGGATCGCTCGGAGGTTCCTTACCTCGCTCACAAAGTACACGAAGTGGAGACTCAACAAAGTGCAAATTTATGTGAAGCTAAGTGAGAAGAAAAATAAAAGATTAGACAAGAAGCACCCACCTAACTCCAGTATTCATTCCTCCTATTAACAAAGAAAAAAATAATAAAAAATAAAAATTGCAAAAATTATTTACGCCAACACTAGCCATACCATGTAGGGTGGCCATAATTAACTAGACTGCCATGTCAGCGGTTTTCGGTCAAAATGACTAATTTTGCACGTGATCAAAAGATTTCGAACAAACTGATCGAATTAAAATATTTATAATTGAGTTGAGCGAAAATATTATAGGTTTAGGATTTTTGTTGGTAATTTTCCTATTATGAATTCAAGGCCAAATGTAAATCTCACGCTCTTATGAATTGCTTAACTCTTCCCTTTCATAATGACTGAGAACCGAATCCGACATTGATTTTTTCCATCAACTTATTAAAAGACGCATGTGTCACAGATCAGCCCGTGACACACGCCTCAAGCAGAGGTCATCCAAGCTTCTTCCGAGATATTGCGACAGAAATTCAAACACGGCACTCCTTTAGCAAAAATTCTCAATCAATCCATTATTTTCAAAACATAACTATTCAGCATCTTGACTTTAAAGGATAGCAACATGCAAACGAACAACTTGATTTAACATGAGAGTCGATCCTTTTTGGCCAAAGAATTAAGTGTTGATTAACACGTCTTTTAGCGAAAGACAAATTATCCTTGAAGTCTTCGGGCCAGGGCATTCCTGCCAATCTAGAGAAGGGATTGATTTATCCTTTGAGGCAAAATAAAAACTGGTTCCACTACGAGCTCCTTGTAAAAGTTGCCAAGCAAAGGAGATGATAATTTCCACTATCAACACCTTGACTCTGACATAAAGTATCGATTATTTCATTTAGTGGGGCAGGGAGAGCCCATTTTCACTTTGATTTGCGTGGCCAGCCGATCCAATTACAAAGACAACTAACAATGTATCTTTGGATTCTACAGTGGGCGGTATTCCTGCCAATTCATTTTTAGTTTATTACACACGGTTTAATTATTATAAACGGAGCTTGTCAAAAATGTTGTATGATAAACATAACATCAATTGGAAAAATTGATAGAATGATATGATTATCATGTTAGCAATGAATTGATCTTTGCAAAATATACAATACAATATGTAAATAGGTGAAGTTTTAGGACTTCATGTATTTCCTATCATTTAATTGTTGATGAAGAGAATCCCCGTCACTTTATAACCGATGAGATAAATTTTGAAGTAAGAAATACAGTTAGCTTCTAAATGAGTTTTTGAAGGGGTTTCAGTATTATATCTTTAACTTTTCACAATAAATAATCTAATTAACACTTATTTTACAAATTAAAAATATTAAAAATTATATAAATCTCTGCTTCACTCATCCTGACATAAGCACACCCGCCAATCACGAGAGATCCATATAGAGAGATTAGCAACCAATCGTCTTATCATCCTGAGTACTCTAGAGCATTTTTAAAACTATTCGTTCACTTAACTCTTTTGCCCACCTTTCATGATTTGAAGATGTAATTGGGATGCATTTATTAAGGTCTATAGTAGATTACAACGTATGGGTTATTACCATATTTCAGACTTCTCTCATTGAGAAATGAGATTTCTACTAGCATTTGAGAGACAAGGAGTTAAGAGGAGTTCATAAATTAGATGACATCAATCTTGTATTTGATGATGCAATTTTGATTCAAAGTCGAAGTAAACCCAAATTTCGAATCTAAATGACATCTCCTTAAATAATGAAAGGAGTTTTAGAAATCAGATGATGATTAGATTGTCTATTCAATGATCCAATGACTTCTAGTCCAATCACTTCACCATGCTTTTTCTCTCACTTGTTTTTTATTGGATGATATTATATGTAAAATGAGACACTGGTCATCGATATATGTGCAATATCTTGGTTTGGATTTAGGTTCAACCCAACCAAGTAAGATTTGATTAGAACAAATGTTGGTATCTTTTTCTTCTTCTTTGTTTAAAGTGAAATTTCAACGACTTATCTGAAAACTCAATTTTTGGTCTTTCTATTGGTAGCATAATTTGTGACTTAAAATTAATATGTAAATTTGAAAAATTAGAAGTCCCTGCTCACTTTCATTTAGACAATTCAGCCTATTACAATTGATAATATATCTATATATATATATATATATATATATATATATGATTTTTACTCATTGCAGAACACCAACATGTGAATTCACACATTGAATTTTCAAAATTATCATTACATATATTGTTTATTTTTCTTACTTCATTCTTTATATTCAAACGATTGTTATAAAGGTCAAATCGGTTGAACCAGTGGAATTGCACTCTAGCCCTCACTCCTATTTAACCTCCTGTACCATATTCAAAAAATTGCCTATAATCAGAAGCCGGAATGGTGAACTAAAAGTCATTAGTTTTCTTGAAAGATGGGTACGTGGAAATCTTTAATTAAGGTCGTCATCTTTGATTCATATATCTATCCATTTTTTATGGATGACCACGCGCTTAATTTATTAAAATTTCACATGGTTTATTCAAAGAGAAAGTGCAAGTGTATAAATAGATTATGCAAATGGAAAATTGGATATCGTTGCTCTATATCCGCTTCCTCCGTTGCCCATGCGAGAGGATCCACAAAAAAATTAACGGTTCAAACATATGGAGGGAGCAGGGAGGGAGGCAGGGAGAGAGAGAGAAACCTATACAAACACATGCTAAAAAAAGTTCCTCAATCAATAATAAAAGAGTAAAAAATAAAATTTGTCGTATTTTATGCAATGGGTTATAATTTTCCCACCCTTAATTGAAGGAAACTTTCTCAAACCATATCTTTGGTCGGTGGATTACAAATTATGAACATAACACGCATGCACAAATAAATGTGGATGATGTCCATGTTATCCTAACTTGATGCTTGTATATATTACTATGTTATCTACAAGGCCTAACTCATCAAGACTTCACCTATTGCCCAATCTCATGTCATAACTGATGTTAAAACAAATGCTGGAATTATAGCCCAAATTTCGGCTTGATTATCCTGTTCACATATTTTGTCATCCATTTCTAAATCAAGGCATCAACCTCGATTTTCTAATATAGATCGATACATATCCGATAACAGTTAAAAACTTGTTTAACTAAAAGAATAAAATGCTTATCTTCTCCATGAACAAGAGGTTTCAGCAAGTATAGTTAATCTCTAGGTAATATTATCTGGATCATAGTGAATTGTCTATAACCTCAAGTTATCTTGATAAGTAGTACCACAAGGGATGAGCATGGACATAGACACATCTCCTAATTTTTTTAGTGAGAAATATCACATGTACGAAATCAGGGACAAATTTAATGACATTTATCCAGGTAGGATTTGTAAAGTTGACATGTGAGAGAAATTTAAAAGGGACAATCCGTTTTAACAAAAGAAAAATTAAAATTTTGATCAAAATCTATTAAATCCACCTAGCCATGTGCCAAAAACCTAAATAAAAAGAAATTGCGTGAAGAGCAACGGGTTGCTCCGAGGTTCCTTACCTCGCTCACAAAGTGCACGAAGTGGAGATTCGACAGAGTGCGAATTTATGTGAAGCTAAGTGTGAAGAAAAATAAGAGATTGGACAAGAAGCACCCACACAACTCCATTATTCATTCCACCTATTAAAAAAAATAAACAAATTTAAGAAAAATAAAATTTATTCACACTAGCGCTTACAGTGCCACGTACGATGACAAGCACTAACTGGACTATCACATCAACGATTTCTGACCAAAATTGACTAAAATAACTAAATTTGTAAATGGTCAAAAGATTTAGGAAAAATTATCAAATTGAAAGGTTTATAATTAATTTAATAATGAATTGACACGTATTATAGGTTTAGGATTTTTGTTCATAATTATCCTATTATGAATGACTTCATGCTAACATGAATCAAGGCCAAATGTTCCTACAAATTGCTTAGGTCTTCCTTCTCACAGTAACTAAGAGCCAAATCCGACATTGATATTTTTCATCAACTTATTAAAAGGCGCATGTGTCACGGACCAGCCTGTGACACACGCATCAAGCATCCGAGGTCGTCCAAGTTTCTTCCAAGATATTTCCATAGAATTTCAAACACGGCACCATTTTAGCAAAAAATCTCAACCAATCCATAATTTTCAAAGCATAACTATTCAAAATCTTGACTTTAAAGGATAAAATCATGCAAAAGTTAATTTCCAGTATGAACAACTTGACTTTTAACATGAGAATCGATTTCTTTTTTACCAAAGACTTAAGTGTAGCATAACTATTCAACATCTTGACTCTAAAGGATAAAATCATGCAAAAGTTAATTTCGAGTATGAACAACTTGACTTTTAACATGAGAATCGATTCTTTTTTGACCAAAGACTTAAGTGTAGCATAACTATTCAACATCTTGACTTTAAAGGATAGCATCATGCAAAAGTTAATTTCCAATATGGACAACTTGACTTTAACATGAGAATCGATTCATTTTTGGCCAAAGACTTAAGTGTTGATTAACACGTATTTTAGCAAAAGACCAATTATCCTTGAAGTCTTTGGGGGAGGGGTATACTTGCCAATCTTGAGGAAGGGATTGATTTATCCTTTGGGGCAAGAGAAAAAATGGTTTCCACTATGAACACCTTGTACAAGTTGCCAAGCAAAGGAGATGATAATTTCCACCATCCACACCTTGACTTTGACATGAAGTATCGATTATTCATTTAGCGGGACAAGGACAACACATTTTCACTTTGATTTGCGTGGCCACCCGATCCAATTACGAAGACAACTAACAAAGTTTCTTTGGATTCTACAGTGGGGGTATTCTTGCTAATTCATTTTTTTTTATTACAAATGGTTTAATTATTATCTATGGAGCTTGTCAAAATTTATACGATAAACATAACATTAATTGGAAAAATCGATAGTATGATATGATTATCATATTAGCGATGAATGGATCTTTGCAAAATATTCGATACGATATGTAAATAGGTGAAATTTTTACAACTTCACAGATTTCCTATCACTTTATTGCCTATGAAGAGAATTCTGATCACTTTATAATCTGTGAGGATAAATTTTGAAGTCAGAAATACTGTAAGCTTTTGAATGATTTTTTGAAAGGGTTTCAGTATTATATCTTCAATATCCTCACAATAAATAATCTGATTAGTACGTATTTTACAAATACTAAAAGTATTATCAAAATTATAGAAATCAATAAAAAAAGTCAACGTAAAAAGTTGGCTATGATTTCGAAAAAGTTATGAAACAAAAACATGGGTCTTAATATTGCTTCCCCCAAAAAAAAAAAAAAATGAGATACATAAATATTAAATTAGCGTATCTTTTGATATTCCTTTTTGGATTTTCACTATCATTTTTTTTCCCATCCTTGGTTCTTTTTTCCCCTCTAAGTATTATGTGTGAAGCCATGTGCTATGCATGGCGTTTCCTGGTTATACATTCACAATGTCTATGATTGAAATTCTATGTCACATTGTCCTGCTTATGGATCGACTGGATTTTTGGTTTTGTCCTAAAGTGGGACTACATAAGGATAAACGCTTGTCTTTTCTTACCTTTGATGTTCAATTGTGGTAGGACGACATATTTTCTGGGGTGGATTGGCCTTAGCTGTCTTGTAATCTCCAAATTGCTATATTCCTGTGGTTCAGGAAAAACAAAATGAATGCATTGGACGATCTTATGTTTGCGCTGGAATTCAAATGTTAAACGGCAATTGAGGGGATCATGACTTGCAATTACTCTTGCAATCAACCATATATGGAAAAATATTTACTAGCCCATTCTATTTGCCTTTTGTCTTTCCATATGAGGAAGATGATATCTCAGTAATATTTTTAACCGGGAGGTTTAATAGCAGATGTTAAAGTTGAAGAACCAAGAGTTTATAGGAGAAACTAGCTGTGTGCTGTGTAGAACCTTTAGCTTTCGCCAAATCTGAAAAAGCTGACTAGTACGATTCGGAGAGAAAACAATTTGCGTAATAAGGATCACTAACTCTAAATAAAGGTAAAAGCTAATTAAGGAATTAGGATAAAACTAATAAATCGATAGAATAAAATGGAGAAATTGTGTTAGTGTTCATTGATCGTGGATACTTTACAACAGGTCAATCTTGACTTTATATAACGTTGTACAAATTCTTGGCTATCTTCAACTATGCATCCTTATCCATAAACAGTTATGATCCCTTGAACATCCTTTAGCTCGACCATCGGTCAAACATTCTTGTACAATATTTGCTTTACATCTTTTTGTAACATAATCGATCGTTTGCCATCGTATGTCGATAACTATTTGGGTCCATCATAACCTAGCGACACCGTCATCGATAACATAACACTAGTCTTGCATCAGTAGTTTATCGATTAGTGAGTAGACCTATCGATTAGTCCTTCGACAACTCACTACTAACACCATATCGATTCATAAGGATTTGAATTATTTTTTAGTGTCAACACTCCTAATAAAAACAGCTCTTTTTGAAAATTTATGGGCCAATACAATATTATCATTTCCTCTAATCCTCTTCACTCAGTGATTAGTTTCAAAATAGAGGCTATTCCAAGCTTTGCTCTGGGCATTTACGTCTAGGAATTTTTTTTTATTTTCCTTTTTCTTCCTTTTCTTTTTCTTTTCTATTCACCATCTTCTTCTTCATTGACAATGATGGCTCGGGCTTGGACTGAGCGTTTGTGACAGGAATGTATCAATCAGCGATAAGAAGTGGTGTCTTGTGGAGACCATGAGATGTGAGAGCAGGTTCTTGAGGACGTGAATGGCGGTGGAGAGATAGAAGGAGAGGAGGTGGAGGAGATCGGAGGAAACCATTGAACTGGGTATGGATGAGCTTTGACATGCGAGTTTCAGTTTTCAATCAAACCTCATTTTTGGCATTTGAAGCGTTCGCGATCGACACGTAGATGAAGGAACAAGACCATGAGAAATACACTCGCCATTGTTCTCTCTTTCTTTTTTTTTTTAATTTTCTAAAGACGGCAGACGCACATGTCGCTAGTTTTCGTAGAAAAAAGGGGAAAGCATGGACGAAGAGAAACTGTGGAGGACCGCGTGATGAGTGCGGTATCCATGCAGAAAAATCTCTTTATTGTCAAGTGTGCTCTTAATTTATTAAAATTTCGTTAACTTGATTCAACGTGTAGTGTAAGCGTATAATGGGAATTTGGATATCCTTGATCTAAACTTGTTTTATCTTATATTCAATGGATGTATCACATAAAACAATCAGCGTCCATATCATTAATTTTTTACTTAAATTGGGCGAATTAACTCAATTGATATTAATGTGAAATGATATAAAATTAAATTGGTCTAATTGGAAAAAAATTATGATCGAATTGATATAATGTAATATATTTAATTTTTTTCTATTTTTTCCATAAAAATCAATTACGGACTTCGCCTATTAGCAAAAGACCAAATTGAGACTGTGTGTCTTCCAATCAAATTTCTTGATTTTTGCTGCCCTGTTTGGCTTGTCCTCATACGATATGCAATTATTTATCTGGAAAAGTTGGGCAATTATTCATAACTATGGTTTTTGTCTCTAGGGTGGCGTATTCTCATACAATCTCATGTCAATGAGCGCAGGATGGTACCATGTGATGGTAATTTTTCAACGAGTTAGTAATTTTTGGGGGGTGGTACTAATTTTGGATTTATAGAATTTTTTTAAGAAGATCTCGTAGCAAACAGTCAAGAGACCATCGAAGATCTAGCCTTAAAAGCTTTTGCCTATAGTCATGACCGTCATACTTGACTTGCAGAATTCAACGTAGTCTAATCTAAGCTCAGTTTACTATGGACGGGATCATTATAATTGGTGATTTGTGTGACGTGCACAGTTCAGATAGCTCAAATCCATTTTGAACCGAGTTTAAACAATAATTTCTTGGAAGATCCTCATTTCAACTCATTAAAAGCTGGTAAGATAAGGGAAGAATGAAAAAATTGATCATTGACTTGGTAGTTCCTAATACCACACCGAGTAATGCGCATTGCAACCGAAACCATAAGGGCTTTTTCTTTTCTCTTCTTTTTTTAATTTAAGGGGAGTGATCACACAATGGGCCGAAGATTGATTTGTACTGGGCATGACCAATATTTAATAATCAAATAATTTAAGTGAAATTCATTTCACGTGAAATGGCCCAAATTAAGTGATGAAAGTTTCATTTGAGTCAAATAGAATAGGCTTGTTATTAATTAGAGTAAAGGTGGAAGTTCCTAAGTACTAGCCGTTCTTAAGTATAGATATTTTCAAACATAGAGTAATTAAGAAATATAAATTTTATTATTCACGCAAGTATGGGAAGATGTACATGACGATGAAAAAATTATTACTTAGGCTTTTTAGATAGTGCTTTCCTTGTACGAATCATGGCTTAGAAAAAGGAACGTAAGTCTCTTTCCATAAGGTTGTGGAAAACGTCGCGGTTGATGGGGACCCACACCACACCATAATTGCTGCCCTGTTTCGTTTGTCTTTGTTCGATGGTCGCTTGCAATTATTGATCTGGACAAGGTGGAGTCCTCGTCATTTCGAAATGTCCTTTCCACTCCGCTCTGTGTGGCCACGTGCTCCAATTACAGAAGAGAAGTGAGAAAATGTCCTTAAAGTCAATACAGTGGGGGTATTCTTGCCAATTCACAGGAAGGGATCGTTTTAGGGGTCTTGATCTCAAAGGTGAAGCTTAAACGAAGTAAATTAGCCTCCTTAAAGAAACGCAGCCCTCGCAACATCTCGTTCGTACCAAGTACATCTCGTTCATCCTTCTGGGCAAGAGAAAAAGTAAAGCTTTGTTTAGACGGCGAGGGCTTGTGCTTGAAGAGGAGAAATCGCATTGGTAAGAAAACCACGCCGATGATGAGAAATCACTTAGGTGCTTGCTCGTATTTTGAGATATTTGCTTTGATGAATACAGGTTGAGGGTGAAGATAATCGTCCAATTATATTGCCTTTCGAGACTCGGACACTACTTGATCCACTCTGAGGTAACTTATTCTAAGACACAAAACTCATTATAGTAATCTTATCTCTTCGTTGCTTCTCTAGAAAAGCTCTGCCTTCATTCCTTGGCTTATTATAATTTGATAGGATGAAAAACATTTGAGTTTTACTCGTTGTAGGACACCTTACATTCTTTAAATCATACACATGTTTCGACAAAAAAAAAAAATACAAATATTACATGTGAAAATCAACACAAGTTTTTTCAAAATTATCATCACATTTATTGCTTCTTTTTCTTAATACATCCATGTTCGTATAAACGGTTGGTCCAGTTAGACTCGATGTAATCGCGTACCGAACCTAACTCCGGTACAGATCTCAAAACATTACTTTTGATCAGAGGCACTGGAATTGTTGACTTTTTGGACATCCCTTTTTTTTTTTTATTGGAAGGTGGGTAGGCGAAAATCTTTAATTAAGAGACTCAACCTTGGTTCTTGTGTCTATACATAAAAAAATTCTTTATTAAAGGAGCTCGCTTTTAATTTTTTAAAGCTTCATCCGATGATCCCAAAGTAAAGTGCAAGTATATATGTAAGTTATAAATGGGGATTTGGACACCGATGCTCTAAACTTGCTTTGTCCTTTATACTAACTGAGAGGATCCACAAACGGATAACCGATTTGGAAGTGCATAGAGAGAGACTTGTTCATAACTATGAGCTCTCACCAACAGTATAATTTCATACATAGAGTAAATAATAAATAAGTGCGATAAAATGCATATGGCGGTGAAAGTAATTAATAATGAAATGTTAGGCTCTTTTCACAAAGCAAGAAACGGGAATCCTATGGCGAGTCAATGTTGTTAGGGAAATCCCTTATGATGTTTTGAAGATGACAAAATAAATCAAAGGCTACTAACATGTTTAATGGTTAAGTAATAAACTATGCAAATGATTGAACATGTAAAGGATATTGTCAAAGTCTGAAGACGGCCAGAAGACTGAACGGAACACATGTCCAAAGTATATTACGAAGATTTCAGTTTTACGTGTCAAAGTCTGAAGATTGCTAGACTTTAGTGTCAAAGTATGTTCTACATTAGAAGTCTGTCAACTCGACAAATTCCGATCGAACGTGAATGAAGAACTAGAAGACCGACTCTATACGAAGTTGAACCGGAAGACGACTCTATCTTTGAAGCGAACATAACAGGCGTGTTCGGACCTTAAAGCTAAATCGTTCGGGCCAGTTGCAAAGTCTATCGCAGTCGGACTCAGATTGTAAAGTCTATTGCTCTCGGACTTTACATCCAGTGACCGAAACGTAACTCAAGCCCGAAGATATAATGGCTAGTGATCCGGTTTGGATTCCACATCAAGATTGATTTGATTGACTCAATCTAATTGATTGACAATTAAATCTTGAAGACAAGAACTTTCTATACGAAGAAGCTTTACTTATGGAAACCAAGATTTCGTTTGTATGGGCGATCGGAATCAATTTGGGATTCTATCTTTGTCACTCAACGGCTATCAAATCTTTTAGATACAGGGCTGTCCAATGGGTATATTGGAAGACGATCCTCAAGATGCTGTCCAACGGTTAGTTTTGGAAGTGGAGGAGTATTTAAGGAGATGAAGGACCGATGAGCAAGTAAGAGATAGAGTGTAGAATTTATAATTCCAAAGTCTCGAGCGATCTTCATCATACACTTGTCTCTTGTGAGCTTAAACGTTTGTGATCTTGAGAAAATACTAAAAGAGTGACTTAGTGAGATAGTGTGATCTACTACTAAGTGTTTGCACTCAAAGTTGTAATCTCTTGTTGATTGCATAGTGGAATCCACCAAGAAGGTGTTAGCGTGGGAGAGTGGACGTAGGCTTGGATTAAGCCGCACCACTATAAACCTTGTGTTCTTATTCTCTTCTCTAAACTCTTTATTGTGTTAAAGTCGATCTCGCTCAAAGTCTGTTTCCTCGACTTTGCTCACAACTTATTTTATTTAGCATATATTTGCCAAGGTTTTGTTTAAACACCTATTCACCCCCCTCTAGGTGTTGTTACTAGTCCTCTCAAATGTAAATTATTGCTCATGAATCAAATGTTACCCTTTTTAGATGGGAAGGGTTTGAGGAGAGCGTTATACTTTACAGCACCACAATACACCATAATTTTCACAAAGCATGGCCATTAGTGAACGATGCCTTTCGGTTGAGTCGAAGAAAATGATCCAAAGCATAAGTTACCAGAAAAGAAGATGATTACATAGCACTAAAAGAATAGCATCATTTATATAAATAATTCCACTCTGAACGCCACGAATCTTAGATAAGTATCGCATTCTTTTTCAGCAAAGGCCTAGGTGTCGATTAAAACGTTATTAGCAAAAGACTAATTTGAGACCCTATTTGTTTAAATCACCGAAAATTGAGCATTACATTAATTGGTCAAAAGTTTCCTTACGCTATCTAATTTGCCCTCCAATGAGTTCCAATTGCAAAGACATTGCGACTCTTTGATTTGGTTGTGCTTAATAATCGCTTTCTTGATGAAACGTTTCTCCAACCTAATAAAGACTCGTATTGCATATACTTTCAAAGTGTCTCAAGAAATTAAAGTATTTTCCACATTTGACCTCCCATTGATTACACTGCGAAGCTGTTCAACTTTTAGGAACCATGGACACCAATTTTCTTATTTCTCTTCCTACAAAAACGCTTTCATATGGTACTTGATAAGTCCCAGTGTACATCAGTACGGTGATTAACATTCCTTCATGTGTACTGGTCAACTTGAAAAGTCCACGTGCTCCTTGATTTTTTTTTTTTTTTTAAATTATTAGATAAGGAAAAATCAAAATTTTTATTTTCTTTTATGGAGGACAAGCAGGTTTCTTAGATGAAAATTCCAAATCCGTAAAAATTTTGGATGACATCAAAAGGGACAAAATGGTCCCACTTTTCAAATGTCTCTGTAAAAAGCTCTTACTCTTAATTGAAGAATAGAGGGTCACAGTTATCTTTTTACGTCCAAATGAACCTACGTGGCAACTAACGTGACAAATGCCGCTTACATACAGGCTGACTTGTCGTCTTTTTTTACAATTAAAAAAGTAAACAAAGTACAATTAATAGTTTTGAACTCAAAATAAATTAATTTTTGTTAAGAAAAAATAAAAAACTGGAAGCAAAAAGGGCATGTGTCCAGTTGTGGCGGCCACGGCACTAGCGAGGTGAGTGGAGCCACAACCGCCACGACGTTGCCCTCTGTGCTCTTTCGACTACGGTGACCGATGCCATAATCAGTTTCTCTGGAGAACATAGTCCGCAAAGTTAACCATGGAGAAGGTACTGTCGGCAATGTCGCTTGGGACAGGGTGTCTAGTCTTGTCTTGCTCGGCCTCCCCATGTCTCTTGTAGCTCGGTGAAAGGAAAAACATGAAAGAAAAGGAATGGCGGCAATCACAAACCCGCTCATAGAGATCACATGAGTGATAAGGCGATGACCGATTCTGTTAATTTCTCTTTCGTCTTTAACAAAAATTATTTTAATTTGAGTTTAAAATCATTAACTTTGTTTTTTCTTACTTTTTTAATAATAAAAAGTGCCATATCAACTTATAACATTAGTGCCGTCTGACACGTGGACTAGTTTAGACGGAAAAATAATAGTGGCCATTTTTGTCCATGAAAAAAAGTGCGTGCTTTTCTGAAAAATGACATCATTTTTATCCTCTAACATATAAATATTATCTTTATTTGTAAGATTTGGCCCACCAATTATATGAGAACTTCAAATGACACTCCAACCCACCGTGGTCACTGGCCAGCGCTCTTTAGCAACTTGCTATGTTTACGTCGTGATAGCACGTGCTCAAGGAAAATAAAAGGAAAAGGACAAGACATACCGCGTTTTTCCACCCCACCCAAAATAAAGAAAGAAAGATTGACGTTGAGGTCGTTGTCCTGTTTCGTTTGTCATTGTCCGACGGTCTTTTGCAATTGTTTTATCTCGGCAAGTTGGTAGAATTATAGTGATGAATTGTGTCCTCATCATTTCCCAACTAATCATTTTCTTAATGGCAAGCTGTTTGTAGTGAACAAGTCAAAAAGTAGAGTTAGTGCTCATTATAAAAATGCCCAACCAAGCGCTGGCCCTCTAGACGTATTGGTTCAAATATATTCTTGGCAATTATATGTGTCATTGGTCCATTGCAAGAACTGAGCATAGAATCCTTTCATCCTCTAGTCATTCCAAGTCGAAGCTGAAGGTACCGTATCATCTCCCTCGAATACATTTTTTTCATAAATGAATTTTCAGTTCCCTGCGGTTTCCTTCCCCCACAGTGTCCACTTGTTTTTTGCGTTGTGCCGATATTTCCACTCATATTCTGGTGTTATCAGGATTGCTTTTGGCCTGCGGTCCTCTTCATTCATCCTCACAGACAAGCTAGCCGCCAAGAAATCTCAGTTCCTCTTGCATCCTTACATTGAAGCCACTCTTGGTATGTGTTATTAGCGCTTGTTTCACTTTCACCCTCTTTGTTTATTTATCTGGTTCTATTGATTAAACCCAATAAACCTAAGTGCGCAAAAGAAAAAAGAAAAAAAAAAAGGGTAAACAAAAATGGGTAAAAGATCTGCAACTGATCAAACCCTAATATACATAAGGCATCATTTTTTTTTTAAAGGTGGTTTTGTGAAAATCTTTAATTGAGGACCCTACCTTTAGTTCATATATCTATAGAAAAGATTTGGTTGATGGACGATCTTGCTCTTAATTTATTAGAATTCCATCTGCTTTATATTTGAAGAAATTATTGCTTAGGCTCTTACAATTATGTTTTGCCTTGTACGAATCATAGCTTATAAAAAAAATACTAGTCTCTTTCCACGTATTGTAAGTGAGAAAGGGGAATCTTATGTCAAGCTCATGCGAATTATTGCTTATTAATCAAAACACGTCCTTATTACATGGGAAGAGTTTGAGGAAATTGTCTTAGAGAATGATTTGGTTGAGTTAAAGAAATTATTTCGAAGCAAGTTATTCAACATCTTGCCAAAATTGCCAGTACAGGCTATGGCTACAGGGCTCTCTAGAAAAGTATTGATTCTTTTTTAGACAAAGACCTAAGTGTTGGTTAAAACATTTTTTAGCAAAAGACCAATCGTTTGAGAACATCTATTAGCATGAGACCATATTTCTTCTAGTCGTTGAAAGGTTGATCATAGCATTAATTGGTAGTTTCCTTGTGATATCCAATTTGCCATCCCATAAAGTTCCAATTGCAACAATATGGTGATAATTTTTGCTTGGTTATGCCTCAAAACTTCTTTCTCGAGGAAAGCTTTCTCCAATCTAACAAGTGCCAGTGCCGTAGCTATTATTGAAGCGTTTTGTGAAATCATGTTTTTTTCCACATTCGATCTCGAATAGATTGTGCAGCAGATTGCTCAACCTTTAGGAACCTTTAGCTTGAATTTTCCTTCTTCTTCTTCCTATAAAAATGTTCATAAAAGTTATTTGATAAGTCCCGATGTGCATCTCTGTGATTTACATGCATTTACCTGAATCAGTTGGCTTTAAAAAGTTCACCTACTCCATGCTTTATTTGATAATAGAAAAACAATATTTCATAAGGAAAAATCAACTATTTCATTTTCTTTTATTTAGGACAAGAAGGTTCCTAACATGAAATTACCTAGTTCGTAAAATACTATGTGTATATACATACATACATATATGTATGTTAAAAAGACAAAAATGACCAAACTCTCAAATGTCTCAAAAAAAAAGTACTTTTTTTTATCGAACAAAAAAAAAGTACTTACTCTTAATCAAATGTCCACCGTTATTTTTTCCATCCAAATGAACTCCATGACAAATCACGTGACAAATGGCTCTTAAATGTCAGCTGACATGTTTTTTTTTTTTTTTTTTTTTTAAGTAAAATAATAATTTTATACTCAAAATAAATTGACCTTTATCAAAGAGAAAAGGAAAAAAGAAAAAAAGAAAAACTAGAAGCAGAGAGAGGAGAAAGGGGTGCATCGAGTGGTTTGTCGAGTTAAGCGTGGCCGCAACCACCACCGTGTCATTCTCTCTAGCGGTTGACGCCTTAGTTTTTCAAGAGAACATAGCCTGCAAAGGCTACTGTGGGAATAATTAAACAGTTTATGCTTAGTCTACAGAGGCCGACTGTAATGCTTAGTCCAGGTATGTGCGCCACTAATGAATTTATAATAAATCTGCCGCGGATTGATTAGAAATTCATATAAAAGATCGAAAGAAATATTTTTCTCTTAAGCAATCAGAAAAATTAGAATCAATGATTTGATTGCACAAGTTAATCAACTAATGCAATTTCGGTGTTTAATCTTGTTTAAACATCAAGGTTTCATTTATTTATTTTTCTGGATTTTTCGTGCATTTTCGAGAGAAAAACACTCAAAAGCCATTATTAACCTTTTGCTAATTTTTTTGAAAAAAAAAATTCTTCTATTTTTAATATTAAAATAATATTATAGTATAAAAAAAAAAAAAAAAAAAAAAAAAAAAAAAAAAAAAAAAAAAGGTCCGGGTTGCAACCGACCCGGGTCGCCAACCAGCAGCCCTGCTGGGCCTAAAACGCGAGCCCATTCCAGCTTAGAGAGAACGAAGGCCCAACCTTTTAAAAACTAAATTAACTAAGCCTGGCCCATTAAAGCAGAATAAACCCAATATGCCTAAATCATCCCAGTCCGAATACCCAACCCTAAAGACCTGACCCATATGCACTCCGACCCGGATCCGACTGGGTACCCAGGGCTACCCGACTTGCTCTCCACCCCCGCCTCTCGCGGCGCTCTGTGGACCTCGCCCCGTCGGAGGTGGCCGTGGCGAGGGCCACCGCTCGCCTCGAGTTGGCCACGCACCAGGCCGAGGGCCAGTTCTCGGCCACCACCGTCGCCAACCGAAAAACAGCTCGCCCTCCCCTACTTCGGCCGAGATATGGCTCGGCCAGGCATGGCCGGCAGAAGCCACTCGACCCGAGGCCTCCCCAGCACCGTCTCCCCTGTCTCGACCCATCCACGTGACACCCAAACGTCGAGCAGACGATCGATCGGAGCTCGGGAACGGACTTTCTCAACACGGACTTTTAGATCTAGCTTAGGCATTTCGTCGAGCGGATGGCGCGCGACGCGGAACGAGGATATCCCGACTCAACTCGCGCCCGCGCCCGCGCCCTTTTGACAAACGACATATGATGTCCAAATAAGAGGCGACGGGCCGGAATCCGCGTGAGCCGGCCCACCACGAGCTCCGGCTAGGTGAGCCCCAAAAACAGGGCAAGAACAAAGGGACTAAGGGCTACCGGCGGTTCGGCTCGGGACGGCATGGCGGCGGCTCGTCGGCGAGGTTCAAGCGCGGTGGTCACCGAGCTCGTTCCCACTCTCACTGTTCCGGTCGCTCTCTCTCAAGGGTCTCTCTCTCTCACCGATCTCCTCTCGGCCCCCATCCCCCTCTCTGCCCGTCCCTTTTCACGGAGGCGAAAGACTCATGCGTTCGTACCCGGGGCAGGTGGACTGGCTGCCTTCCGTACGTCCGGCCAGCTGCTCCGGTCATGTCGCCCACCTGCCCGCTTGCTCCTGCTCTGCGTTCCCTGCTCCCTCCGCTTCTTCTGCCGCTGCTCCTCGTCCTTGTTCGCGTGAGGGAAGGGAGAAGGGAGAAGAAGGCCGGGCCGGCGGAAAGAGATAATATATGGGCCCCGGCCCGGCGAAAGGAAGAGGAAAGAGTTGGGGTAACCCCAGTCTTCTTTCTTTTTTTCGATTTTTTTTTTTTAAAATAATTTTTTATTTATCCGAAATAAGGTAAAATAAGGGAAAATAAAATAGAAACAAAACTTAGTTGATGCAAATAATATTAATGTCAATGTGATGTGAAAATCCTTTTTTGTTAAGGTTGAATTGATCCCTAATTTCATATGCAGTTTAATTCTAAATATTTAGTTAAAATGTAGATGTCAACATTAATCTCGATGTAGGAGGTCATTAGTCCGGATCTTTCCAAATCTCTTTGTCTGCCCATCATATAATTCCACACCCTAGTATTAAGCTAAAGTTTAGCCTATGTGTGGGGGAACATATTTAAATGTTGAATCATATATTCATTAAACAACTTAAACTTTTCAAACAATTAATGAAAGAACGTTGGCAACATCACTAAACCTTGTCTAGTCTTGTTTTGCTTTGCCTTGGTCTCACCATCCATCTTAAGGCTCGGCAAAAAAATGATAAATAGCAAATGATAAGGGATGGCTGCTATTACAAACCCGCTTTTATCAATCATATGAGTGGTGTTGGTGATCAATCAATCATATGAGTAGTGCTGGTGATCACCATCTAGATCAATTGCAAGCCTTGCCTATCTCTCAACCTGATTACAACACCAACGATGACCTTGTAGATACAAATATGAAGTGCATCGATAATAGCTTCTTTTTAGCTTCAAAACTACTTCATCAATGCTTCATGCCCTCTGTTGTGGATTTAAGGTTTGATTCATAATTTTTTTCCCTTCAATTTTCCCTCTTTTTCACTATAATATTGTTTTTTGTGTTCATATCTCTCCCGCAATTGAAAGTAAGAAAAAGAGTGAAAATGTGACATTTGCTCTTGCTTCAAGATTCGGTTACTATTTTATTTTTTTTCCTCTCTTTGAGGCCTCATTCTCTAAAGAAACCACAAATTTAAGGTAAAGTCCCAATTCTGGCCCGAATTAATTTTATTTATTAACTTTCACTTCACACCCAAATCCCGGTATTGGTTAAGTTTTCTTTTTTTATTTTACGGCTGTTAAGTTTTCATAAATTAATATTATTAAATGTCTCATGTGTATTATCTTTTTTCAAGTCATAATTATGCATCTGTTTTCCATTTTCTTTTGTATTTTTTTCCTTTATTCTTCTTCCTTTCATTCGACAACACCCTGACCACCCTCAATTCACCAGCACAATCCACTCAACTCCGTGACTCGCCTTCCGCCACAACCTCACCGCCATCCAGCCCTCCGTCCATCACCATCACCATCACCGTTCATCCTCGCTTCCGCTCTCGACAAGTGTTGAGATCTTTGTTTTCCCCAACCCTTCGCCAAAGATCTCCACCACTAACGCCTGTACTCTCCGTGGATGACCCCTTGCTTCCGGTGTCCACTAGCCCAGCCACGGCTCGTTCTCGCGGTTGTCAGGCTCGGCTGGCGCACTAGAGCCTTAAATTTAGGATCTAAGCTCAAGTGAGCCATAGATTCGGGTTCTGGGTTCGGCTCGACCTCTTATTTGTGTTGATTAAGATCAAGCACGGTCAACGGCGGCCGTAGCTAGATTTTTGGAGGTCATTGGCCGCCCGTCCATGGCTCTTCTGGCACCTAAAGCTGTTCAATCAGTTTGAACATCATGAAAAAGGAGTGGAATTTTTTCGAAGAAAGAGAAGGCAAAAGGTTAGAAGATTCACAACATTGATTACTCCGGGTCCTGTACATGTTTCTTGGTACAAAATGGGTAAATCAGAAGAAAGTGTCCATCTATTTTGTTCTGAATAAGATCACGACCAGTTTCTTTACGAAAAAAGCATAAAAATGCAATGACAGCAGAGAAGCATTCTATAGTTAGTCACTTTGCCGTCAAGAAGCTGAAAAAAAAAATTGGAAATGGATTTGGAATACAGATCTAGCTCATTCTATTGAAGAGCATAAAGGAATGTGTGCAGATGGAATACGAGCTGGCCATGTACGGATGTGCAGGTAGTGAAAGGAAGAAGGAAGAAAGAAAAGGAATATGTGCACTGCAAGTCTTAAAACTTAACGTGAAAGTGCAATTGAGTTTTAAAATTTTGAAAAAGTGTAATTGAGTCCTAAACTTGTTGGATTGATGCAATCGAATTCTTTCGTTAACAACGTTAACTTGTCTAACGGAAAATATTGACGTGACATTTTTTAATTAATTTATTTTTCCTACATGGCATTTATTATTATTTTTTCTTTAAATCTAATTTAAATAATAGTAAAAAAAAATTCTAAAAAGCTAAAATAATTAAAAAGAAAAAACTAGAAAAAGAAAAAAAGAAGTTGCAGATCATGGCTAGGGTCTACCATGTCATCCATTGCCGAAGGGATCGGCAAAGGTTGCCGACCCTAGGCAACGGAGAGGGGAGGGCCTTCACCGACCTAAGTAAGGGCTAGTGAGGCTCGACCAAATCTAGGTGATGCCTCGGTTGGGGAAGCGTGGCTTGCCCAAATCTGGGCAACGCCAGCCCTCGCTTGTGGCTGGTGAGCCTCGCTAGCTCCAAGCAAGTGGTGAGGCCTCGTCAGCCCCAGGCAAGGCTTGGCTGGGTGATGTCGGCCCTCGCCTGGGGCCGGCGATGGCTTGCAACCCTCTAGAGATGGGCGACTGGCCACGATTTGCAATTCTTTTTTTCTAGTTTTGTTTTTTTTTAATTATTTAGCTTTTTACTTTTTAAATAAGATTTAAAAATAAGAATAAAAATGCCACATAGGAAAAATAAATTAATTAAAAAAATCAGTCAGTGTTTTTGTTAGACAAGTTGATGCTAATAACGGAATAACTTAATTGTATCAATTTGATAAGTTTGATAACTTGATTGCACTTTTTGAAAATGTTAAAATTTAATTGTATTTTTGCAACAAATTTTAGGACTTGAAGTGTACATATGCCTTTATATTATTGAAAAAAGTAAAAAAAAAAATGTAAAATTAATAATTTTAAACATAATATAAAATGATTTTTCTCAAAGAGATAAAGAAAAACAAAAACTAGAAGCAATAAAAGGGGAAAGGGGTGTGTCTGGCGATGCCCCAATCGAGGTAAGTGTTGCCGCCACTGCCGCTACCGTTGCTCTCGGTAAAAGGGACCAATTATTTGAGAACGTCAATCAACAAAAGACCAATCTGCAACCATAGCATTAATCTACTTATAAGTGAAGAGATACGTTGAGGTTGCAATAGCATGGTCAATGAAGAAAAATGAAATTAAAAAATAAGTGCCGTCTCTTTTCATGTCATCGAGAATGAAGAAAGGAGGATGTTGAGATCGTCTCCATCAACAAGTCGGAATTCTGTATGGACTTTAGTTGAAAATGTCTTGGGGATCGAGATGCCTGGCCATCTCTGTCCCTATTTGTCATTTCCCTCTGACAGGATACACTGGTTCTCAACTAATCAATTTCTTAATTGCAAGTTGTCTCGATAAAGCTGCGATTTTTGTTGCCTTGTTTTGTTTGTCTTTGTCCAATGGCCATTTTGCAATTATTTATCTACGCAAATGTGACAGAAGCACGTGATGATTCTGTCCTCATCAGTTCCCTCTAAAGCGCAACTAAACAATTTCTTAATTGCAAGTTGTTTTTTTGATGAACAATGAACGTGGGTATTTGTGCTGCACGTGGGTGGGAGGGAGGGAGGCGGAGAGGGAGAGAGTTTGGACACTGCCAAGGTCTGGTCTATAGAATACAACTCGTTGACCCGTTGACTGCTAATTGTGTTTCTTGATGTCTGGAGCAGCACTCGGCCAGTCCAATAAGTCGGCCTTAGTCTTTTTAATTTTTCTTTTTTCGCTAGAAGGTCGGGCTCAGTCTTTCCTGCAAGAACTCAGCAAAGAATCCCTTCGTCCTCTAGCCATTCAAAGTCGAAGCCGAAGGTATTGCCGAAGGTATTGTAACATCTTCCTCGATTACAATTCTCTTCAATGAATTTTCAGTTCCGTGCTGTATTCTTCCCCCACAGTGTCCACTTGTTTTTGCCTCATGCTGATATGTCCACTCATATTATGTTATTTTGAGGACTGATTTTGGCCTGCCTTGCCCTTCATCCGTCCTGCAGACAAGTCAAGAGTGAAGCCAAGAATCTCAGTTCCCCTTGCATCCTCACGGTGAAGCCACTCCCGGTACGTGTCATTATTATATCTACCTTTTGTATGCTATCGGCTTTTGTTTCACATTCAACCTTTTGTTTGGTAATTTGGTTGTATTAATTTTACCCTACAAAACCACAAAAGCAAAAAAAATAAAAATAAAAAAGGAAGAAGAAATAAAATGGGCAAAATAATTGCAACACAAACCCATTTTAGAGGCAACAATATTTGTTGCTCTAAGCATTTTATACGTCACTGAATTTAGTTAAATCAAACTATGGTAATATTTATAAAGACCAAAAAGGTAATAAAAAGATACTCTATCTTTTGTTAATTTAGCAAAAGGATTAAAATGAAAATATATTCTAAAATATGAGAAATAGTGTAATTATCAAAACTTGTGAATGCTACGGAAAAATCAATTTGACTTTATCATGCAAAGTTGAGAGACTAGATTAAATAAATTAAAAGTTTGTAACATGGAATATTCACGAATACTTTAATGACTACATTAAATAAATTAGAAATATGAAGATGACATTACATATTGAGCCAAATTTTAGAGACTATTGGTGTCAATTACCCTTTTCAAAATATTACATATATTGCTTATTACCTCACTTTTTATATTCAAACCAATTAGTATAAACAGTTGGACTGGTTGAAACAATGAAATCACATATTGACTTTTACTCTGCTTATATTGGTTTCAAAATATTACCCATAATCAGAGGCCGAAATGATTGACTAAAAGTCATTTCTTCTTTTCTTGAAAGGTGGGTATGTGAAAACCTTTAATTAAGGGCCCTCACCTTCGGTTTATATATCTATACATAAAATTTCTTCAACAGGCAACCTCACTCTTAACTTACTAAAACTCCATCTGCTTTATTCGTAGTAAAGTGTAAGTGTGTATGTAGATTAAATTTATAGGAAATTGGACATTGTTGTTTTAAACCTTCTTTTATCTGTTTACTAATCGAAAGGATACAACACAGATAAACGTTTTCAAACATATGGAGAGGGAGGGAGGGGGAACCCCTCCGGGGGACAGAGGGTGCAGAGAGAGAGAGAGAGAGAGAGAGAGAGAGAGAGAGAGAGAGAGAGCTTTGTAAACGCATTCTAACCAATATTACTCCATTTGATAACAAAAGAGTAAAATACAAATTGTAACATATTCTGCGTCAACCTCGCTTGATGCTTGTATTTTATTTAGCACATGACTACATTATCTAACAAAAAAGGGCCTAACTTGTTGAGGCTCCATCTACCTCACAACCTATAAGCGATGAAAGAACAAAATAATAAAAATTTAAAATATGATAAATGTAACTTTCTGACCTTCTATTCAATTGTATGAATTCTGAGAAACAGAATCTAATATGTTAAAATAACATATCAAGTAACAATTTAGGGTTTTGTGGTGGCTTGCGTGAGCTCATAAATCACTAATGAGTAATGATACTCAAAAGTAAAAGGATAGAAGAGCAAAGATATGATCGTCCAACGAAAATTTGTTTATAAAATCTTAATTTTAGAACCTTTAGCTTTCGTTAAATCTAATGGATCAAAAACATACATGTCCCTTTTTTCTTAACACGACCAATAATAAGATCTTGCATTTGCCCATAAATATAATGCATTAACTGAATTATAAAACATAGTTATGAGGGTAGAGATTGATAACCCCCGATTATTTAGGATGTCACTATGCCATGTAATTTTGGCCAGTGAACATGATCCACTCATTTTTGTTAACTATCTTTCCTCCTAATTAATATGGACACTTCTATTAATTTATGAGTTGAAAGTTCCAGACTACAAGCCGTCCATTAGCTATATATTTTCAAACACAGAGTAATTAATAAGTAAATTTATTGGATAGTGCGGAATAGTGTGAGAATGTGTAGGGCATTGAAGAAATTATTGCTTAGGTCCTCAAGATTATGTTTTGACTTGGTTATGCCTCATAGCTTCTTTCTTGACGAAAGGTTTCTCCAATCTAGCGAGTGCTGGTACCGCATATATTTTTAAGTATTTCGCGAAATTGAGGATTTTTCCACGTATGATCCTTAATTGATCAAGCAGCGAATTTGTTCAACTTTGGAAGCATGAACACGAATTTTCCTATTTCTCTTCCTACAATAATGCTTTTAAAAAGAATTGGATAAGTCCCGAAGTACATCAATTCGGCAATGTACATGCACTCATGCGGATTAGTCAACTTTGAAAGTTCAAGTACTTCAAGTTTTGTAATATATATTTGTTAAGGAAAAATTAACTTTTCAATTTTATTTTAATTAGGATGAGAAGTTTCTTTAGATGAAAATTTTTAGTCAACAAAATATCTTATAGGATCATCGCAGAAGCATTGACATATATCATAGGGACACAAATAACTCAACTTTTCAAATGTCTCCAAAAAGGCATTTACTATCAAGGGATAAAAATGTGCCACCGTTGTTTTTTTCCGTCCAGGAGAACTACGTGGCAAGTGTCGTAAACAAATGGCGCTTACATTACATATATGCCTGACGTGTCTTTTTTCATTAAAAAAATAAAAAATAAAATTATATTTATCAAAGAGAACATAAAAAACAAAAAGGTAGAAGCAGTGAGAAAATGCTTGCTTTTTTTTTTTTTGACATTTAGAAAGTGAAATCAATGTGACCCCTTTGATGTCTATACATGATTTTTTTTTTTTCTGGATTTGACCCACCATTTATGTGAGAACTCAAAACGGCACGCCATCCCACCGTAACCACTAGGCCCCAACTCTCCTCGTTAACAACTACCTGTGTCCGAGTCAGACAACCGACTCTGTCTCGGGTCAGGTTGAAAAGTGTCTTTAAGGGGATCAAGATATCGGCGATATATGTTTATGAAATTTTGATAAGATCACTGTTAATTGTTCTAAAATTTTAAGTTATTAGATGAAAGCATGGTTTAATATTTAATTATTCTAACATTTCCCCTCACGCTTAATCTAATCTTTTTGTCTTGCATTAAGCGTAGACATGTATGTATATCAAAAAGACAAAAATGACCAAACTCTCAAATGTCCACAAAAAAATGCACTTACTCTTACTCGAATGTCCGCCGTTACTTTTTTTTTCCATCCAAATGAACTTCGTGGCAAATCATGTGACAAACGGCTCTTAGACGTAAGCTGACATGTCTTTTTTATTATTAAAAAATTAAAATACTAATTTTATATTGAAAATAAATTGACCTTTTTCAGAGAGAAAAGGAAAAAAAGAAAATGAAAACTAGAAGTGGAGAGAGTAGAAAGGGGTGCATTGGGTGGGGGGTTTGTTGAGTTAGGCATGACCGCAACCACCATTGCGTCAAAATCTCGCTGCTCTTTTCGACTCTAGTGGTTGACGCCTCAGTCAGTTTCCCAAGGGAACATAGTTGCAAAGGCTACTGTGCAAATAATTAAATATTTAAGCTTTTTATATAATTCACAATGATCTTACAAAGCCTCACTTAGTTGTTGCGATCCTTCGAACCCTCCCGTATGCACTTAGTCCGATTATGTTCGCCATTAACCAATTCGTAATTAATTGATTAGAAGCCCTACTAAAATATTGAAAGAAATAGTTCACTCCTACACAATCAAAGGACTTAGGTTGAAAAATTAATTACATCAGTTAATTAACTAATGCGATTTTGATACTTAATACTTTTTAAACATCACGGTTTGATTTTTTCCCTTTTCATGCATTTTCAAGAGAAAAACACTCAAAAGCCATTTTAAAGCCTTTTGCTAATTTTTTAGAAAAATAAAATTCTTCTGATTTTTTTAATAAAATATATTTTTTTAATATTAAAATAATATTATAATATATACAAAAAAAAACACCCGTGTTAGAACCGACCCGAGTCGCCAACCAGCGGCCCAGCTAGGCCTGAAACGCGGGCCCAGTCCGGCTTAGAGAGAAAGGCCCAACCCTTTAAAAACAAAATGAACTAAGCCTGGCCCATTGAGTTAGAATAAGCCCAATATGCCTAAATCATCCAATCCCGAACACCAAACCCTAAAGACCTGACCCGGATCCACTCCGATCCGCATCCGACACGGTACCCAGGCAGACCCGACTTGCTCTCCTCCCCTTGCCTCTCGCGGCGCTCTTACAACCTCGCCCCGAGGGGGGCGGCCGCGGCGAGTGCCACCGCTCGCCTCGGGCTGGCCACGCAGCCAGTCTGGCAACGTCTCAGCCACGCACCCAGTGCAGCAACGTCTCGGCAATTCGCGGCCGACCACCGTCGCCAGCCGAGAACCAGCTCGGCCTCCCCTACTTTGGCCGAGATCTGGCTCGGCCAGACATGGCCGGCGGAAGCCGCTCGACCCGAGGCCTCCCCAACGCCGTCTCCCCTGTCTCGATCCATCCATGTGACGCCCAAACGTCGAGTGGACGATCGATTGGAGCTTGGGAGACGGACTTTCTCAACACGAACTTTTAGATCTAGCTTAGGCATCTCGTCGAGCGGATGGCGTGCGACGCGTTCGGGGATCAAGATACCTGGTGATATCTGTTCCTCTTCATCATTTTGTTTCCCTCTAATATTACACACTAGTTCTCAACTAATTAATTTCTTAATACCAAGTTGTGTGTCAATAAAGTCGTGATTTTACGTTGCCTTGTTTTTCGTGTTTGTCTAATGGTCATTTGCAATTATTGATATGGGCTAGTTGGACAGAACCGCAGTGATGATTTCTGTCCTCATCATTTCCCCCTTGTATTATACAATTATCAACTAATCAATTTCTCAATTGCAAGTTTTTTTATTGATGAACGATGAATTTGTGTATTTGTGTTGTGGGCGTACGAGCAACAAATAGAGTTAGGACAATGCAAACTTTTTTTCAAGTCAACAAGCGTCGTCCCATTATTATTAAGTTGAATAGAAAAAGCTACATTGAAGAATTAGCTATCTAAGGAAAGAAATATTTTATGGGCCAAAATTACAAATTTAATTATTTTACAAAATTTAATCCATCGGAAATTATGAAAAGCATGGTTAATTGATGATTAATTGATTTTCAAACATGGAAGGATATAGAGTCAATTTTAAATAAACATAGAAGGTGAAGAGGAGATGAGAGAGAAAAAAAGTAGGGTGAAATGGTGATTCAGCTTGTTTCCAAACATGGAAGGTTATTTTGATCAAATAAAATATTTGTCCCAAGCCAAAGAGGGGATAAAAATAGCCCCACCCTATTTATTTTATTTAAAATAAAGAAAGCATCAAAATTTTTATTTGGAGCAATGTTATACTTTAATTTAGAATTTCTCATATTTGGATGTGGCCATTTTAAAGAAATTATCTTTTAATTTATGGTTGACACGGCATGTGCTAAACTCTAAGAAGCAGTGGCTATCAAAATAAGTGGTGGATGGTAGAAACATTAAAACAATTACTAGCTCTCTAACAAGTACCGGCATCTTTTGATTTGTAACCTCTACTTATTGCTTTCTTGTGAAATCACGAAAATGAAAAGAAACGTTTTAAGCTTTGAGATATTGAGAAAAAGTTCAAAATAATTCTGACTGTCAATTTTCAAAAGAAACGACAACTGTTGAACTAGTATGAAAGATAACATGGACAACAGGAACAAAAAATGAAATATAAAAATAAAAATTAGGCTTCTAGTACACATGGTGGAGCAGCAACGTGTTGCCTCGTCCACGTGAGATCATTCGCAAGTTCTCCATGTAAACCAGTAACGTGTTACTTGGGTGCACCAAGCGCAGTGAGCCATCATTGAGCGACCAAGTGTTTTTCTAAATAACTCTGCGTTCTAGGTTGCTGACATTCCTCAGTCTCTGTTTATTTACATCGCTCCTTCTTCCGTACACTCCAGCTCTCTCTCTCT
The DNA here is from genome assembly GCA_014182565.1 of Eucalyptus marginata. Taxonomy (NCBI): domain Eukaryota; kingdom Viridiplantae; phylum Streptophyta; class Magnoliopsida; order Myrtales; family Myrtaceae; genus Eucalyptus; species Eucalyptus marginata. Next base: position 30,716,553 of record CM024586.1, on the reverse strand, counting down.
CTCTCTCTGGTTTTGTTTCGCAATTCTAACTGATTAGTTCTGTTCTCACCTCAGTTGTCTCCGCACCCATCTGTTTAAGCAACCAATAAAAGGAGGCAACAAGAAGAGGAAAAAAAAGAAGGGGGAAAAAGGAAATTTGAAAAATTAAAGAAGAGATTATGGCCGAGGCAATTGTTTACCCCGTTGCGTCGGGTCTTTTGTCGAAACTCGGCGAGTGCCTCTTTGCTCCCATTGCACGCCAATTTGAGTACGTGCTGTGCTACGAGAGCTATGTTGAAGAACTCAAAAATGGAGTCAAAGGACTAGAGATTGCGAGGCAAAGGGTGCAAAGCTCCGTTCATGAAGCCGAGTATGACGGAAAACTTATATACGTGGAGGTTGAGAATTGGTTGAAGAGTGTGAAGGAGGAGACCGAGAAGGCAGATGACCTGTTAAAATGTGACGAAAGTGCAAAAGATGCTTGCATCTGTGGATGGCTTCCCAACCCCATGGTGTGCCATCCAATTGGCAAGAAGATGAAGAAGATGGCTCAAGTCATTGAAGGACTCCATAAGGAAAGCAAAAATAATATCTTCCAAAAGGTCTATTATGAGAAAACTCCCCCAGGAATCGTCACTGCTACCACTTCTGCTGCGAGATCTGCTGACAGGAAGGAAGATGTCTTGGTGTCGAGGGCTTCAATCATAGAGGTTGTAATTAAGGCTATAATTGATGACAAGGTCTGTGTGATTGGGGTGCATGGACCAGGTGGGGTTGGCAAGTCCAAGCTTATGGAGGACATAGAAAGGCGAGTTAAGGAAGAGCAGCTATTTGATGTGGTGGCCACGGCAAACGTATCACGCAATTTAGATCTAAAAAGAATCCAGGGAGAAATTGCTTATGCACTGGGTTTGAAGCTAGTGAATGAGGAAACTGTTCGTGGGAGAGCAGATGTTTTATGCAAGAAGTTAGAGAAATATTCTGAAAAAAATGTTCTCATAATTTTAGATAATTTGTGGACAAAGTTAGAGTTGAAGGAAGTCGGAATACCTTGTGGATCCGATAATAAAGTAAGAGGCTGCAAACTATTGCTAACGTCTAGATATCGAAATGTTTTGTACAATGAGATGAGCTCTGACCAAGAACTTCAGCTCAATGGGTTAAAGCATGAAGAAGCACGAATCCTTTTTAAAAGGATAGTGGGGAACAAAGTTAACGACTCTAAATTTGAGAGCTTGGTGGATAGAGTGGTGCAGAATTGTGGAGGCTTGCCTCTTTTGATTGTCTCGGTGGCAAAAAGGTTGAAGCGTGGAGGCTTGCCTGAATGGAGGAATGCTTTGACCTATACAGAAGGGACAGGTGTAAAACCAATAGTGGAACTCAATTACAATGACCTAAAAGATGAGAGGATCAAATCATTGTTCTTGGTTTGTGCTCTGGTCTCTGGGAGACTTGACATAAGGGATACCCTTGTCTACTGCATGGGTTTGGGTTTATATAAAAAATTCAGCCGGACCATCGAAGACGCTAGAGATAGGTTGATTGTGGATCTACGTTGCTTGCTTGACTCTTCTTTGTTGCTAGGTAGTGATGTCCTGGGATACTTGAGCATGTATGACTTATTTATTGACGTGGCCGTCTCTATGCGCGACAAATTTATTGACACAGAATGGAACGCCTTGGTCGGGAGAAAGGATTTTGGGTTTAAAGAATGGTCGAAGAATGATCTCAGAAAATGCACTGCAATGGCCTTCAATTATGTTGGCATTGATGAACTTCCTGAAAAATTGGACTGCCCAAACATGAGGATTCTTCTGTTATTTGAAAGCAACCCATTAGTCAAAATCCCCGAGTCATTTTTCGAATTTATGGAGAAGCTCCAAGTCTTGGACTTGACTAGCTTATCTTTTACCTCTCTACCTTCGTCGATGGAGTTCCTTGCAAACCTCACGTCACTATGTCTTGATCGATGCCATCTGGAGGATGTGACTGCACTTGGAAAGCTAAAAGGACTGCAGTCCCTAAGTTTCGAAGGCTCTACAGTTGCTCGACTGCCCAAAGAAATTGGTGAACTAATAGAATTGAGATTTTTGGACTTGAGAGAGTGCTCCATGCTCGAAGTTATTGAACCTGGTGTGCTCGAAAGCTTGGTTAATTTAGAAGAATTGTATATGCAAAACAGTTTTGATCAATGGGAGGCCGCGGATAAAACCCTGCGAAGCAACGCTAGCCTGGCTGAGCTCAAGAACTTGAAAAAGTTGAGCACTTCGCACATTGACATTTCTAATCCAACCAATCTCTCAAGAGACCTGCCATTTGGGAAACTGAACATGCATAAAGTCCAAATTAGGCGCATTGAGCATTGGCGGGGCATTACTAAGAATCCAGAACTTCCAGAACGTCTCCATGAGGAAAGCGAAAATAGTATCTTCCAAAAGGGCTATTATGAGAATCCTCCCATAGGAATTGCTACCACTTCCGCGACAATATCTGCTCACAGGATGAAAGATGTCTTGGAGTCGAGGGTTTCAATCACAGAGGTTGTAATTGAGGCTATAACTGATGACAAGATCTGTGTGATTGGGGTGTATGGACAGGGTGGGGTTGGCAAGTCCAAGCTTATGGAGGACGTAGAAAGGCGAGTTAGGGAAGAGCGGCTATTCGATGTGATTGCCATAACAAATGTATCACGTAATCCAGATCTAAAAAGAATCCAGGGAGAAATCGCTAATACACTGGGCCTGAATCTAGTGAATCAGGAAACTACTCGTGGGAGAGCCGATATTTTGTGCAATAGGTTAGAGAAAGATTCTGAGAAAAAGATTCTCATAATTTTAGATGATTTGTGGACAAAGTTAGAGTTGAAGGAAGTCGGAATCCCTTGCAGATATGGTAATAGAGTAAGAGGCTGCAAGCTATTGCTAACGTCTAGATACCGGGATATTTTGTACATTGAGATGTCGTCTGACCGAGAATTTCAGCTCAATGTGTTAAAGCATGAAGAAGCACGAATACTTTTTGAAAGGACAGTGGGGAACAAAGTTAACGACACTGAATTTAAGAGCTTAGTGGATAGAGTGGTCAAGAATTGTGGAGGCTTGCCTCTTTTGATTGTCTCGGTGGCAAAATGGTTGAAGCATGGAGATCTGCCTGAATGGAGGAATGCTGTGATCGATACAGAAGGGATAAGTGTAAAATCAATAGTGGAACTCAATTACAATGGCTTAGATGAGAGGATCAAATCATTGTTCTTGGTTTGTGCTCTGGTCTTTGGGAGACCTGACATAAGGGATACCCTTGTCTACTGCATGGGTTTGGGTTTATATAAAAAATTCAGCCGGACCATCAAAGATGCCAGAGATAGGTTGATTATGGATCTACGTCGCTTGCTTGACTCTTCTTTGTTGCTCGGTAGTGATGACTTGGAACAGTTGAGCATGCATAACTTACTTATTGACGTGGCCATCTCTATGCGCGACAAATTTATTGACACGGAATGGAACGCCTTGGTCGGGGGAAAGGATTTTGGGTTTAAAGAGTGGTCGAAGAATGAGCTCAGAAAATGCACCGCAATGGCCTTCAATTATGTTGGCATTGATGAACTTCCTGAAAAATTGGACTGCCCAAACATGAGGATTCTTCTGTTATTTGAAAGCAACCCATCAGTCAAAATCCCCGAGTCATTTTTCGAATCTATGGAGAAGCTCCAAGTCTTGGACTTGACTGGCTTATCTTTTACCTCTCTACCTTCATCGATGGAGTTCCTTGAAAACCTCACGTCGCTATGTCTTGATCATTGCCATCTGGAGAATGTGACTGCACTTGGAAAGCTGAAAGGACTGCAGTTCCTAAGTTTCATAGGCTCTACAATTGCTCGGCTGCCCGAAGAAATGGGTGAACTGATAGAATTGAGATTTTTGGACTTGAGAGATTGCTCCATGCTCAAAGTTATTGAACCTGGTGTGCTTGAAAGCTTGGTTAATTTAGAAGAATTGTATATGCAAAACAGTTTTGATTGGTGGGAGGCTGCGGATAAAACCCCACGAAGCAACGCTAGCCTGGCTGAGCTCAAGAACTTGAAAAAGTTGAGCACTTTGCACATTGACATTTCTAATCCAACCAATCTCTCAAGAGACCTACCATTTGGGAAACTGAATGAGCATAAAATCCAAATTAGGCGCATTGAGCATTGACGGGGCATTACTAAGAATCCAGAACTTTAAAATTCAAGCTGGATTCCGACAATCTTCTTCATGAAGTGTGGATGCAGGAATGTTTGGGGAGAACGCGAGATCTCCACTTGGCAGGATTGCGAGATAACCATAGCATACATGATATGTGTGTCAAAGGTTTTCAGAGTTGAAGCTTCTTCACGTACAAAATAACCCCTCACTTCAATACGTTGTTCACTCCGCAGAGAATATCCAGTTCACTGCATTTACGAGATTGGCATCGTTGTTTCTCGAGAATCTAAACAACTTGAAGAAGATTTGTCACGGTCGTCTTGCCCTAGAATCTTTTAGCAAATTTAAGATTGTGAAAATGGATAAATGTGGTGGAATCAAACATTTATTTCCTTTATCCATGCTGAGAATATTCTTGCAGCTAGAAGAGATTGATGAAAAGGATGTTGATCCCAAAGTGAAGTCCTGCGATTTGCATAGGCTAACATTACAAAACTTGCCAGAGATGACGAGCTTATGAAAAACCATAGACCATTCGGCCGTGCTCTTTGACAGACAACAGGTAAATTTCATGTTTTCTAAAATGGTCATATTTGCTCCATCCAGACCGTCCTAATTGGAGAAAACTTTCTCCGGCTAGTCTTAAGATCCATGAGTTACAAATATGAGCATTGCCTTCAATTGATTTAGTTCCCACTCACTGTGCGGACTTAAAAAAATATTGACTTGTTGAAATATTTACTTTGGAGATATAATGTAAGGAGTTTTGTGTAATTTGACAAGGTAATATGCATTTATCAACTATACGAAAAAGAAAAATTAGAATCGTTTGAATCGTTTAGTATTTTGTGTGATTAATTAAACATTTGATTTATAAACACATTGAAATATTGACTTTAGAGCTATCTCAATTTGTTTTTGATATGTGGGTGAGGTGATGCGTTTTGCATTTTATAGTAAATGAAATTTCATGCATGGGTATTACAGAGGAGTCTAATAGCACATAGGGGAATTGGAAATATATTAAGATTCTTTTAATTATGACAAAATAATGATTTAATTTTTCAAAATGTAATTGCTATGCGATATTTGAATGCATAAAAACATCTATATAAGTTAATTACATCTTGACTGACCAAAAAAAAAAGTTAATTACATCTCATTTTATATGTGCTATGTTATCAACATATTTAAAGAAGCACCGTGCAATGTATCGATTTTTTAAATAGTCTAAAAGTTTACCACTGCTTTATGGTAAAGTATATACATACGACCTATATAAATTGTATGACCTCCATTTAGTAATTATGGAAAATTGTAAGATTCTATCACATCGGCTTGATTAAAGGGGGAGAACTAAAAAAAATCCCGGTGAATTTAACCTAGTGTTTATGTGGGAAATATTGATTACATTGAATTATTTTGCAATTTTGATCTTAAGTACATCAATGCTAGGGTAATTGAGACGATTAAGTTGTTGTTATTTCCCTGACCAGAAAAGAAAAAAGTTGCTGTTTTTATCTTCCAATAATTGTAAAAAGTTGGGGTAGGTGAATGGACCTTAGTAGAAATGTGGTTCTCCACAAAGATCCATCATATAAAATTTTCTGCACTCTTATATGTTAGTTGATGGAACTATTATGTGACAACTGATTGAAAATTCAAATATAATAAGGCCAATTTGCATTTGTTACTCTTGGTACATTAATGAGATGTTAGTGGAAAAATTAATTTTTTTTCTAATTTATTTGAGCTTTGGACTTTTTTGTAGTGATCAAATTATCACAAATCTTCATTCTAACAACTTTTCTAATATTATAGTAGAATTTATGTGTACGGCACATTTTTAAATTTCTTTTTTCTGTAATAAAATGTCGCTTGAAAGTATTAACTAGAAACACATCTAGCATTCATTTGTGCACTATTGTTTGGAATTAACAAATATTATAACTATTCTGTTAGTATAAAATAAAAAATTGGAAATCCTTTTCTAACTATTTTTTAAATTCATGTTTATCACCTAACCCAAACCACAAAAGCATTAAGCTCAACCGACGTCATTATTAAATTAAACAATTCTTTTTCTTGGCTACATGACTAAAACTTTCTACTTTCGACATAAATTAACTTTTTTATGACGAGGAAGCGTATCTTGGGTCCTCATATATCCGAAACTAAATCCTTTGCTGAAATTGACTTTGATGATTGTACGGCCAAGTTGGGACCAATTCGCGGATGTTATGGTCACCAAATGGATCCTTTGAAGATGAACCCCTTTTTAACATTTGGTCAATGTGGCTTCTATTCCGCTTTACGTCAATACCAGAAAATAATGGATCGTATAGTGCCATGCATGGGGACATTAAAATCTTAGGACTACATTATTATTTCTCTAATAAATTTACAGTAACTTTTTACTTTCACTCTCTCGATAAGAGATACTTCTTTTTTTTTTTGGGAACAGTTTGAAGAAAAAGCCAGGCTTAAATTACACCTGCAAATCAACGAAAAGTATACTTTTTATCAATTTATCAATAGAGTTGATAACTATTTCAGAGAAAGTAATCTAGATTGTTAATTGAGCCTATGCCAAAAATTTCTAAAATTTAGGCATTGCACAAAATGTGAGGGTAAATTCGATAACCTCAATAATTCATTCTTGTTATTATATGTATAATAAAGTCCAAATACATAATAGGTCAATGATAAGTTAGTGTAAAGTAGATAATTTTAGAGAAGGGTAAGGAAAATTTAAAATCACTACGTTTATCAAACATTATCTCTAGATCTATTATGTGAGATTATTTCTTCTCTTATTATTTCACATGCAACTCGTATTCATGATTTCTAGTGAGGCGCGTCCGATTGGGGAGAAAGCCTCGCCGGAGCCTGGAGCGATGGCGTACTCGGCCATTTTCCACGGCTGCCTGAGGGCGGCGATGTCCGCGGCGGCCGCCGCCGCCCGCCGTCGTCCAGCTTCGCAGGGCTTGCAGGGCCTCCGCGGCGGCGGCGCCACCTTCGGCTCTCCGCCCGCCGCCGCCTTGAGGGCTCGGGCGGCGATGCTTAGGTCGGCGCGCCCGCCGACTTTGTTGGAGCGGCGGATGATCGCGTGCTTGGCCGAGGAGGTGGACCGGAGGCGGAGGAGGGGCGGCGGCGGCGGCGGCGGCGGCGGCGGCGTCGTCGCCGTTCCTGCGCTGGCAGAGCTCGAGCTACAGCCGGTTTGCTTATCAGGAGGTGTCCAGCGACGAGTCGGACCTTGAGGTCGGTTCATCTCAGCAGCAGCAGCAGCAGATGGTGAGTTTGGAGTTTTCGTGATTTTAGTGGAGTGAATGAGTGTCGGTCGTGGTTCTGATTGAGCTTAGTATAGTAAAATTCGGTGAGAACGTTGGGGTACGGCGAGTTTCTGATGGTGTTGCTTGGGATTGAATTGGGGTGGTAACTATGTGTTAAAGCAAGCCTGAAGTGAAGAATTTCTGCCATTTGGTTTGAATTCCTTGCTTGTATGCTTCCCAGTAGTTGGTTTTTGAATCGTGCTTACGATGGAACTCGGTTAGACTATGCTTCCACTTTTATTCATGCCACCAAATGCCCTTGTAGGACTTTGTGTACAATTTGTTCCTCAATATGGTTTAAGGTGGAGTCAGTGATGAGTATGCTAAAACATGTGGATGAGGAAACCGCAGTGCATGTGCTGTAAACTAAAAGAGTCCGAAAGTTTGAAGTATTGAAATCCCATGTACACCTCAGCTTCTTCAAGGTGTGGTATGGACTTGGAAATAAGATACATTCTGGATGCCTACAGCTTGAGCACTAGAAGGAGTGCCTTTCCATGGCTAGTTTTTTGTAGACATAAGCAACAATCAGAAATGAGATTAATGGGAGGGCAATGGCTATTGTAAAGAAGCACATTCTATCTAGCATGGTGGTGCCATTTATGACTTGATCAGTCACATTTTAAGGAGATTGTATGCCTCGATCAGTTATGTTTTGAAGAGTTTATATGATAAAATGATATATGATATGATCAAAGCTGCGAGGAATATGCAGGTAGTTTTAAGTATTTATCTGTTTAAATGTAAAAGGGCTTTGTCAATGAGGATCTCCAGGACAATGATTAAGGACACTTAACAAAGAAATGTTTTGATTTTCAATGCATTGCTACCCTAACACAAGATGAAAAGTGCCTTGGGAGTTAGATGGTTTCCTTAGATAAGTGTTATTCCTAGGAGCACTCATAAACAAAATCCCATTTAAAATTAGATGGTTTTGTCAAATATCCCTAGTATGCTTGTGCCAATCTCTTGTTTAGCTGTGACATTAGATTTGCTTGTATACATTCACTGCTGTCTTTAGGCGGTTTGAAAAAGGCTAGAATTGTTCCTTTAAATCCATATCGAACAATTTAATCAAAGGAGTCTAATATGCAAAGATTTTACGTTGATTTTATATTAAGAAATCAGTATAAGAAGTCTAGAACATGGCAATAACGTGTTACTTGTGGACTTTCAGTATTGTATCATTTCAGCTAATTTGCTGATGAATGTAATTTTTCGGGTAAGTTAGATCAACAGTCCTAATTCTGATGTCTCTCTGCCTCTTAACTCTTTAAACTTATTAGGTTAATAGATAAGCTTAGCAATTCTAGGGAATTTATTTGGTATGTTGGAGTAGTAGCCTACTGGTCTTTCTGTTGCCAGTAAAAAAAGAAGGTTGTGGATCCTTTGTGCCAAGCAACATGGCCCTTGTCTTAAGTGTCAAACGATAATTGCACTTCATAATTAACAAAAATTTGAAGCATCTCGTGAAATATTTGTAGCACATAGCCCCCTCCATGTATACACCTGGATAGCAGATGGTTCTTGCTGGCTTTTACTCCTTCTCTTTTTGGGACTTTTCCTATTTTTGCTTAGTTTGTGGAGTAGATTTCTTGTTTAATCTTGATTTATCTTGTTTTGGTGTTCTGTCATGTTCTAGCACGCATCAACCCTTGACAATGTGGAAGAGTGGAAGTGGAAGTTGACCATGCTTCTTCGTAATAAAGAGGAGCAGGAGATGGTATCTAGGGAGAGGAAAGACAGACGTGACTTTGATCAACTTTCAGCCCTGGCAACCAGGATGGGATTGCGTAGGTACTTAAACTTATTGCAGATTACAGATTACAACTACTTAAGGCCAGTCCTCCCCTGATATCAATTCCGCTATTTCTGATAAGCAATTTCCATTTGCAGCCATCAATATTCAAAAGTAGTTGTCTTTAGCAAAGTCCCTCTGCCAAATTACAGATCTGATCTTGATGACAGGCGCCCACAGAGAGAGGTAAATCCCTGATATACGTACTTTGTTCCTCTCTTTATAACTTTATTTCCACATGCTTATAGGAAGAGAGATATATGGATGAAGTGCCTGGCTAAAGTTGTATTAATAATGTAGTCATGGTTTTGAAACTTGGTGCTTCCGCATGGTGAATTTTCTTGTGCAGTGGAAATGTAGACTAATGCTTTTGTGTGCATCCAGGTGGTATTGCCTTGTAGATTGCAAATGGAAGTGGATACACACCTCCAAACATACCTTTCCCGAAAGCCCAAAAGTAAGGATAAGTTATTGTATTCACCAAAATCATCTGGCGTTGATGGGAGTATTGCTGTTGATGATCTTTATGACAAGCAGGAGCGTATTACACCAAACAGTGTAGTTGTAGAGAAAATTCAACACCAGAGAAGTTTACAATTGCGTAATAAACAGCAAGATTGGCAGGTGAATTTAGCAATATGAGTACTGTTGGCGAAATTTTTATCTGTGCAAATTATGAAAGCAATAGGCTCTCTGAGGAAGCAATTCCTTTCTTTGCTCAAGGATAGTGGCACTGTTGATCAAAATACAGAGTTTTCTAATTCATGGAGCCATGATGAGCATCTTATTCAGGCAATCATTTGTGCGGGTTTGTTCCCAGGAATATCTTCTGTTGTGGTGGGTGAATTGTTTTAACATTGTTTTTAAGTCCACATTGAATTGATTTGTTCTGCTTGTCCCCCACCCCAGCACTCTATTTAAGTTTCCTTTAGTAATTCTATTATATAAATCTGGGGTCATTGATTGACCAAACTTTGACAAAGGAATAGTTGACACCACTTTAATTAAAGCGACTGCACTTTTTCATGCGGGGTATGTAAAACTATGCCTTTTTGTTTGATGAGATGAATATTATCTATTTGTCCACATTATGTAAGTCAAGTCTCTAATTAGGTGGAAACCAATGCAAACCAATGCAACTTGGGATCCTCTTTTAGTTAGCAAGAGATGTCACCAATCAATAAACATGTAAAGTTGGATTGCCTCTTTCTAGATCTATTTAACTTCTCAATTTGTTTACTTGCAGAACAAAGAAAGATCGATTTCCTTGAAGACAATGGAGGATGGTCAGGTGCTTCTGTACTCTGTAAGTCTCTGTCACTTTGGGACAGCAAATCTTTTTCTGTAGAACATCTTGGAATTGATACATCAAAGTATTTCTTTTAGTTTCTAACGTGGAATATATTTGTGGATTATATTTGTTGACACATGGAATATAATTCTGTGAATGCGGGGGTCCCAAAGATTCCATACCCATGGTTGGTTTTCAATGAGAAGGTGAAGGTTAATTCAGTTTTCCTTCAGGATTCAACGGGTATTTCTGACTCTGTGCTTCTCTTATTTGGAGGAAACATTTCAAGGGGTGGACTTGTGAGTTCTATCATCTCAGTTTTTTCATCCGTTGGATATTTTATTTTATTTTTCTCTTTGGCTAGTTTCATTGGATTCTTAGATGGAAATTCACTTCCCACTCTATGTTGTCTATCACACGATGCATTGTCTAAACTACTTGCATCTGATAGGATGGTCACCTAAAGATGCTGGGAGGATATTTGGAGTTCTTCATGGAACCTTCGTTGGCCGAGACATATTTAAGCCTAAAAAGAGAGCTAGGGGAACTCATCCAGAATAAGGTGAGGGTTTAACTAGTCATCATGAAGTTGAGTCCATTCCAACAAGCCTTTTTCTTTTCCAGGTTACAACTCCTTTTTGTGTTTCCCGTGTTCCTTACCTCAAGGTGCATGTTTGATTGCAGCTTCTGAATCCCAAATTAGATATACAATCCTCCCATGATCTTCTAATGGCAGTAAGGTTTCTGGTCTCAGAAGACCAATGTGAAGGTAGATTTGTCTTTGGTCGTCAGTTGCCTAAGAAAGTCGCAAAAGTAACGTTACAGGCCGCATCATCGAAAGGTGCAAATGGAGCTGCTGGTGATAATTCGAAGACCCAATTGCAAACGCTACTTGTTAGGGCAGGACATGAAGCACCAACCTACAAGACAAAGCAAGTGAAAAACAATCAGTTCCGTTCCACTGTGATCTTCAATGGATTGGATTTCACACGACGGCCTTGCAGCAATAAGAAGCTCGCGGAGAAGGATGCGGCTGCCCAGGCATTGCTTTGGTTAAGGGGTGAGACTCATCTATCCTCTTCCGATATGGATGATGTGTCTACGCTTCTAAAGAAGAAGAAAGTCAAGAATCAGAGGACAGCACGCAGCAGTAGGTGGGGTTGACTTGACCATAGTGGCTGCTATATCTGTACACATTAACACTGTCAGCCAAGAAGAGCAGAGTTCTTAATGGTATCGAAGGTTTGAGAACAAATTCTGGCTCTGAAAGCTTTATTTTCAGTTGATGAAGTCACATCAGAGAGTGTCTTTAGCACTCCATGACAGATGCTGAACTTCGTTTGCTGGAAAATGGTTTTACAGGTCAAAATTCTTTTGGTGCTAGAGGCTGGAGGATCAATTCTCTTCAGACATCGCAAAGATCATCAGCTGGTCCTAACTACTGTAAGTGGTATCTCTGCCTCCTGTCTGAGGCAAGAATTGCTAAGCAAGTCTGCCGGCAATATCACATCCGAGACTCCAACGACACAGCATACCTAAACCCCTGATGTATTCTTGGCATGGAGGGAATATTCTTCTCCTGATAGTTAGTGGTTTTTTTTTGTTTTTTTCTTCCTGCAGTTGATTATCTTGTATATGAGTAATAGCACAGTTGAAAGTCTGGTGGATGGAAGAATTGCCTCCTTGCATCAAACCATTTGTCGAATTTGGATCGGCAGTGCTGTCCATATGGAAATGATGGATTGAACGGCAACTCGCCTTCAAAAAATTCGATACCCTGGACAGTTGTGTATAATATCGCTTTTTATTTCAAATTGTTCTTGGCCAGATTGGCAAAATATATATTCAAGGTAAACTTCAGTAAGTACTAGGCGGATGCGATTGCATAAGGGGCTTGTAAGTATCCCATCTCTCGAAGTGTGAAATTATCATCCAACTCCATTTCAATTTAAATCTGTCGGCGGTTCCGCACTATTTTTATCCTTCCGTGATGCTCAATCTGTGCCAAAGATAGTCACTAGATGATTCCGGAGGGGGCTAGGCGCCAGCAAGAACACCGTTGCTTTAGTCTTCATGCCCGAATTGTTTTGGAGACTCGTGAAAGAAAGCCACTTTCGTCGTGGTGTCAATTCCTGTGAGGCACTTTTCAATTACTTGCGACAAAGGAAAATTTCGTGATGCCAGGATGGAAAGATCTTACGAGTAACAAAGGTGCAAAGCATGAATTCAATCCCCTAGACAGAGTTCAGGGCCTAGTGGACCAACCTCTGCAATGAGCATGAAAAATTGAGAAACATCATTAAAATTATGAATACTAACGTCTTCTTCTTGCGCCCAACAAGAAAAAGAAGCAACCTCTTCCTATGAATGGACAATAAAAAATATGTTCACTCAGCGCAAAAGCTCCATGGCTTTCACCAATGTCTGTCTGAACCTATTCACATCAAGCTCTACATTCTGCTTTTCCAAGTACATTGACTTGAACAAATTCCAATTATGCTTATGATATGCAACTGGGTCGTTGAAAACCACATGGTCAAGTGGGAACTCCTGTATGAGACTGCTCTCCTTCTCCTTTATGTTGTACTCCAAATACTTGATGTTCATATGCCTTGCAGGATCACCAAAGCAAACCTTGGCATGCCATTCGAATTTTCCGATAGAAAGTATCTGAATGAGGACCGCGTTTTCTGGGAGGAAAACCAGGTTCGTTAGGCCAGCTCCGTGAACTCCCATCATCACGTCGCAGGAGTTCATGATCACTGGGGTTCTCGACATGTTGGAGTCCAACTCGGAAGCAACCACTTCGTACCCCAACGTCTCGGCCATGTTCGTGATTTCGGCAAGGTTGGTGAAGGAGCGTGACTGCTTTCTCGACACGATCAAGAGGCGAGGCCGTCTTTTGAGCTCGCCGTCCAGTAATTTGGTCGTGTTCTCCTTCTTTAGCGAGTAGGCGCTCCCGAGGAAGGCCCTGAAGTCGCTTATGGAGTGGGGGGATCTCGAAGGATCAATTGTCATCTCCTTGTGATGCTTTAGCCCCACAATCACTCTTGGGAAGCAATGGATGTTCTCCCCTGCACTGTCAATGTCGATAATTTCATACTTCGACAGATTTTCTAGTATGGCGCGGAACTTCTGAAGCCACCGAGGATTTCTTTTTTGTTACTAGGAACTTGACTTCTCCTTCAAAATGCCGAGTAGTCATAAAGAGCGGAATGATGATGTCGGTGAATGCATGAAAATTGTTTCCTGCATATCCTCCTGTCGAGAAAATGACTCCCGGAACGCTGTGGTGTTCGGTGCAAATGGGGATAGGTTGATGGGCCACGGCCGACGGTAAGATCGACCATTTCCTAATTGGACTCATTGCCGTTTCGTCGCCTTTTCGTGCATAAGGCCTGATGGTCCATGAGTCATTGCCGGTGAGCATTTCAGAGGGCGCAACGAAAACAGTGGAGGAGCTTCCTTGAACTCTTAACATCCCCGGTGATCGAACAGTAATCTGACTTCGGATCCATGACGTTGCAAAGAGGCTCCATCTCCCTCGAATGTACCATTAACCAATTAAAAATTGACACGTGTCATTAGAAAAATTTAATTAAAAATCCCTTAGTCCACCTAGATGTCCCTTTTCCTCCTCTTCCATGTGCACGAACAGGACCCAACCCGACCCGACCGGAACCGAATACGAAACAAACATAATACATAATACATGTTTCGTGTTCGGGTCGTATTTGAATAACAAATATAAAACAAACAAAATATGTGTTTTGGGTTGGGTCAAGTTCGAACATTGTTAGACCCGAAACACGATAATTCTAAATTCCAAATACGCCAAGAACACAAACACTTCAGCCCCAAACAGTCAAACACAAACACATGCCTCGTCGGCTCCGCCTTCTTCTCCGATGAGTGCGCCTTCTCGTGGAGTCCGCTGCCGCCCTCCGATCGACGCGCCTCCGCCTCGCCGTCGCCGTCGCCACCCCTCGCTTCCGCCTCGCCGACGCCGGAACCCTAGCCGCCGCGTGCGGCCGACCATCGTCGACGGCTCGGGGACTGGGTTCGCTCGGTGAGTCTCTGGAAACTCGATCACTAGTGAATGTTTCTAATTTTGGGGCAAAATCTGAGATTAGAACGGTTTTGTGGGTTCTGCTCGTCTTTAACTTTTGTGTTCCATTTGCCAATGGATACTCCATCTCTTAGATGAGACATTTTCATGGGTTGTGTTTTTTTTGGCTCCTAGTTTCGCCTGTAATGTGCTCTGAGATCGCCGTCTGGATGTCTTTTTGCCGATAGATAATCTTTGTGTTCCATTTGCCAAACTTATTTCGTCTTTTTCCGCTCCTGGTTTCGACTGTGGACGAGAGATTGCTCAGATGTTTCATGTCCGTTTGCTAACGGCGTTTGGATCGATGACTCGTTGCGTCTCGGGCCTTCTTCAAACGGGTGGTGGATGCGTCTTATAAGGCGGCTACTAATCTTGCTGATTTCAAAACCAAGGCTAGTTCAGAAGGTGTGGCGAGGTTGAGTGTTACCGTGCTTGGGTATTTTAATCAAAGTAGGTATTCTACCAACTCGATCGCTTATCTTGTTGGTGAGTCTCTGGAAACTAGATCGCTTATCTTGTTAAAATGAATGGTTGGTTGGAGTGTGAATGGGGAATTCTGTGGATAGGCTTCGGCGAAGCGGTTCAGGGTGACGGGGAGAGGGAAGATTGTGCGGAGGAGAGCTGGGAAGCAGCATCTACTGGCGAAGAAGAACACCAAAAGGAAGTTGCGGTTGTCGAAGTTGGTGGGTTCTTTTTTTTTCTTTTTTCTTTTTTCTTTTTTTGTGCAATTCTTGCTGTCGTTGTTGCTATTGCTGGTTTTGTGCTGCTGCTGTTATTAATTTGATATCTTGGTGCTACTTTCTGCCAGAAATGCATGTTTTGAGTATCAGTTACCAACTGTAGGATCATCTGTAGATTAATAGACAAGCCGGTGCACTCACTTCTTTCTCATCATCCACCTTCTTATGTGATTCAGTCATGGACTTGCTTCTTTAGCATTCTATGTGCGGAGTGATGGTTTTTGCTTTGCTGGATTGTTTGCCTGAAGGATTAAGATGCTGATGCCCTGCCTCATGCTATTTTGAAGAAGACTCTGACTGTAATGGGGTCTTTCTTTCTTCTACTAGGTTCAGATCCCTACTAAAATTCCACAACTACCTCTGCCTCGATTGTCCAGTTCGTTCAGCCTGTTGGAGGTGGAATGCTGTGCGGATGTTCTGATCCAAGGAATGACGAACACGGTGAGCTACGCTTTGCCATTTTCATACTTAGGTGCTTTGCTTAGAGAGATTAAAATTTGGAACATCCTTGTAAAGTTAACATGAAGCATTGGATGAAGATTGGTTGCTTGTAAGAATGTGCTCTTGTCCACTTGTTGTGCATTGAGTTTCTCTTGAGGCTTATCACTGGTCTTTTCATCTGCTGGATTTAGAAAGATAGGATTTTTCTATTTGATCCGATGTCAATGACATTGTTGTCATATATCGACGTCTTTGCGTGCATGAATTGAATTTTATCACCATTTGGTTCTAGCTGTAGCAGATAGAGCCTTGAATTGAATTTTATCACCATTTGGTCATTTTCTTGTCTGCAGGATATTTCAACAGATTGTAATGGTAGGTTGCATTCTCATCCGTGGGTTGTACCAAGCCTACGTCACATCTGGTGACAAATCTAGACAGGTGTTGTACTCAATTGCGACCATTGTTTGCTGTGTAATTTTGGGAAATGCTGCTTTCCTAGTGCTTTTGCAGCTGAGCTTCATTTTCCAGTGATTACGAATGGTCGTAAGCTTCAAATTTCACATTCAGCTTCTACTGATATGGTCATTTGCAGCCCATTGGATGATAGCATTGTTTTGAGACTGTGTATGTGTATTAATCAAGAAAAATATGGTCTGCTGTGGCGCTGCTCCAAATGCCTTTTCATGTCTTAAGAAGTTTTGCCTTTCGAAGACTGGGGCGTGGAATGATGATTTAGACCCATATGAGAGAGCTATTCCATTGAGGAAAGAAAGATATGCAAGCGTTCTAATTTTTATGTTCATCTGTACTAAGTCTCACTGCAATATTTTGGAACAAATAGAAAAAAAGGGAGGTGAAAAAAAGAAAAAGAAAAAAAAGTGAAAACCCAGAACCCTACCCGACCCGACCCGAATTTCCGATGCCAGTCTAACGTGTTTCGGGTCAGGTCGGGTTGTGTGACCCTATGTTTTTCGGTCGGGTCGGGTAACATCAAACCTCGACCCGACCCGACCCATTTACACCCCTAGCACGAACCCAACCTCCGGCCCTCCTTCCGCCATCGCCACCGACGGAGTTGGAGTTACCGATGCCGCATCAAACTAGTTTGGCCGTCTCCTCTGCCCATGCCCTAGTTCCAAATCTAGCGAGACCACGGAGAGAGTGGACACGGAGATTATCTCCAGATTTGGTTTGTTGCTCCAGATCTTGGCTCATCCATGGCTGTCGGTGAAGAGCTCAACAAATTTGCCGTAGACCGAGAAGCTATCCATGGCCGACCGCTCCTCTACATCTCTAGATCTGGTTTGCTGCTCAAAAGCTTCGAGCTCCAGTCTTGGCTCGTCCATGGTTGTTGGCAACGAGCTCAATAGCTTTGCCGCAGACCGAGAAGTCGTCCATGGCCGACCGCTCCTCTGCATCTCTAGATCTGTTTTGCCGCAACGCTCCTCTACATCTCCGCACTGGGTTTGTTGCTCAACAACTTTGAGCTCGAGTCTTGGCTCGTCCATAGCCGCCGCGACGAGCTCACCGGCTTGCCGCACCGTGGCGGCCACGGTGGGGGGTGGTTCGGCGGCGGCGGCGGCAACTTGGGCGGTGGAGATGGCGAAGCCCGAGCGGAGCGGAGGTCAAGATGGAGGGGAAAAGAGAAAAAAAAATTAAACTTTTAGATTTTCATGTCAACATCCACGTGTCAAAATCTAATTGGGTATTAGTAAATAAGCACACGCCACATCAGCTGTTGACGTGGCACTCATGAACCACTTTCTCCCTCCCCCCGAAAAAAAAAAGCCTTTCGAATGTGTCCTGCAGCAAATTTTATGTATTCTCGAACTACTTCTTAATGAGAATTTCATTAATTTCATTTATAGGATTGCATTTAAAGGAATTGAGCACATTGCATTACATTTAGACGGCATCAATTAGATTCTAATTCCCAAATATCATAGTATATAATACCTTACTTTTTTTATATTGGTTTATTTTTCTTCTTTTTTTAAGCGGTGGTTTATTTTAAAGAGTTCATATTGAGTTTCCATTTATAGTTCAGGAGAGTCCTATTCCGAGCACTGTTAAAACCCAAATTTTTACCAACGATCCAAGTGTCCATTTTTTGCAAAAATATAAAAATACAAAAAATTAAAAACAAAAAATGAGATAGAAAAAGTTTGATTAAAAATATAAAAACATAAAAAACGATATAAAAATAAAATCCCACTTGGCAATTTTCGACCTTTTAATTCTCAACCCCTCTCTTTCGGCCCATTTTTCTCTGTTCTCTAAGCCAACAACTTGAGCCCAAGAAGACATGAAAGGAGCCCAGCCCCTGTAGCCCCTGTCTCCCATCTCTCGCGCACAACACGCCTGTGAGCGTTGAATGAGCAACGAGCATGTGACGGAAGCGGATCCGAGAGAAACCTTCTCTCGATCGACGCGTGGCGACGTTGCTGATAGTAGTTATCTGGCGGCGAGAGCGAGCTCGAGGTTTCGAGTATCGAGAACGCGAGATGTTGTCGATTTTGAGACGAAATGCCGCCGCCGGAGGCTCGGATGCTGTGCTGTTAAAAAAGAGAGGCTGCGGAAGAGTTGCGCGCCACGGCGACGACCCCGGTTTCAGGGCTACGCTACTGCGGCGAAAGAGATGATGACTGTGAGAGAGGCTATGAATTCGGTGCTTGACGAGGAAATGTCTGGAGATCCTAGAGTCTTTCTAATGGGAGAGGAGATGGAGACGACGCACAACAGAGAGGGGAGGATAGGCTGGCTGAGGGTTTAGCTCGAGAGGAAAATAGAAGGAAAGAGGAGAGAGAGGGAGAGAGAGAGGAGAAGGGACGTCGGCCATTGGAGGTTTCAGGAAAGCTTCGCTGGAAAGAAAGGAGAAGCCAGAGAAGAACGAGAAAAGAGAGGATGAGAAAGGTTCTCTCGATGAAAAGTTTCTGGAGAAGTTGAGCCTTCTCATCAGTCGACGTCCATTGCAGCGGAACGCCATCTTCATCGATTTTGGGTTGCTGCAACTTCTTCGTGAACGCAGGTGATGTCCTCTACTCGCTCAAACCAAGAATGAACTCAAGTTGATGTTTGCAATTCGAACGTGTATTGACGCTGCTGTGACGATCCGAAATAGGTTTTCATCGTTTGTAATGGCCGAGAATGAGCCGATTGTTCTAGAACTTCAAATAGGCATCGCGGTTGAAATGCACATAACCTGTTTGATTAAATGCCTCAGGGGCACAAGCAGAAAATGATCTGTGATCTTGTTCAAATCTGAGAATATGTGGATGTAGGTTGATTACTATCGACTGATTTGCTAGCCTCTAGAGTCGATATCAGTCATGTTTCATTCTTACTACGACCACATCCGAACGTTACCTTTTTTTTTTCTTTTTGGCATATTTATGCATTCCTGCGGTGGTCGCCGGTGGTGTTATTCCGGCAATTAACGGTGGAGGTCCGGCGATAGGAGACGGTGAAGAGCAAGCGTCGATTGTGCGTTGATTACATGCTGAGATACGTATGTCTTCATTCCTGTGATTTTAGAGTGCTGAGTCTTGATTGAAGATCAGTGTGGCTTCGGCGATGATAGTGTCTTCGGGAAGAAGACCTGTACAGGATGAAGACGTCGCTTGAAGAAGACCTGCAAAAGGAGATGAAGAAAAAAATAAAATATAAAAAGAGGAAAAATATTTTTTTAAAGGAAGAAAATACTTTTAAAAATCGATTTTAATCCGACGTAGGTCGGATCCAAGCAGGGGGCTGGGTCAGTGATTTGGATCGGGTAAACCGGATCAGAACCCGTACCCCGAATATAATAACAATAATAAAAAATCAAAATAAAAATAAAAATTACTAAAATCATTAAAAATTTTCAGAAAATCCGAAAACATTTAAAAATTAACGGACTCTTATCTCCTTTTATGACTATGAGCTTCACCATGATTCGAGCTTGATTCAGTTTCAACACCATTCGGAGCCCTCCAAAAGGAAACCAAATTTATGTCCCATTGCTGTGCGCGTGGATCATTCGATGCGTGGATAAGACCGTCGTAATTTCGATCGAGGCGTGACAACCGACCCCACTCTCTAAAGAGAGAGAGAATGAGGGTTGCATTTCAGATGTGAGAGGAGGCCAAAAAGCGGCTTTTTTCCGGGGGTAATCATCCATTTTATATTCTTTATTGCATTTAGACATTTGAAACATTTTCTAGGTCTAGACTAATGCATTTGGATCAAGTGAAGCATGAGGCTGATTGTGAACTCCTTTCGAATCAACCTGATAGATGGTCCTACATTCACGCCAACTCTAGGCTCATTCCCTCATTTAAGGTGGGGCCCACGACTTCGGTCCCTTCTCTCTCTCCCCCGAATTCAAGCACTTTCCGCTCCCTCTATTTCTTTGACCAAAGTGTCATTTGATCATGCCAAATAAGTATGACTCCATTTCTTGCCACCTTAAACCATTTTAAGCAGTAACCAAGGCATCTGAGATGATGGGGATACTGAAATTGACAGGGAAAGGATTAAATTTTGTGCACTTAAAAGGGGGAAAGAATGAATAAGAGCTGGACTGAAATTAGAAGGGGAAAGCTGGAGATCTCGGGCAGAAAGCAAAAGGAACGAGGCCCTCGAGGTTTTTTTTTTTTTTTTTTTAATCCTGCATCATCACTAGACAAATGAGTATCTCCTCACTTAGTATTTTACACCAAAATTCCGCGTCTGCAGATCTTTCGTCCACCCGTTCGTTCTTCCTGGGAACTCAAATGGTGCCGTAACACAAGCAACAGTTTTGGCAGTTTTACAAGGAGGACGCCAATTTAGCATTGTAAAGAAGGAGCGATGGAGGAAATGGAAAAAGATAGGAAAGGAAACGGATTTGGTGGCTCAGCAGAACGTGAAAAAAAGGACGAGAAGAATGTGGGAAGGTCGTGGGATGAGGAAAATAAGAACAAAGATGGAAGGGAGTGGGAGACTCGGTGGAGGTGCACAATCACTCACATTCACGATTTCATATCCATTCTCTCAGTCTCGCGCATCAGAAGCCGAGGAGACTCGGGCCAGAAGAAGCAGCGCTTCCAACTTACTCCGTTGTCCCCGGAGTCAGCCATGTGAGAACCTATATTCCTTCGCTCTGCGATGCATGTCCTTGCGTTTGCTCAATTTTCGGTTTATTTTCTTTATGCTGGGTTCGTTGTAATCTCATAATTGAGGCTTTTTCTAGGTATCAGTTCGTGCCGATTGTTCTCCATGTTTCAATAAATGTGGGCATAACAATATAGGAAAAATCTGCATCGTGTAGTCCATATTTTTGCACAATTTAGTACCCCTATTCAGGCCAATCCATGGCCGGAGAAGGAGTAGTTATTCATTTTTTGCCCCAAAATTGGTTTCTATTCCCATAATTCGCCTTTACAATAGAAATAGTTGCACGCATCGCCGTTGGTTTTTCACGCATTGGTTCGAACCTAATGCCCTAGTCTGTGTGAACGTGCTGAACACCACTGTCCAATCCATGGATAGTAGGAATTCAGATGTTTTTCCTACATAATACCTCCCAAGCCTCTACCGACATGCATAGTCATGGAAAAAGCTGCCTAAAAAGTCCTAAAATTATTATCCTGCGGTTAATTCGATCTTAAACTTTTTAATTTTGGCAAATTGTCATAAGGTTTAAGGTTTAAAACTATTTGGCAAAACTGAAAAATTTACTTTGGTTTGGATTTTTTGAGACAATTATCCCCCATAGTCATGATATCTTGCATGTTTACTCTGGTTATTTTCGCTTCAACTTCCAGCATCATTTTATATTTATTTTCATCACTTTCCGGTGTCACTAACTTCGATTGAGCTGAACGCGACATTCTAATATTTTAAGGTCTGAGTCAATCCATCATTCTAATGTATCAAGGTGACTGGAGATGAACCGCATACTTACATGCACCCAAGGATCTTCAAACCAATCAACAAATGACAACAATATTATTCAAATTCATGCCCAAGAGGATTCGCTGCATGGTCCAGCTCATTAAGCTCGCAAGATTTACAACTTATCCACTCCAATAATATCCAAACATGTACCGATAACTAGCAAATCAAGTATACATTGTCACATTATCATGGGTTATCAAAACCACACTCAAATGAGTCTTAAAATAGCACAACTCGTAATTAACACGGTGAAGTCAGCAAAACCCAAAACAAAATCAGAACAGTAAAGGTCGAGATTCAAGATTTTTTTAGTAAGTAATGGACTTGAAACATATCTTCTTGCAAGTGTATATCACACGATCAAGATGAGTACAAATTGAATTCAAATGAAGATCAACGATGCTTGTACAGTGGATACACATTTAATTTCAGCAATTATATCTGGGTAAGAGCTAGTGCTAATTAAGCATATCATACTTTTCAACAACAAACTTCTTGCATTGCATATGGTGTTATCATGAGCACCAATCTTGAAATTCAATGCCCATAGTTTGTAAGATGTGCTTTATCGTCTATGCTGCAGTTATCCTTGCCTACTTCAAATTACATGATTGTGACGTCATTTCAAATGTGAGAAACTTCATTAGCATTTTCTGTAGATTTCTTGTATATCTTGCTGCTAGTTTGTAGTTTTTCTATTTTGTCTGCATCTTGCTTTCATATTCACCGGGATATTCTTGGTTCTTTTTTATTTGGTTTTCACAGAAGTGTATATCTTCTTCATCTTCTTCCTCTTCTTCTTCTAGAGTAAAATGTCAACGACATATACTAATACCTGATTTTCTGTCTTCTTGTGCTTGCAAAAAATTTAGGAACATCACAGCACATGATGTATGCATTTCTGGTTCAGGCCTGTAAATTGTGTCTTCATTACTCATGTGTTGCTGAATTACCTTATGACTGGAAGACTCATTTGTGCTGCAGAAAACATTCCTAGGATAGTCTTTGCATTTCTGGTTGATGCCTGTAAATTACGTTCTCATTCTTTTTTTCTTTTTTCTTTTTCTAATAAACTTTCAACAACTTATCTTAAACTTGATTTTCTGTATTCGTATGCTTATGGAATTTAAGACATGACAGCATATGGTGTATGCATCAATGGTTGATCTCTGTTATTTGTGTCTTCAGTACTGGAGCGTTGCTGAATTACCTTATGGCTGGAAGACTAATTTGTGCTGCAGAAAATGCTTCCAGGAGAGTCTTTGCACGTGTATGTTTTGCTAATTTCTTTTTTACTTGTGTGCTTCACATGAAGCAAAGCTCATCTACCAAAATTTCTGCTGTACCACTTCAGCTAATGTCAAAACTTGCATATATACTCTTGATCTAATTTCAAGCTATGTGAGAAACCGGAACTGCAATGTTAAGTAGTTCATAATTACAGTATATGACTAATTCCAGGAGATTTCTGCATGTTTGTGTTTCCTCCACTTTTTTTTCCCAAATTCGAGCTTGCTTAGAGGTTTCTGTACTTTGATCAGTGGACTCTTGCAGAGTGATTTAATGGCAATTGTGTACTTGAGAAAAAGAGGTGAGATGCTTCAGGAACTTGAGAGGACAGAAGTTTATATCAATTAGCTTGGATTCGGCATGGATTGAAACGATTTCTTAGGCTTATCACTTCGAGACTATTCAACATTTGACGTGAGTTTTCCAACTATAGCAAGGTATAACTTATCAGTCTCTATTTTGTCTTGACTGCATTATGTAAACCCATTTCTTCATTTGTTCTTATCTCTCTTCAGCTTTCATGTATACGATGTCGATACGAAGTGTCACAACATACCTGTAAAAGCGTGTCGGTCGTTTTAATCATTTAATATCTTTTGATATTCTCTTCTTTGGATGTTAACCAATGTTATTTCTTTTTGCCATCTTTGGTTCTTTTTGGGTTTTTCCCCTCCGAATTTTACGTGCGAAGCCATGTGCTGTGCAGGGCCTTTCCTTGTTATACATTAACAGTGTCTCCGACCGCAAGTCACATTTTAGTCATTCTTCCTAGAGGTCTAACTCAAAATTATATGAAAATGGAGACTATTTGGAGTAATATAGGGAGTGGTCTTAGATCGATTACCAAGTTTCTCCAACTTATATAATAGCTACTTTTACTATGGTTATGGATCAACTAAATTTTTGGTTTTGTCCTGAAGTAAGGAATATATTAAAGACAGATGCTCATCTCTTTTCTTCCCTTTGATGTTCAAGTGGGGTAGGACGAGACTTTTCTGGGTTGATTGGCTTTAGCTTTTTGGATGCTACATATTGAAATTCCCATGGAATTCGGGAAAAGCAAAGTGGATGCATCGGACGATCTTATGTTTGCGTAGGAATTTGAATGTTAAGCGGTAATTAAGTAATTGCAATCATGCTTATTTGGGCAATATTTAGTAGTCCATTCAAATTACTTGGGTTTCTATTTGCCTTTTGCCTTTCAATGTAAGGAAAGAGAAATCTAAATGGTATCTATTACTCATTAAGTTTGCTGGCAGACGTTAAAGCTATAGGGCCAGGAGTTTCTAGGAAAAGTTAGCTGTGTGCTGTCTAAAACCTTCATCTTCATCTTAAGAATGAAAAAAGGTACATGTCCATTTTTTTTGTAACACGACTGATGGTAAGATCTCGAATTACCCAACTAGTATGATGCATTTATGGGAATATAGAACATAATAATTAGAAGTGGAGGTTAATAACTCCCGATTATTTAAGATGCCATGATGCCATCCAATTTAGTCAATGCACACGATCTAATCTTTTTAATAACTTTTTTCCTTTTTTGGATTTGCCTAGGTTAAAACAAGGACTTTTGCGTCCGCACCCCTCCCTTCCTTGCCACCAAGCCGAGTGCCTCAGTGGTTTTTGGTAGACCCTCTTTCCTCCTCATAAGCATGCAACTCTTTTTGAAAATTTATTGGCTAATAAGGTATTATCAATTGCTTTGATCCTTTTCACTCCAAGTATTAAATGTGAGATTTTCTTTATACGTACTCTAGATCTTTCCCTCTCACGTGTAAGTCTATTAAACTAGTACCAACCAACCATTGCCAATTAATACATGACCTCCTCTTTTGAGAAGCATTGGATACTTCTACTTATCCCAAATGTCAGACGTGGCATTTTTTTTTAACCTTATATATGCACTCAATAAAGGAACACTTCAAAATGTATTTATAAATGCCAAAAGAAAAAAGCAAAGTCTTCAGTAGGTCATAGATTGGTTTGTATTGCCGACTTCAAGCGTCTTTTTGTTTGTTTTTGGATAGAAAGGACGTGATCACACCAAGCACTTACTATTTAAGGGAAATTCATTTCTCGTGAAAATGGCCAAATTAACTTATAGGAGCTCCACATGAGTTCATACGGTCAAATAAAAGGGGCTTGTCGTCTATTACCATATAGCTAAAAATTTGAACGATAAATTAGTAAGTTTATTTTATTTTTGCAAACTAGTGTGAGAAAATGTACATGGCGAGGAAGAATTTGCTACTAGACCCTTGCGATCGATCAAGTTGCGGCTTATATGACTTGAAGCTTCAAAAGAAAAATTAGGTGCTTTTGATCCACAAAAAATTTTATGTCAGAAAACATTTTTTTTCCAAATTTTCAGCATTTGGATCACTTAGGAAAGCAACTCAACGGAAAATCATTTTATAGTCAACTAAAAACCTATGCTTAAATTCAATAAATAATTTCATCTTTTAAAGATAAAAAGTTATTTTTGAAAATATGACTAGAGCTTAGCTCTTGGACTTGAGACCTCAAAGAGATGACCTCAATGCATGTGCTCAAGACACACGATGGTGTTCAAGTCTTGAGGCTAGGCTCGAGATTCCAATGCTTGTGTTTGGTTCCCTAATGGTCATACCTAGGTACCCGGCTCTTCTGCCTTAGTCACTGGCACCCAAACTCAAGTTCAGTGACTAGGCCCAATTTCTTGGGCAGTGTCTAATTGTTAATTGAAGCTAACACAACTCTCGCTTAGTTGGAAAAAGGAGAAAATTATCAAAAAAAGTCTTAAACATATTGGAATTGTGCTGATTTAGTTCTAAACTTTTTTTTTTTTTTTGCCAATTAAGTTGTAAACATTTTGCAATTGCACCAATTTAGCTCTTTTGGCCAAATTGACTCGGCCATCGTTGACGTAGACGCCGGTCGACACAGCTGACCAATTTTTTAATTTTTTTGAATTTTTTTATCTTTTCTTCTTTTTTTCCTTTTTTCTTTTGCAATTTTTTTTTTCCTTTCTTCCTCCCCTCCTTCCTCCTCCTTTTAGTGACCAGCCAAAGGGGAGGGCCGGTCTCCGAATCGAGGCGGCCCGCGACCAGCCAATGGCGAGCTCGTCTTACCATCGCTAGGCAAGGGTGAGCTCCCCCAGCCATTGACGAGTCGAGCCCTCGTAGGATCTAGCGAGGGCAAGCATTGCTAATAGATCAGCGAGCTCGACCTCATCAGATTTGGGCAAGGGCAAGCTTGCCCAACCACTGGTGAGGCTTGCCTTTACTAGATTTTGCTAAAGCTCCCTTCACCAAAGGCTAGGTTCACCGTCGCTGGGCAAGACATGAAGAAGACAAAGGAGGAGCAAGATGCTTGGTTGTGCAGTTCAAGCGATAGGCATTCTTCGCTAAGCTAAACAAGGAACCGACCAAGGAGTTTGCCTAGCGACACCCTCACTCAAATGACACCTAGCCATTGGCTAGGCAACGGCGACTGGGCAAGCTAGTGAGGGCTCGCCTCACTAGTGGTTGGGTGAGCTCATCCTTGACCAAATTCAACGAGGTCGAGCTCGTCGATCCACCAGCAAGGATCTAGCAAGGGCTCGCCTCACTGGTGGCTAAGCAAGCTTGCCCTTACATAGTGATGGCGAGGCGAGCTCGTCACTGGCCGATTGCCTCAGTCTGGCGATCGCCCAGATTGGCCCTCCCTCTGGATGGTCATTGGAAGAAGGAGGAAGGAGGGGGAGGAAGGAGATAAAAAAAAAAAAAAAGAAAGAAAAAAGAGGAAAAAAAGAAGAAGAAAAGATATAAATTAATTCAAAAATTCAAAAAAAAAAATTAAAAATTGTTTGCTGGCATTGGTCAACGCTAGCCAACTAAATTGGTCGGATGGATTGAATTGACATAATTGCAAAAGGTTTATGACTCAATTACTAAAAAAATAAGTTTAGGATTGGATCGGTATAATTGCATTAGATTTAGGACTTTTTTGGTGATTTTCTATTGGGAAAAGAAAAGGTTACCAAATTGTGCCTCGATTTCCTAGAAAAATGATCCAACAATAAGTCATAAAGTGTTAAACTTGAGTTTGGTCCGCGATAGACAGATATCAAATACACATGTTGAAAACATTCGGTGGTGAGCAAATATATGTATGCATAGACACATAACCCTATTTAACCATGCAAAATTTTCTTTATTCGTATATATAGTCATATGTGGGACATGTGTTGGTAACTTTCAGTAGCAATATATTTGTCTTTTCCCACGAAATTCATGCAAAATTTCTTCGTCTCGTTGCAACTTGCGTCGTTGATGAATTCAAGACAAGAGTCTACATCTTACGTTATTCATGGTACCAGTGAATATAAGCTCGAATCTTGGTTGGATTAATATTTTGTTTAAAATTTCATGATATACTATGTGTGTCCATTATATCACGCAAATAATGCATGTTTTTTGAGAAAATTAAATCAAGATTTTTATTCCAAATGATGGAAAATAATCTCCTTTTTAATTTCAAATTTCAGCCAAATATCAGAAAATATTTTTCCACAAGTTTGTTAGCCAGACAAGGATCCTCATGGGGAACCTTATGGGGAGCTCATGTGAATGATTGCTTGTAAATCAAACTTGTTCTCATCAAATATAATTCCTTTCAGTTAAGTTGAAGGAAATACTTGGGAGCATACTATTAAACATGCATCTTGCCACAGCCGCCAGTAAAGAAGATGGTGAGGTGGCTCTTAAGAAAAGCATCATTTAATAGTTAATTCCAACTATGAACACCTTGACTCTAACGTAAGCATCGATTCTTGCTTTGCCAATAAGTGGGGCTTAGTATTTGTCCTTTAGCAACTTTTTCAAGTTATTTTAAAAAAAAAAAGTTGAGTAAGCAGTGCTCCTTATAAAAATGGCCAATCTCGGCAACTATGTGTTTTCCTGTCTCTCTGTCATTGGCCTTTGTAAGAACTCAGCAAAGAGACCCTTCATCCTCTAAGTCCTTCCAAGTCGAAGCTGAAGGTATCGAAGCATCTTCCTCGACTACATTTTCTCCCGATGAATTTTTAGTTCCCTGCTGTTCTCTTCCCCCACAGTGTCCTCTTGTTTTTGCGTTTGGCTGATATGTCCACTTATACTCTGTATTGTCAGGACTGGTTTAGGCCTGCATTCCTCTTCTTTTATCGTGCAGACGAGTCAGCAAATATCAGTTCCTCTTGCATCCTTATAGAGAAGCCACTTCCGGTATGTGTCGATATACATTTACTTTTTGTGTGCTATCAGGCCCTGTTTCACGTTCACTCTCTTTGTTGGTAATCTGTTTCTATTGATTAAATCCTGAATAATATAAAAGTAATATAAAAAAGGAAGAAGAAACAAAAATGGATGAAATAATTGCAACATAAACTCATTTGGGAGGTACTATATTTGTCTCTCTAAGCTTTTATATGTCAAAAATTGCACGACATCATCCTTAAACGTCTTCTTGTTGGTTGCATAATTTACGACTTGAATATGATAGGGTGAACTGGGAAAATTAGCAAGTCTGTGCTCTAAGACATTTAGAAAATTTAGTCTATTACAATTGATAGGAGAGAAATTGAATTTTTATCAATGCAAAACGGCAAAAATCCTTTGAAGCATACAAATATTACATATGTGTCCACACAACATTTTCAAAGTTATTAATACGTATATGGCTCATTACTTCATTCTTTATGATCAAACCGGTTAGTAAAAATGTTTGGACTGGTTGAATTGGTGGAATCTCATACCAGCCCTTACTCCGGTTCAATCTCAGCTACCATTTTCAAAACATTGCCGGCAATCAGAGATTGGGACTGCCAACCCAAAGTGATCCCTTTTTCTCTTGAAAGGTGGGTTATTAAACTCTTTAATCAAGAGCCCTCACTTTTGGTTCATATATCTATCCATAAAATTTCTCTAATGGATGAGCTCATTCGTAATTTATTAAAGTTACATCTACTTTATTCGAATTAAAGTGCAAGCGTAAATGTAGATTATACCTATAGGGAATCGGACATTGATGCCTTAAACTTGCTTTGTCTTATTAGTGGAGAGCAAACCTAATGAGAATTGGACATTGTTGCTTTAAACCTGCTTTGTCTTATTAGTGGAGAGCAAACCTAAAGAGAATTGGACATTGTTGCTTTAAACCTGCTTATTAGTGGGGAGAGAGAGAGAGAGAGAGAGAGAGAGAGAGAGAGAGAGAGAGAGAGAGCGAGTCCCCGATGCAATCACATACTAACCAAACTTCCTCGATTTGATAACAAATGATTAAAAAACAAAATGTACTGTATTTTATATTATCCAGACTTAATGCTTGTAATTTATTATGCTTAGCACATGAAATTACACAGGACTACTTTATCTACGAAAACAGAGCCGAGTTTGCTCAGGATCCAACTATCTAGCAACCTCATGTGATAAGGGATGATGGGACAATGTTAAAAATCTACATATGATAAACGTAGCTTTTTAACGGTCTAATCTATTATATCAATTGGGAAAAAGAATCTAGTTTGTTAAAATTACAATTCAAGGTACGACTGAGGGTTTTGTGGTGGCTTGTAGAAGCTTCATCTTCATTAATGAGTAATGATATTAGTGAAAAAGGATAAAAGAGGGAGGACATGACTATATTACAAAACAATTGTGGATAAAATCAGGTTTTGGAACCTCTAGCTTCTGGCAAGTCCGATGCATAAAAGGGTTATATGTCCATTCTTCGTGACATGGTTGATAGTAGTTCTTGAATTAGCTTATTAATGTGATGCATTTGTTGAAATATAGAACATAGTCGTGAGGAGAGGAGGTTGACTCTTGATTATCTAGGATGTCATCATACCATCCAGCTTTTATATGCATACATGAACACTTTTTCCTCCTAATGAACGTGCACCTCTTTTTGAAAATTTGTGGGCTAATAAGGTATTATAAATTTCTAAAATCCTCTTCAATATAAGCATCTAGTGTGAGTTTTTATTTTTTTTCCTACTTCACACGTGCACTAGATATTCTCCGTCTCACGTAAGAGTCTATTAGGCTAGGGCCAACCATATCCAATTGATACAAGACCTACTCTTTGAGAGTCATTAAATATGTTTTTTTTATCCCAAACATCAGATGGGCACTTATTTTGTGCCTTATATGCACTCAATAAAAGGAATATTGCAAAATGTATTTATTAATGCCAAAATAAAAAACAAACTCTTCAGTGGGCCATAGATTGCTTTGCATTGCCGACTTTCCAAAACTTCTTCTTATTAACCACTGGGGTTCGCCTCTAGTGCCACCCTTCCATCTTGGAAGGGGGAGGTTGTTCAAATCCCCACCTTCTCAGGGGGGATTGGGGTGGGGAAGATTTCATTTCAGGAGTGGGTTTCGACTCCCACGCCCTGCAAGGAGGCAGGGCAAAAGTCTGAGAGTGAGTGTTAGAATAGGATTAGAGTAGGACTGACCAAAAAAAAAAAAAAAAAAAACTTCTTCATATTTATTTATTTATTTATTAAGATTTAAGGAAAGTGATTACATCAAAGCACTCATGTGATTTAAGTGAAATTTTCATTTATTGCGAAAAGGCCATATTAACCAATAGAAGTTTCGTGTGAGTCCACACGGTCAAATAAGCATCAATTCTTTTTCGGCCAACTAACCAAGTGTTGATATTAATGTCTATTAGCAAAAGACCGATTGGAGATCTATTTCTTTCAACCGATGAAGGTTGATCATTGCATTAAATGGTTCAAAAGTTCCATTATGCTATCCAATTTGCCCCCTATGATTTCAATTTGCAAAACGATATCCTCTCTCCATGAAACGTTCTCCAATCCAACAAGAATTGGTATTACAATTACTTTCCGACTGTTTCAAGAAATTAAGGCTTTTTCCACATCTGACCCCAAATAGATTACACTACGGCTTTGTTCAACTATAAGGAAGCATAAACACGAAATTTCCTGTTTCTCTTCCCACAAGAACGCTTTTAAAAGGTATTTGACAAGTGCCGCTGCATTCGAATGGTTTAGTCTAACTTTAAAAGTTCAAATACCCCATGTTTTTTAATAAAGAATACTTTATGAGAAAGAACATGCCTTTTTTCTTTTTTCTTTTTTCGGTATATATTTAGGGCGAGAAGGTTCCTTAGATGAAATTTTGGCGTCCTTAGAATATTGCATGAGATCATCGAAAAAGCAGATTCTTCCATATATATTAAAAGGACAACAATGACTCTACTTTTCAAATGTCTCCAACAAAGCACGTACTTTTACTTTGAGAAATTAAAATGGCCACCGTTGTCCAAAATAAGGGTTAATTCCAAAAAAAAGCACAAACTTTAGATCGAGTGACAAATCTGGCCCAAACTTTTTTTTGTCTCGTAAAAAAGCACCAACTTTAGGTCGAGTGACAAATCTGGCCCAAACTTTTTTTTTGTCACGTAAAAAAGCACCAACTTTAGGTCAAGTGACAATTCGCCCAATTTCTTTTTTTTTTTCATTTTGAAAAAAAATCACCAACTTTCACTTAAATTTTAAATCTCGACCCCCTTAACTTAGATTCATTGATTGTCCCGCACTTGCTGGCTAACACTATCCATTGTCTTATTGTTTGAGCCACAGCTCGAAGAATAACGGTGAAACTGTGTCATCTCCTATACTTCACTAGCAAGTAAAAAAATCTCAAGATTGAATTTCTCTGGCTATACTTTATCGTTTTGTCGTAATATGAAGTCAGATCACCGCCCATCAAGAGAAACCATGGATGAGATCCACCAACCTCACGGCTAGAACCTTTTCTCCTGAAATAAGTTTAACTTCAAATAGAAAGTTAATGGTAGGGGTTAGATTTTGGATAGGAGTGAAAGTTTGTGATTTTTTATAAGACAAAAAAAAAATTGGGGCCAGAATTGTCATTTAACCTAAAGTTTGTGCTTTTTTACGAGACAAAAGAAAGTTCGGGCGATTTGTCTCGACCTAAAGTTTGTGCTTTTTTACGAGACAAAAAAAGTTTGGGCCATTTGTCACTCGACCTAAAGTTGGTGCTTTTTTTTGGAATTAGCCCTCCAAAATAATTAAGCGACGACTGACCTGAGAAATGGTGCTCACATGTAACTGACGTGTCTTTTTTATTATTTAAAACAGAAATTATCCAAATAGAATGAGATTTATCAAAGAGAAAGCGGAATAAAAACTAGAAGCCGTGAGATGGGAAGGGGGTAAAGCATGGCCACAACCGCTGCCACGTCGCTCTTGGTGATCTTTTCGACGTTGGTGACCGATGCATGATCAGCTTCTCCAGGGATCATAGGCCGCAAAGGCGATCACGGAGAAAGCGTCGTTGGCATCATTCCTCGGGAAAGGTTGCTAGTCTTGTCTTGCTCGGCTTCACCATCTTTCTCACCACTGGCAAAAGAAAAAAAGTACATATAAAAGAAAATGAATGTTCGCAATCACAACTCCGCTCATAGAGATCACATAAGTGGTTCTGGTGATCACCATTGAGACCGCTCTGCAAGCCTCGCCTCCGCCGATTTCACTGTATTTTGCTTTAGCGTTTGTATCTTTCTGCAAATTTGAAAGGAAGAAATAGAAGGAAAATGTGACATTTACTTTTGCTTCAAGATTCTGTTTACGTTTTTTGTTTCTATTTGATAAAGAGCATCTTATTCTAAGTTTAAAATCATCAATTTTATGTTTCTTTTACTTTTTCACTAATAAGAAGTATCACGTCAGCCAACCATATAATTCAGAAATGGGCCCCCAACTATGCTTGTTAACAACTTGCAATGTACAAAATACCATGGTCAATGAAAAAAGAGTGAAAAACACAGAGAAGTGTCGTCTCTTTTCCGTCATTGAGAATGGAGAAAGAAAGACGTTAAGGTTGTGGCCGTTGACAAGTCGGAAATGGCCACTGGGCTGGGGTTGAACTTGTGTTTATGGGGATCAAGATACCCGGTCATATCTGTTCCTCTTCATCATTTTTGTATCGCTCTAATATTATACACTATTTCTCAACTAATCATTTCTAAATGGCGAGTTCTGTTTTGATAAGGTTGTGATCTTTTACTGCCTTATTTTGTTTGTCTTTGTCCGACAGTCATTTGCAATGATTTATCTAGGCAAGTTGGACAGAACCACGTGATGAATTCTGTCCTCATCATTCCCTTCTAGTATTATCCATCTCTTAAATAATAAATGTCTTAATTTTAAGTTGTTTGTTGATGAATAACGAGCATGCGTATTTCAGTTGAGAGAGAGAGAGAGAGAGAGAGAGAGAGAGAGAGAGAGAGAGGATGAATTGTTGATTGACCTTGTTTCCAAACATAGAATGTTATTTTGATCGTTTGATAAAAGTTTATATCAAGTTAAAGAGGAGGTGATAATAGCCCCGCCTTTCTTTTATGTTGTCATAAGATATGAACTTTACTTGGTACAATTAGGGGTGAGCATAGTTTTAGGGTATAATCTGGAGTCAAAGAATCAAACTGGTGGGAACTAGTCCGATTCTAGATTTTAGGGTTTGTAGTGTAGATTTTAAGTTCCAAAAAATGAGAAACCTATTCCGATAAATGGTTTTAAGTTCCAGGTGAAACGTAAACAAAACTTAGAATTGCTCACTCCTATTTACAAGTACCCTTTTGCTACTTAAATCTAATTGATATGTTGAAGCCAAAGCCACGCTATGGATAGCCATTGAGTCCTCTTTCGGTTGTGGCACATTTAGAAAGTCGAGAAAACTAGTTAACTCAATCCTTTTTTTGTGTCAGAATCAAGAAAAACAAATGACAAATTAGGCTTAACAAAAGAAGAAACAAACAAAAAAGGATTTAACCAGTTTCTGAGTAGACTTTGGAACTTATGATAAGGAAGGTTCCAAGTTCTAGGATTTGTAGAATAGATTCCAGATTTTAAAAAATGATAAACTCATTTCAATGGGCAGGTTCCAAATTCTAGATGGAACCTTGATGGAACTGAAATTGCTCACTTCTAAGTGCAATAGTATTTTTTAATTTAGAATTTATCACATTTATATGTTGCCATTTTAAGAAATTCTCTTTTAATAAAGTAATAGGATCTGCTACGCTCTAAGAATTGTTTGTAACCTTTCCCATACTCAAATCCAAGTAATGGATGGTACAAACAGCACAACAAGTACCAGCTATTAAATGATTTTTAAAAAGTACTCATTGATTTCTTGCAAAATCATGAAAATGCAGAGAAATGCTTTAAGATTTAAAATATTGGGAAAAAGTTCTAAATGTAAAGTTCTAAATTTGAACACACTTAAACTTTCTCTCGAGCAGTCATCGTCATTTTCAAGAAATATTAAGTAAAGAAAACTGGGACAACAGAAAATGGAAAAGAAAAGAATTTACTCTCTCTCTCTCTCTCCCCGACAGATTTGTTTAAGCAATAGGAGGCAACAACAAAAGGAACAAAAGAAGGGGGGAAGGAATTTCTCGACATTAAAGAAGAAATTATGGCGCAATCAGCTATCTCCGTTGCAGTGAATCTCGTGTCGAAACTAGGTGAGTGCCTGTTTGCTCCCATTGGACGCCATTGGACGCCAATTTGGGTATGTGCTGCTCTATAAGAGCTATGTCAAAGATCTCAAAAGTAGAGTTGAGAAGCTCGAGACCGCAAGGGAAAGGGTGCACCACTCCGTCCAAGAAGCCAAGAATAATGGAAAATTGATAGAAAATGATATTCAGAAGTGGCTGGAGAGTGTGGAGAATGAGGCTACGCTGGCACGAGACTTGTTAAAACATGGCGAAAGTGCAAAAAATGCTTGCTTCTATGGGTGGCTTCCCAACCCCAAGGTGCGCCATCCAATTGGTAGGAAAGTGAAGAAGATGACTCAAGTCATTCGAGGACTCCATGACGAAAGCACAAAAAACATCTTCCAGAAGGTCTACTGTGAGCATACTCCGATAGGAATTGTCCCTGCTCCCACTTCCACTGCAAGATCTGTTGAAAAGAAAGAAGAGATCCTGCAGTCCAGGGCCAAAATCCTGGAGGAAGTGATTAGGGCTATAGTTGATGACAATGTTTGTGTGATTGGGGTGTATGGACCAGGTGGGGTTGGCAAATCCAAACTTTTGAAGGATATCAAAAGGCAAGTTAGAGGAGAGTCTATTCCATGAGGTTGCTATGGCAAATATATCACGCAATCCATATCTAAAAAGAATCCAGGGAGAAATTGCTTATGCAATAGGTCTGAAGCTAATAAATGAGGAAACTGCTCTTGGGAGAGCAGATCTTTTGTGCAAGAGGTTGGAAAATGATCCTAATAAAAACATTCTCATAATTTTGGATGATTTGTGGGACAAACTAGAGTTGAAAGACATTGGAATCCCTTGTGGAGATGGCAATAAAGTAAGAGGTTGTAAGTTATTACTAACATCTAGGAACATAAATGTTTTGCGCACTAGCATGGGATCCGATCGAGAGTTCCAACTCAATGTGTTAGAGCACGAAGAAGCCCGAAGACTTTTTGAAAGGACTGCTAGGGATAGAGTTAACAGTCCTGAGTTTGAACCTTGGGTAGATGGAGCAGTCAAGAATTGCGGAGGCCTGCCCCTTTTGATTGTTTCATTGGGAAAAAGGTTGAAGCACAAAGATTTGGCTACATGGAGGAATGCTTCGACCAGTAGAGACCTGTCGGATGTAAAATCGCTAGTGGAACTGAGTTACGATGACTTGAAAGATGAAAGGATCAAATCATTGTTCCTGATTTGTGCTCTAACCTCCGGGAGAATTTCCACGAGGAATTTCCTTGTCTATTGCATGGGTTTGGGTTTATTCAAACAATTTAGCAAGACCATCCAAAACGCTAGAGATAGGTTGATCGATGATCTACATAGCCTGCAGGACTCTTCTTTGTTACTAGAGAGTGATGACACGGAACTATTCAAAATGCATGACATATTTGTTGACGTGGCCATCTCTATGCATGATGAATTTATGGACATGAATTGGAACGCCTTAGTCGGGAAAAAGGATTATGGGTTTAAAGAGTGGTCAGAGGATGACCTCCGAAAATGCACCGCAATATCCTTCTCTTATGTTGGCATGGATGAACTTCCTAAAAAATTGGACTGCCCGAACTTGAGGATGCTTTTTGTCACGCCCCGAACCTCGAGCACGCGCACATCCCACTATGGTCGATAGAAAAGCGACTTCCCAGACACGTCGCCGACCCATTCATTTTAATTACACATGCGGAAGCGGATAAATAATCCCCGACAAAACACAATTGGGATAGAAAAGCAGGATCACATTTTCAAAACCAACCACATACTTTTTATACATATCAAACCGGTTCGATTACGGGACTAGTCTATTAACAAAAGATCTATAAAAGATCGGTCCTCAAAAACTAAGCTGTCCTAAGATCAGCCGGATAGGTCCATTCGCCGCTCTTCGGTCGGGATCGGCGAAGTCAAAATCCTCTCGCCGACCCTCACCGGTCTACCAAAAGCTCCGAGAGGATCCGCCATCTAGGGACCTGAAATATTTTCCCCAAACCGGGATGAGACAATGTCTCGGCGAGTCCTACCCTCTAAAACTCGATTAGGAAGAAAATAAGCCCCGGGTGCTCTAGCCACACAAAGTGGATGGAGGACTTACCTCGCCTCGGTCCATTCCCGCATGTCGGTACAATTCAAACATTTCCCAAATCAAACAATTGATCCAACGATTCAATTTAATCATACCATCAATCTTTCCATTCCACTCCATACTATCTATCATTTAATACCATCTATCAAACCAAATCGTTAATACGACATATGCTCTCCAAAGCTGTAATATATAGACGGTAGCTCACTCAAGCTGTAGCTGATAGATAATATAATAGCTCGCCAAAAGCTGCAATATATAGATAATAGCTCACCAGAAGCTGTAACTCATAGATAATATAATAGCTCGCCAAAAGCTGCAATATATAGATAATAGCTCACCGTAAGTCATAACTCATGATAATATAATAGCTCGCCAAAAGCCGCAATATATAGATAATAGCTCACCGTAAGCCGTAACTCATAGATAATATAATAGCTCGCCAAAAGCTGATAATTCAATAATAAACTAATCCATACTTCAATTAAACCAATCAATCAATCCAATCGATTCAAACCGACCATACAAACCAATCACGGTATTAGAAGCTAACACCGGGTATTTTCAAGTTAAATACCAAAACTTCTCCAATTTCATTCAATTCACACTTTGGAATAATTAACCATAATCATCCTTTCCATTCAATTTCTCAATTACACATATAATTAGCACAAACCGATCGCACCGCCGCGATCGCTGAAATTCTAAGGACCTACCATCCCTAAAAAATTTTCGAAATTATTAAATAATTAAATTTAATTCCGAAAATTAAATAATTAAATAATATATTATAATAATATAATTTAATAAAATAATATTTATAAAATTCGAAATAATTAATTAATTTAAAATAATTAATTAGGGCTTAAACTAGATTACACTAATTTAAACATACAATTAGCCCTAATTAAACATCCATTAAACTAATCATACAACTAATCTAATTTACATTAAAATAATCTAATCTAACCACCTAAACCTAATTAGACTAATCTAAACACCCCTTAAGCATGATTAACTTGCTAAGCGAGGTTTAGAGGATAAACTCACCGGTTTTGCGCGCCGGTGATTTCACGGCGACCACGACGCCAAGGGGATCGATAAACCCCAAAGCGGCGACACCAACGGAGGCCGGGAAGGGCTTGAAAACGGGCCACGAAGTCTCCAAAACCTTGCTGTCTTCTGCTTCGATCCGGGCTGAACTGCAGAGAAGAAACCAGCAACTTCAACGGCGAAAACGGGCCGATCGGAGCTCCGGCGAGCGGGTGGTTAACAACCGGCGGCTCCCGGGGGTCAAGGAAATCTTATTGGAGGTTGGGATGGGCAAAGAAAGGGTCGGAAAGGGGGAAAACAGCAAGAAAACGCGAAACAGGCGGAGCAGGGCGGAACCAGGCGGTCCGGCGAGCAGCAGCTTCTCACCGGATTTCGGGACTACCGGAGAATTGTTCCGGCGAACGGCGAAGTGCTCCGGTACGGGTTTGGAGTTCTCGTCATGGTGGTGGGTGGAGCGTTGGCTGATTCTCACGGAAAGATAACTTTTAAGTCGAATCTTTGGCGAAAGGTCGGCTGGAGCAGAAACTGGAACGAGGGGAAAACGAAGAGAAAAAACGACGGGCTTGGCTGGTCCGGTGGGTGTGCGATGGTGGGGCTGGCTCAGCTGGTTTCCTCTGGTTCTCTTGAGCTTCTAAACTCTCTCAACCATGGAGAAAGCCATGAAATAAGGGAGGAGAAGGTCTGCTGAAGAGGGGGCTCCCCTTGGGCTCTCAAGCCTTCAACACTTGTCCAACTCTCCTCACTCATGCCCCCACCACTCTTGGCCCTCACCCTCAGCCATTTTCCTCACCTTAGCTTCCTCAAGAAGCTTGCCAAATGGTCCAACAAGTTGTGTACCATGGGAGCTACGAATTTTGGACATTTCTCCCTCAAATCCTCTTCAATTCCAATCAATTCTCAATCAATTCAAATCAATTGAAGCTCAATTAAATCCGCCCATGTGTCCTTCTCTCTCTTACGACTTTTCCCATCAAATGATCCAACTTGCATTCCGAAGATTCGATTAAAAACGGCCCTCGACAATCCCGAACAAAAACGGCCTTACTTTGCTTTTCCGCCAAAAATCTCGGTTTGCAGAAAAAATCTTCGAGGATGAGTCGACGTTCCTAAAATGAATTGTGACATGGCAGAACTTTCAATTTCTGAATTCAGGTTTAAAATCACGGTTAATTTCAATCCGGCGCGATTTGAGCGCGTCCCTAATCTACCGGGTAGCTTTTAGAAATTTTCAATGCAATTGACCCGTGGTTGATTATTTTCAAGCCACGACATAATCTTCGACACATTGGCGACTCTCGGTTGTCGTGAAAATCTCAAGGTTTCAAATACGGACACAGGGTACCCAAAACGACGAATAATCGGTTCGGTGCCGGCCGACGAGAATATTGAAATCAGGTGGAATCACCCACACTCTAATCACATATCTCGCGAATCGACCTATTACGATCTATGTTCGATTCTCGACAAAGTGTTGTAATGATCCTTGCAGATTAATACGGTCGAGCAGCCGATTCATGGTCGATTCTCAAGCCTATTGCATTTAAATTCCTTAACGGCTTCACCGATAGACTAGTTATCTCGTGAGTGATCAGCTCGGAGAATTGAACTATAAGCGCGTCGATGAAAAGCCCGTCTCATTTAATTGAAAACA
The DNA here is from genome assembly GCA_014182565.1 of Eucalyptus marginata. Classification (NCBI taxonomy): domain Eukaryota; kingdom Viridiplantae; phylum Streptophyta; class Magnoliopsida; order Myrtales; family Myrtaceae; genus Eucalyptus; species Eucalyptus marginata. The sequence goes on along the minus strand of CM024586.1, from coordinate 30,677,140 downwards.
GAATCAGAAATTTGGGATGTCACACTTTTGTTATTTGAAAACAACACATCTCTCATAATTCCCGAGTCATTTTTTGAATCTATGAAGAAACTCCAAGTCTTGCACTTTGCTGGCTTCTCTTTCACCTCTCTAACTTCATCGGTTCAGTTCCCGGAACACCTCAAGTCACTATCTCTTGATTTCTGCCATTTGGAGGATGTGACTCTTCTTGGAAAGCTTAAAGGATTGCAGTTCCGAAGTTTCACCAGATCTACAATTGCTCGGCTGCCCAAAGAGATAGGTGAACTAACACAATTGAGATGTCTGGACTTGACATGGTGCTTCAGGCTCGAAATTATTGAACCCGGCATGCTTGGAAGCTTGATTAATTTAGAAGATCTGTATATTGACAGTTTTCATCAATGGGAGGCCGAGGATGCAGCAGCACGAAGCAATGCCAGCCTGGCTGAGTTAAAGAACATGAAAAAGTTGAGAACTTTGTACATTGCCATTCCTGATTCTACCAATCTCTCAAGCGACCTACCATTTGGGAATCTGAACGAGCATAAAATCCAAATTGGAGGCATTGAGCATTGGTGGGGTGAAAACAAAGAATCAAGAACTTTAAAACTCAAGCTGGATTCCAGCAATCTTCTCCATGAAGTGTGGATGCTGGATTGTTTGGGGAGAACGCAAGATCTCTGCTTGGATGGATTGCAAGATGGCAGAGATAGCATTCACGACTTGTGCACCAAAGGTTTTCAGGACTTGAAGCATCTTCACGTAAAAAATAACCTCTCATTTCATTACGTTGTTGGCTCCACACAGTGCCCCACATTTACGAGATTGGAATCGTTGTTTCTCGAGAATTTGAAGAACTTGGAGAAGATTTGCTGCGATTTTCTTGCCCCAAAATCCTTCGTCAAACTAAAGACTTTGAAAGTAGAAAACTGTGGTGAAATCAAACATTTGTTTCCTTCGTCCATGACGAGAATATTCTTGCAGCTGGAAGAGATTGAAATAATCAAATGCCAATTGATGCAGCAGATCGTCGCAGGTGCCGAGGCGATTGAACACATGGATGAAATCGATGATGATGCCAATCTGAATTCATGCAAGTTGCGTAGGTTGACGTTACAAAACTTGCCAGAGATGACAAGTTTCTATACAACCAGGGACCATTCCGTCGTATTCTTGGATGGGCAACAGGTAAATTTCATGCTTTCTGAAAGAGTCATGTTCCCATTGATCTGGACCATCCTAGTTGGAGGAAACCTTCTCCGACTAGTCTTCTGATGCATAAGTTAAAAACATGGATATTGCCTTCAATTGAATATGTTAATCATAGAAATACTTGTCTAAGCATGAGTTAATTCGTTGCTCCATTCGTGATATTATCGATAACGAAATCCGAGGAAAGATAGACAAAATAACGTAAATAAAGTTTCCCACTTTTATAGCTTTCTCCAATATACCTTTCAAAAATATCAGTTGTAGCCCTAGAAATTTTGTAGTCTTTAAAAAAATTGACTTATTGAAATATTTACTTTGGAGATATAACGTCTAGAAATCTTATGTAATTTTAACAAAGTAATATGCATTTAGCAACCAAACAACGACAATTTTTTAGTAATATTTGTATCATTTAGTGTTTTTTGTTAAAACACATAGATTTTATTCGAATTTAATTATTTGGATACTTGATTTATAAACAGACTAAAGTATTGACTTTAGAATTATCCTCAGTTTATATTTTGCGGAAATGTGGCTCTAAAAAAACTTCCAATATATAAATTTTAATACTCTTATAAGTTAATTGATGGACTATTAAGTGACTACAAAATGAAAAATAAATTCCAATATTAAATTGGCCAATGTTGCCCCTGGTTGGAATGTGGACCTTTTGCGGTGATCAAATCTTCCACAAATCTTCATTCTAACCACTTTGTTTAATATTACATGTTTAAATTTCCTTTTCTTGTAATAAAATATTGTTGAAAGTATTTATTAGAAATATATCTAGCATTCATTTGTTCACTATTGCTCGGATTTACAGTTCCAGTGACTATTCTTTTAGTACAGAACAAAAATATGGCTGCCCTTTTAAGAATTATGTTTATTGCGTAACCCGAACTGCGAAAGCATGATACTCGACTAAAATCATTTATCAAATTAAGTAACTCTTTTTCTTGGCTACATGACTAACTCTCCACATAAATTAACTTTTTTTATGATGACAAAGGGTATATCAGGTTATTACATAGGTAAAATTAAATCCATTGTCGAAATTGACTTTTATGCCCATACGGTACTGTTGCGACCAGTTCATGGATCTTATGGCCAACCACGGATCTTAAATTGATGAACCCCTTTTTGAATTTGGTTCGATAAGTTATCTATTCCGCATTACATATATCCTAGAATTTTAGCCCATGTTATGCACGGGGACAACAAATTTTTCTGATTACTTCATAAAGTTATAATTAATTTTTAGTTTCAATCTTTTGGTAAGGCATTTTTTTTTTTTGGTGGAAATTTTTGAAGAAAAATGCCAGACTCAAATTACACCTTTTAATCAATTAAAAGTATAGTTTTTATTGGTTTGTCAATTAGGGTGCGCATGGTAACGCTTCTTGGCTGGAGAACAGTTTCTTTTCAAAAATAGTTCTTTTCTATTTCTATTTCGGGGAACAATTTCTAAGTAAAATAAGGTGTTTAATAACTACACAAAATTTCTATTCTTGAAATAGAAAAAGAATATAAATGCATTTGGTAAGATTTTGTATTTTTTGTATTTATTTGTTTTTTATTCTTGCTCACGGATTGCTGACCGCCGCCCATCGGTCGCCGCCCGCCGGCGGCCCACTGGCGGTTGGTGTTGGCTAATGGGCTGTGAGCGGCGGTCGTGTAGCGGCGGTCAACGGTGACGGTCGGCGGGCGACAGTTGTGTGGTGAGTGGTGACGGGCGGCGGCGGCAGTCGTCGGCGGGAAGCGGGCGGCAACCGGAGGCTGCGGTGGCTCCGAGCGGTTGGAGGCAGCCGCGGCAAGAGAGAGGAACAAAAGAAAAATTAAAAAGAAAATTAGCTTATTTCTAGAAATTATTCCCGGAAACAAAAAAAAACTTTTTTTTTGTTTCTTGTTTCTGTTCAAAATATGTTCCCTGAACAAAAAAAAAATAGAGAAATTGTTCCCGGCGACAAAATTTTTTACCAACGGTTTCTGTTCTTTTTTTGTTCCGGGGGAGCAAAAGAACAGAAATCTGGAGGAACAGAAATGTTACCATGCAGACCCTTACAAGCCCTTTAAAAACTACTCGTTGTTATGAATGTTGTTCTATGTCTATTTTTAACTTCATCTGTTGTTAGTTCATGACCATTTGGGAGAAAAAAATTGAGATGGTTTTTTTACATTGTTGTTTGAGATATTATAATGACTAAAAAGAATTAATTGAGTCTATGCCATGAATTTGTAAAATTTAGAAAGAACAAAATATGAGAGTAAATTCAATAACCTCAATAACTCAGGGATTACAAATTCCTCCTCTTAATATATATATATACACACACACATGACAGATAAACGATAAGCAAGACCAAATTCTAAGAAGAACAAGGTAAAATTCAAAAATCACTATTCAGATTTTTCTTCCATTATCTTCAAATCCATTAGTTGATCTTATTTCCTTTGTTGAGCAAAGCGTGTTCATAATGTTTTGTCACAAGCATTGTTATGAGATTATGTTGGGTTATTCACCCCTCGTAACTAAAGAAAAATTTATGTATATCCCTTTATAATGTGATTCTCTTGACTTTTGAAGGTTTCATTGCCCTGGTTGGAGTCCTTGACACTGTCTGAACTTCCCAAATTAAAAGAGATATGGAACTCTCAATTTCCCTTGGATGTGAGCAATCTAAAATTTTTGAAAATAGAAGATTGCGCGATCCTCTTGAGCATCATCCCATCAAATTTGCTAATAAAGCTACATAACTTGGAAGCCATAACCATTAAAAGATGTCAGTTAGTACGTGAAGTATTCAACCTCGGAGGATTAACATACAGCGAGGATGTCGAGATTCTATCGGGGTTGACCAAATTAACCTTGGGTGACTTACCAAGGTTGGAACACTTATTGAACAAGAATCCAAGAAGAGCATTGTGTTTCCGTAACTTAAGTGCACTAAAAGTGCAAAATTGTGAGCACTTGAAGTTCCTTTTTTCTTCTTCCATGGCTAAAGCTTTCCAACAAATAAAAGAAATAGAAATAGCGAGTTGTAAATTGTTGGAAGAAATTATGGATATACAAGAAGAAGAATCAAGGGAAGCTGCATACACCGGCACCATAGAGTTCCCTCTATTAACTTCCTTGTCTCTTAAAGAATTGCCAAATCTCAAGAGATTCTCTTATGGGACATACCTTATTCACTGTCCAACTTTATCAAGACTGAGGATATTTGGGTGCCCCAAGATGATGACATTCTCTTCACTCGAAGGAAAGCAACAATCGATGACAACTGATACATATTTACAACAAGTGTCTGGTTGTACCAACTCTAGCTTGTCCTTGCCTGCATTCTTCAATCAAAATGTGCGTAAATATATCTGGAATTTTCTATTTTATGTTTATTGTAGAAATTATTCTCGGTAATTGTAGTTGGTGATGAAGTAGTCAAAAACTATGTCTGTCAGCATGTCCTATGAGGCCTATGGCTACTCCATGCATTTGTTGTTTTTCTATGACAATGGTAACCGATTTCATTCTTGTGAATACATTATAGAGCATATTATCTAGGGTAAAAAACTTCATTCTTGTGAATACATTATAGAGCATATTATCATGAGTAACTAACCTCAGCCAAATCAGGATTTTTAGGAGTTATTATCAAGAAACTAACATATTGTCCTTTCATGTAGGTTCTTTTTCCGAGCTTGGAGAAGTTGACCCTCGTGTCGTTGTGTGCATTGATGAGGATATGGCACAATGAACTTTCTGAAGAATCATTTTGCAAACTGGCATCCATCACAGTCCAAGATTGTGAAAATTTGTCTCATATTTTTCCATCAACTTTAATAGAGAAATTCCAGAGCTTGAGAATGATTGAGGTGGTCAAGTGTACCTCTTTGAAAGCATTAATAGAACATGTTGCTGTCAATACTAAGAAAAGGCAAAAATCTCTAGTCTTCTCACACTTAAAAGAAGTCAAGTTGTGGGACCTGTCGAGGCTGAATGCATTTGTGACAAGCAACACTGAAGCAACATTCAGTCTTCCTAGTCTGACTAATGTTAGCTTGCGCTGTTGCCACAATTTGGGATATCTCTTCACAAATGACACATCCAAGACTCTTGGTAAACTTGAGATGCTAAATGTTTTTGGTTGCAATAACATGCAGGAAGTAGTTGCCACGGAAGAAAGTGAAAAGCAAAAGTTGAAGGCAGTGAAGTTCTCTCATTTACGCATATTGAAGCTTTGTTCCCTTAAGGGCTTGATTAGTTTCAGCTCTGGAAGTTGTGCATATGAGTTTCCTTCTCTTATAAAGCTCTCAATTTTGGAGTGCACTAGACTCAAGGCATTCATATTGAGGCTGCCAGCACCAAGAGTGGAGATGATGAATGAGGGATCCACCGGTTTTGATGAAATTCCAAATTCTTTATTTGACGAGAAGGTTTTCCTCTTTCCTTTGTCTTAGTTGGATTATTGCTCTAGATACATAAGCAATTGCTTCAATGCTAGCCATTGTAATGCCAGCCATTGTGACTTTAGCTGGGTGATGCTTTTTGTAGGTTATATTTCGCAAATTAGAAGAGCTACGTCTTACAGCAATTCAATCAAGAGTGCTTTGGGAGAATGAGATGCCCAATGAGTCCACTTGCCAACTAAAGGTCCTTAGGGTGAAGCAATGTCCCAACCTATTGAATGTCATTCCTTCATTCATGTGGAAGAGGTTGCTTCACCATATGAGGTCCTTGTCAATTGAAGAGTGCCCGTGTCTAAGAAACCTTTTTACAATGACTATTGCAAAAAGTTTGGCACAACTCAAGTATCTTGGTCTAGGTGGTTGTGGAGAGATGGAGTACATTGTTGCCAGAGAAGAGAAGAAGCTTGAAGAAGCTGCTGACAAAATTGTATTTCCTCAACTTTTCACTCTGTATCTTCACAACATGATAAAACTGAGAAGTTTTTGCCATGGGAAGCACACTTTAAAGTGGCCCTCCTTGAAACAGTTTACTGTTGAAGATTGTAAAGCCGTGGAGATAATTTTAGGAGATGCCAGTTGTAGAAGACCAGAAGGCAACGTTCCAATGCACCAACCACTTTTGCTAGTCGATAAGGTTGGCATGCATTCTTCTTTAATAGCATATCTTGTTTCTTGTCCTTGATGCTTTAGGCTAGACAATGTAATCTGTTGTGGGGTGACTTTTGCTGACTTATCATTTTCTTTTACAAATTTTTGACTTTAAATTAATAACAAGCATCTTAAAGCTACTTTTTAAAAATAAACATATAAGCACGTGTATCAAAACATTTTCATAAGTTTCCACAACTTGATATATTTTTCTTTCATTTTGAAATTTTAGACTAGTGTAATGTTTCATTAATACTGTAACTAAAATACAAATATTACTTAGAGGATAAGCTCCAATTAACAACTTTTAACTACTCTAGAGTCTAGGTGACGCTAAAGAAATCAACTCAAATTTAAGGGTTAATGACATCACAAGTCCTAAAACTTGCTAAAAAAATTTTACATGCATTTAAATAGTAATAATTTCACTCTTTATGCACTTTTTAGGACTCGTTAAGTCTTCTGTCTTTTGTAGATGGAAAATCTGCAATTTTATCACATTTGCAGTGCTACGTGGCAATTAGTGCAGTGATGGAGCTTCCTCAAGCGCCAAAAGGGTGTTGTTTCCTTATTGCCACATTGAAAAAAAATTACAAAAACAATAGAAAAGGACTACAAAATAGAAGAAAATCAAACAGTATAGAAACAGCGAATAAGAAAACTGGATTAAAACAAACCTGCGAGACATCGCAAGTCAAGTGGAGAGAGGCTATATAGGGAGCAACACTTCCCACCGTCTGGAGCTATGGATCATCAATTCGAAAAATTACATTTCTGAATTTATTAAATTATAGAAAGTGATTCAATAAATTCATCCAAATTAGTTAGTTCAATCCCACTCACTTCACTATTCTCATCAGCAAGAGTCCTTATTTGACTCTTCAAGATATTGAGAGTACTGATCCATGCCCTTTTGCACGTTAGAGAATTGATTTTGGACCGTTTTCATGTACAGTTTTTGATTTAAACTATTAAAATCTTAACAAAACTGTTGGAATCTTCTCTTAGATCCTTAAAAATAAGTTCCATCGCTTTAAGATTAGTCAGGATTTATGATGATCATAATTATTGCAATCCTCGTAATAATCCTTGAAAACTATGAAAATAATACGAGAATCATAATAGCTTTAATCGTCATGCCGATCAGCATAATAATCTTAATACTTCATTATTCTTTTTAAGTTTCAATATACCAGATTTAATAAATATTGAAACAATATTCAAAAATAATATTATACCAAACATGGAGTGGCTCCAAATCAGCAAGCATGGCTGCTGAACTTTCAATGGGCATGAATTTTATTCATGAGCATATCGCATCAGAAATGCAAGTGTAGCAACTAAAAAAGTACCATAGCATTGGCCTCTGGTCTAGAACCAACGCACAATGATAAGATGAAATCGAAGCAAAATTCTGATACCAATTGATGTTGAAGAGCTCAGATACCAATTGAAGACGAACAGATCTAGATCAGGAAACAACTTATGTCAAACGAAAGCCTGTAGAAAGTTAGGTTTGGATCTGTGAAAACTGGAGGAAAATCAGATAATTAGAAATGAAGGAGAAACTAGCAAGACATCGGATAACTAAACTAAATAAAGATGTAACCGGCTAGTGATTGAAGAATCCTATCTTACCGTACACTACCATCTTTTGATTTAATTGTTGGATTTTTTTTTTCTCTTCAGTATTTGTCATGTTTTCCTGGAATCTATAATTTGTTGGAGAAAAAATTGAAGTGGAAGATCCATGAAGCATTGTTTTGTGCTAATTGTTTTTATTTTTTATTTTTCCATCAACACCTTACCATGCACAAGATATATTTTGAGATGGGACAGTATATTGCCTATTGTGAATGTGTGTGCTGCTGTAATCAGCAAAATCCAGGATATTAGAAAAAATATCGTTTGGTATATATTAGAAAAAATTTATGCTTTCTACTTTAAAATAATACGACAAGATCCATTTAGGGAAGGGATGTTGAGGGAACGTAAATCTAGTCTTCTTTTCTTATTATTTTACTAAAAATGTTTCTCCTATGTTTATTCTTATTCTTGAAATTAAAGTAATTTTCTCTTTGAGGGGGACAGAGAGTCGACTTTAATGAATTAAAATGACAAATTACAGGTTGAGTTTCCTAGTATGGAGTCGATGAAGATCTTGCACATGAATAATGTGGAGAAGATATGGCATGATGAACTTGCTTCAAATGCCTTTAGCAAACTCAAGACACTAAAAGTGAAGTATTGTGATAAACTTTTATCCATATTTCCATCTTATACCATCCTCACAAAATTTCAAAACCTAGAGAAAATAATTGTAACCGATTGTGGGTCCTTAGAAGTAATTTTTCACGTCCAAGACTTCAATTTTAGTGAAGACTGTTCTACAAGAACTTTTCAATTGAGAGAATTACTTTTGAGACAACTCCCGAAAATGAAGCATGTGTGGAGAGGACTTCCTCAAGGAGGTCTTACCTTTGGAGAATTACTATGCATGAAGGTTGTCAAGTGTGAGAGTCTCAAAAGTTTATTTCCAAGCTTGGTGGCAAAAAGAATGACGCAGCTTGAAGTGCTTATAATACGAGATTGTATGGTGGAGGAAATTATCTTGAAGGAAGATGGAGTAGGGATGAGTGCAAGTCATCACTTGTTTTCACGATTGATCGACTTGAAGTTACTTGAGTTGCCGGAATTGAGGAGCTTCTATATAAATAGTCATACTTCAACATGGCCACTCCTGAAGCAATTGCGAGTGAGACACTGTGGCAAAATAAGATCATTTTCATTTGTTTGTGAAATCCAAAGCTGGCAAGGAACTATTGCCTATGTGAACCAACCTACGCTCCTTTCTTTCGAAAAGGTACCATACTTAATGCTTTAAAAGTTTCTAGCTTTTATTCGAAATTACTAACCTTAATTCAATTGATGGAACGACATCCATCGCATTAAGATATAAACTAATTTTAGTTACTTACCAAATTTTTATAATTTGTAACTGCGACTACCAACCCTATTGAAGTACTAATTTCTATTTGAAATCACCGATCCTAATATGACCGATACACCAATTTCGTCACATTAACATATCTGCTAACTTTGGTCACTTGCAAATTTTTTATCTTGCTATTCTTTGAATTATTTTATACTTCCAAAATTACCAACTTCTTTACTAATCTACCAACATTTATTCTTATGGCTCACCAATATACTTGAAATTACTAAATTCATTTTAATTTGCTGAACTTAATTTGATTTGTGTACTGACCCTCGTCACATTACTTCTGACCTTTTTACCTTGTTGGGTTTTGGAAAGTACAATGTTTTTGAAATTACAGACTACTTTAATAATCAACCGATATTTATTCTAGTGACCAACCAACGCTTATGAAATTATTCACTTTTATTTGATATCACGAACCTTAATTTAATTGATGTAACAACATTCTTCAAATCAAGATACAACCGATTTTAGTCGCTGACCAACTTTGTATTTTGCAAATTTTGAAAAGTACTAATATTTCTTTATGCTTTCAAAATCAACGATAAATTTATTAATCTAGCAATGTTTATCCCAATGGCTTACCAATGCCTTTGAAGTTACTAGCATTTATTTGAAATTACCAACCATAATTTGAGTGGTATATTAGCAATATACCAACACCTCGGCATGCTACAAACCTCCGTTTATTTGAGATTATGACTTTTTGGTTTGTTTCTTAGCTTATTTGATGTTTCATTTTCCTAATGTGAGAATGGACAAATTGTCTCAATTATTTAACTCTTTTTCCATCAAAATTTTGAAGTATAATCTCTATGTTGGTTTATCGCTTTCTTGCCCATGTCCCGTCAAATCTTTTTTTTTTGCCAATCATTAGTTCAGTTCGAATGCATTCTCCATGGAAGGGTGAAGTCATGCGCTACTCATAATCTTTAGTAAAAAATCGAAGTGAGAACTGCAGCTTAAAAAGCAGAGTGCAACATGTTAATACATCTTACTATTGAAACACATGAACTTAGTATAAAAGCAGCACGATATGGCGAAACGAATAAGTTTTGTTTTAAGTTTATTATCTACGAACTTGTTGAAATTCACGTGTGCTTATTTTGCCTTTTGGATTTAATTAGTTGACAATTGAAATAGCTGAAATATCATTAATTAATAACGCTGTTCATCCAAATTCCTGAAACATATTGCGATTGAACTTGGCACACCACTACCAACAATCATCCCTCACTCACATACATCCCTTTTGAACGGATTCCTACCATAGGCCATTCCTCACCTGGAGGGATTGACGTTGAGGAGGGAGGACGTTACGATGATGCCACAGCATTACATCTTTGACAATCTTAGATATCTGTCTTTGGCTTGCTTCCACGATGAGAATGTCACTTTTCCCTCCGACTTCCTTCTTCAAAGATTCCCCAATCTAGAAGAGCTTGAAGTGACCTGTAGTTCCTTCGATGGGATATTTCCAAAAGATGCGGTCGGACATGGGGGAGCGAGTCTGAAGGCACTTGGAAATCTAAAGCGACTTCGGCTGAATAACTTATGTAACCTGCGGCGAGTCTGGAAAGACGGCTCCTTGATGGATGAAATCCTCAAACAGATTGAATTTTTGTCCCTTTGGCAGTGCCCTAGTTTATCGATCATATTCCCATCTCCAGCCTCATTCCAGAGATTGACGGAATTACAAATCGAGGATTGCCCTGGTTTAGTTCATATGGGGACTTGCTCAGCAGTGACCAGTCTGGTGCACCTTACTTCGCTTACCCTAACAAATTGTGATGCAATTGAAGGCGTGGTAATAGATGATGGAAATGTAGCAAAGGAGATCTCTTTCCCCAAACTGCAACAATTGATCTTTGATGGTTTATTGAACTTTGAGAGCTTCTCCACCATAGATTGCACTTTTATGTTCCCATCATTGGTGAGAATTATTGTGAAGCAGTGTCCCAAGATGAATATATTCTGCAAGGGTGCCTTGAGGACACCACAACTAGATAAAGTACTTGTCTCCTTTCAAGATAATGAAGGGCATTGGGAAGGTGACCTTAATATCACCATCCAGACCTTGTCGACATGAAATGATCCACACCAAATTTGGTATGTCAGGTAAAGCTGTGTGCCTCATTGCGTCTGCCTGAAGCTGGTGTCAAAAGGAAGAAACTTGCATTCTTCTTCGAGTCTATATTGGCTTATATGAAGTTGATCTTTCTAGAAAAATGCTTGACCGGGTTTTAATGGAATTGTAACATGATTTGAATGTTAGCGGCTTTCTTGCACTTACTCACTAATGCATTCGAGTTGTTTGATGAATTTCTTAGCATAACCTTTGTCAATGTAGGATCGAAGATTGTGAGGTTTTGTTATATAGGGCTATGTGCTTGCCTACTTCTCTGGTTAATCTTGAGTAGTGTTGGCAGTTAGACATGTCTTATTGAAAATGTGTGTTTCTTTTAGGTGTCATGCTCCCTCCTATCAAAGTGGCTGCTGCTTTTATATGCTAAAAAGTGTCTCCTGGAGTAAGACATCGAAGCAAGCTTTTTGCAACCTGTGCACTAATAGTGTTCTAGTACCAACGTGTTGATGCCTCTCGACATGGCTTCTTTGTGCAGGCATGTAGCATTCACAGTGGGCAGGTGCTTTTTCCTTGATAATGGTATTAGTGCAGCATAATGGTTGAGCAAATTATCAATTGAATGTGGGGATGCTCTATCGTTTATCGAACCGTATAGGGATTTTGTATTGAATTTTGGCTTTTAGGTGACCCCGTTTAGTGAATAATTTTTTTTTTTTTTTTTTGGTAAGGTATTAGATGCACTATCTCCCAGGTCTTTCATGTACTAAGATTGTACGAGAAGAAATGAATGATAGAACATAACCTGAACAATCACTTGGAAATACCTTTAGCTCTCATATTCTTCTTCGAACTTCGATTTCTTTTCTATCTCACTCAACTATCATTGAATACGAAATTGAAGAGAGAAGAAATCTCGAGATGTATTGAGAGAATCAAGTAGAGAGAACCACAACAACACTCGCTTAACTCCTTTCTCCCTAGTTTATCCTTTTTATATACAACACTTGTTTTCACAATTTTCTGTTGTAACAGAATAGCTAATATGAGAACATGTTCGTTTCTTCTGTTTGTGCAGTTCCTTCGCTTAGCTTGATCAGCTTCTGTTTTCAGGTTTGATGTCAAGGATCGCCAGCTCATTATCATCGGTTCACTCGGGATCGCCAGCTCATCTTCTTTCCCGTTTTTTTAGCTTCGTTTAGAGGTTTGCGACCTTCCTCTCGCTTCAGCTTCCTCGCCTCATCCTCTCGCTTCAGCTTTTCTACTATCACTACCAGCATCCTGTCCTGTTTAATTTCTTTAACATCCCCCTCAAATTGGGAATAGATAGAGCACAAATTCCCAATTTGAATCGCATAAAAGAATGTGCTCTTCTTGAGAGGGGTTTTGTAAAGATATCAGCTAATTGGCAAGAGCTAGGAATGTATCTGATATGTAATGATCCAGAGGAGACCTTTTCTCGAACGAAGTGGAAATCTACTTCAATATGCTTGGTTCGAGCATGTAAGATAGGATTCAGGGTAAGAGAGATTGCTGATTTATTGTCACAAATACGAGATGAATAGGAGGAGGAAGTGAGCAACCTATATCACGTAATACAAAACTAATCCAAGTGAGATCAGCAGTGGTTGAGGCAAGAGCACGGTATTCTGCTTCAGTTGAGGATCTACTCACTGTGGGCTGTTTCTTTGCTGCCCAAGATACAAGATTAGATCCAAGATATGTGCAAAAACCAGTTGTGGATCTTCTGGTTTCTGCACACCCTGCCCAGTCTGCATCTGAATAACCATAGAGATGCATGGTACTTTGAGAATGAATGAATAAACCAAGCTGTATAGTACCTTTTATATATCGCAAGACCCTTTTTAATCTGTTGAAGTCTGCAATTGTAGGTTGCTGCATTTTCGGCAAAGTAAATTTGTGGCATAAGCAATGTCCGGTCTCGTTAATGTGAGGTATTGCAGTCCTCCAACTAGGCTTCTGTACTCAGTAGGATTTTTCAAGGAGAGAGAGTCATTAATCAGAATAGGTGGTTTCAATGAAAGAGGAGTGGAGAGTGGTTTTGATTCTAGCATATGAGCTCGGTTGAGGAGGTCTAAGGCATATTTAGTTTGGCAAAGAAATAGAGAAGCAGATGTTCGTTTAGCTTCAATGCCAAGGAAATAGTGTAAGAAACCTAGATCCTTCATATGAAAATGGGTACTTAGAGAAGTAATAAGACTAGAAAGCATTTGAGAAGAGCTTCCAAAGGGATAATATCATCTACATATAGTAATAAGAGGATAGTTTCTGTTTCGGTATGTAGAATGAATAGAGAGGGATCGGTGGAACTGAAGAATCCATATTCGAGTAGAAAGTCACTAAATCTATCAAACCAAGCTCGAGGAGCTTGTCGAAGTCCATAAAGTGACTTTCGAAGGAGACAAATATGATGAGGGTTTTGTGAGTCTTTAAACCCGGGAGGCTGCTCCATATACACTTGTTTCACTTAAAGTTCCATGTAAGAAGGCATTTTTGACATCTAATTGATGAATTTTCCACTTTATTTCATCATAGCTACCGAGAGGATTATTCGAATGGTTGCATGCTTCACTACGGGTGAAGGTTTCGTGAAATCCAGGACCTTCTTCTTGATGGAAGCCTTTTGCTACAAGTCTAGCTTTGAGTCTATCTAGGCTCCCATCGTGTGCAAGTTTTGTCTTAAACACCCATTTGCAACCAATTACATTCATGTGATCATTTCTAGGAACCAATTCCCAGTTTTGTTTTGATATAAGGCATCCATTTCTTCGTTCATCGCTTGGTGCCATCCTCTGTCTGCTAAAGCAGACTTTACTGATTTTGGTTCAACAGGAATATGATACTCAACAAGGCACGCATATTTAGGATTTGCTTTGATAATTCCAGACCTAAGTCTAGTCTGCATAGGATGATGATGAGCTGGAAAAGTACCTTGTATATGTCCTGTTGCGGGGACCAATTTGTATTTGCCCTGTGTTAGCATTTGATGTTGAAACAGGCTCTTGATTTGTAGGTATCTCGTTCCTCAATGCTTGGAGATCTCGATGATTCAATATCACTTGGGAGCATTATGAACATCACTCTGTATCTCAGCATCAGGTACTATATGCATTGGTGATATATCTGTAGAGTGAGTTGTACTGATCTCATTGTTCTGTATTTCTGGAGTTATTGGAGGTAATCTGGTATGCTGAAAATGCTCTCTTGATATACTGTCTTGTGGTTGAGCCTGCTGAATAGAATTAGAGTTGGAAGTAGAAGATAATACTCCTCGTATCCACTGTTTGTAAAGTTCAGATCCATGTTGATACTCAGTATTTACTATATGAGTAAAAGGGAAGACTTTCTCATCAAATATGACATTTCGACTGATGTAGACTCTCCCATTAGTAGGCAAGAGACACCTGTATCCTTTATGTTTCTCACTATATCCAAGAAAGATACATGTAAGAGATCTTGGGTCAAATTTGTGCTGTGTGTAATGCCTGAGGCATGGATAACAGGCAGATCCAAAGACTCGAAGATGAGAATAAGTTGGTGTCTTATTGTAGAGCTTATAGTAGGGTGAGTGCATATGCAGTTTCGTTATGGGAAGGAGATTGATAACATAAACTGCTGTTTTGAAGGCATCTACCCAGTATCTCAGTGGTACTTTAGCATGATACATCATTGCTAGTCCCAATTCAATCACATGTCGATGTTTCCTCTCAGATATACCATTTTGCTCTGGTGTATGAGGACAAGAGATATTCTCGTTGAATTCCACACCTGTTGTAGATGGTTCTGAAATTTCTTACTAGTGAACTCTCCTCCTCCATCACTCAAAGATTTTGATCTTGTGATCAAGCTGATTTTCTATAAATCTTTGAAACATAATGAACACATCATAAACTTCGACTTTTGTCTCATTGGATATAACCACTATATCGAGAAAAATCATCCACAAAAATGACATAATAGGAGAATTTCTGAACAGTGTATTGGGGATGGTCCCCATACATCGCAATGTATTCTTTCTAATGGAACATTAGAAATATGATCCGAGAGAGGAAAAACTAGAGCTGAGCTCTTAGCAATTTGACAGCTACTACATATATTCTGAGCTTTAGAATTAGACTGAATGAGATGTTGTTTCTGTAAAATCTTCACTGTTTTTAGATTGGTATGAGCAAGTCTTTGATGCCAGACATCTTCTCCTACTTTCTGTTGAGTCTGAGTGAAGAAGGCTTCTCCTACTTTAGGTTCCACCTGATATAGCCCTCTGATCTTCCTTCCTAGCTTCACTGTTGTATGATTGTAATTGTCCTTCATATATACCCCATGTTTATCAAAGATAAAAGAGCAGGGATAATCATCTGTTAGTTTTGACACAGATAGAAGATTCTTTTTGATTGCAGGAACTATTAATACATCATTCAGAGGTAATTTGCTATTTCCTGTATTTAATATTCCATTACCAATGCATGAGATTGACAATTGAGATCCATCTCCTATCATGACAGTATCATTACCATTATATGCATTGTAGTGTCGAATCATACCAGTTTCGAGGTAACATGTGAGGTAGCCCCATGCGGATACCACTCGAACCACGGGATTCTTCAATGTGCACAGCTGCCAATGCGGTTGGTATTTCCTCTGCCTGATACGAGTTATCAAATCTATACCAACATCTGAGTGCTGTATGACCTGATTTCTTACAAATTTGGCATTGCAGAGGGCTATTACTTATAGGCCTTGTGATATGTGTTTGTCTACCACCTTCGAATTACGTGGTGGATAAGACCTTATACTTTGATATCTCTGTGAAGGGTTTGAATATGGTCTAAAACCTTGTCCATAGTTAGACCAATTTTCCTTATTAACCCGACCTTGCTTGAGTTGAATTCGGTTACTCATTTTATTTTGTTGATTCCTTCCCGCTTCGTAAAATTATTTCCATATTCCCTTCTATTCGAGACCGACTTACGCCATAGCTAAATCCCCCTTGAACATTTTCTCTTTGATTTCTGGGATTGAATTTCTGCGACTTGTTCCAGTTCTTCTTTGTCCATAATAGGCTAGGTTAGCATTGTATTCGTTCACGAGAATATGTTTGCAATCTGGTTTCAAATCTCTCAAGTTGTGAAATAACCTCATCATACTCTGGTTGGGGTTTAAGGCAATACATGGTTGTTCTGAAAGTTTCATATTCAGAACCTAACCCTTCAAGTACGCCAAACATTCTAGTTATATCATCAACGGGCTTTCCAATTGCATTTAATTGATCACAAATGGTTTTGAATTCTCTAAGGTATTCACTTAATGATCTGTTTCTTTTTTCTGCAAGCCTGTAATTTTCCTCTTAACTCAAATTCCTTTGCAAAGAGACTTACGTGTAAATCTGTTCAAAAGTGCTTGCCATACTTCGAATGAAGTTTCTAAGCCAATTATTAGACTTAGAATATTTTCGATCTTTGCACCACTTATCCAAGATGATATAAGCTGATCGGTTTTTATCCAATCCGGGTGATCGAATTCATTACTTCTCCCGCCTCGCCCGTATCATTTGAGTAGGAGGTAAAGTTTCACCATTAATGAAACCAATCGAGATCGACTTTTCAGAAATCTGTTAAATTGGGCTTGCCATAACAGGAAGTTTTCTTCATTCAACTTGATGGTAACGAAGTTAGCTATATTCACATGGATAGGAAAGGGATACTTCTGCACTCTAGTTGCCATTCTTTATATGTTCAGAAACTTTGAAGAATCGAAGAAACAATTCAGTAAGCTCGACGACGGTAGCTAGCAAGATCTTTATACTATCTTGCGGTAAGAACACAAAGAGATAATCGAAGAAACAATTCAGTAGGCTTTGACGGTAGGCTAGCAAGATCTTTATACTATCTTGCGGTAAGAACACAGCAGATCTATCATTCCCGAATATGCTCGATACCATGAGAAGAAATGAATGATAGAACATAACCCGAACAATCACTTGGAAATACCTTTAGCTCTCATATTCTTCTTGAACTTCGATTTCTTTTCTATCTCACTCAACTATCATTGAATACGAAATTGAAGAGAGAAGAAATCTCGAGATGTATTGAGAGAATCTGAAGTAGAGAGAACCACAACAACACTCGCTTAACTCCTTTCTCCCTAGTTTATCCTTTTTATATACAACACTTGTTTTCACAATTTTCTGTTGTAACAGAATAGCTAATATGAGAACATGTTCGTTTCTTCTGTTTGTGCGGTTCCTTCATTAGCTTGATCGGCTTACGTTTTCAGGTTTGATGTCAAGGATCGCCACTCATTATCATCGGTTCAGCTCGGGATCGCCAGCTCATCTTCTTTCTGTTTTAAGCTTCGTTTAGAGGTTTGCGACCTTCCTCTCGCTTCAGCTTCCTCGCCTCATCCTCGCTTCAGCTTTTCTACTATCACTACCAGCATCTGTCTGTTTAATTTCTTTAACATGTACCACCTGATAAGCTTGACACTTGTTTCATTTGTCTGAACAGCCTAATTTAGCACCAAGAAGTTTCTTTGGAGTTGAAGACCATTTGAACGATGACAATAGCCGGCCATACATTTAACAAAAGGGGAAGAAGTCTAAGAATCCAAATAAGCACGTGTCCTTTAAGTTTCCGCCATTGTGCTCATTCAAACACACCTGCTTGTTTGGCCATTGGCCGGCTTTTGGCGAACCTGGCAAGGGAACCTTATGTGTACACTGCTTCCCGTGCTCCAAGAGAGAGGGACAAGTTTGAAGGGAAAATCCGAGCAGTAGTCCGGTCTTTGATTGACAGTGGCATCAATGTTTATCTTGACTAGTTTTCCCTCCTTGAGCATGGTCTTGTTTATGTGCACAACTTCTAATAGGAGTATAGTGACATCTTTGACATTATTTTAAGAATGTGCAGGACTTAGTGTTGGATCTTTTGCTGGTTACATATAGACGCTAGTCATTGTTG
Source organism: Eucalyptus marginata (assembly GCA_014182565.1). Lineage (NCBI taxonomy): Eukaryota > Viridiplantae > Streptophyta > Magnoliopsida > Myrtales > Myrtaceae > Eucalyptus > Eucalyptus marginata. The sequence goes on along the minus strand of CM024586.1, from coordinate 30,658,758 downwards.
GTCTGACAGTAGCGGAATCAGATTTTGTTTTCGCTTTATCGAAGCATTTGCCTCCTAGATTCTTGAATGAGCATTGTGATGGCTATCACAGCTTTATATATATTTCTCAAAGTATACATGGTGTCGACATTGACTCCAGCTTTTGAAACATTATGGACGTCCTAGCCAGGATAGTACGCTCCATCCATCTTCTTCCATCGGACAAATGTTTCCAAGGTTAGGTCCACAGCTGTTGACAGTCTAAAATGTGGATTGGCAGGTAATAATTTACCGTATCTTAACTTTAAGGTAGTTCTATTGTCTAGTCTGTTTGGTCATTATTTGTTTTAATCTATTTTCTGACTATCTTGGACAAGAAGAGTAAGGCACACTAAAAAATGAATTCATCTGACCTGCTACTTTTTGATTGTTAATTCTTGACAATTTACTTTTGTGGAAACTAGAGCTGACAAAATGAATGACAACCCTATTTTATAACTCATTTGACATTCTAAAGACTATAGCAAATATGGAGACCTAACTCATAATATAGCTCAAAATCGGGCAAAGTACACTACAAGTGCCAAAATTTGACATTGATAGACATGTAAGCGTCAAAAGTTCTAAAAGTACACTGAAGTGTCACTTTTTTTTTTTTTTTTTAAATTGGAATTTGCAAGTGCCAATTCTTGTGAGGGTAGCTGAAAATGTGACATGGCATTATTTTAAAAATAAATTGGCCTACATGGCTCGCCGGAGTTGCCTACATAACAATAATGTGCAAAATAACATCCTTTTGCCCCAAAATTGATTTTTAATATAAATATTAATTAGATTAATTAAAAAATAGATTAAAAAAAGGAGGAACGGCAGCAAATTAGTGAGGCCCTACTGGTGGTCAACCAGGGTCACTAGTCACTAGGGGTGAGCGGTCTAGGGTCGACCACAGATCGACGCTAGACCGGCCCAACCCTGCTGGTCTTGGTCTGGTTTTCAAGGGGATCGGGTCGGTCCTTTGTCCTAAGATTCCGTGACTTGTATGGGTTGGTCATCGGTCCTAGAAGTTTAGGGTTGGTTCAACCTGACCAACCCCGATAAAATATATTTATATATAATATATTTTAGATATTTAATATATAATATTTTTTTTATGTTTTTCTTATAAATAGCAAACCCAGCCAGCGTTCTTCACTTGAACAGCTTAAATGACGGCGTGAATGACGCCGTGAAACGGTGTGAATAACGCTATGAAATGGCTTAAAATGTCCTCGGCCTCTTGCCTTATTCTTCTGTCTTTATCCTATTCATTTTCACTTAAAAATGTGAAGTTTTATATTCATAGTTTATATTAAGTATTTTGAACTTCTTATGGTTTAATTGTTCAGTTGCACTTTGCTTTTGAGTTTGTGTCAAACGGAAGAAGTTTTTGAATAGTAGTATTGCCGTTGTTATGATGATGTGCTTGTCAAGTGGTGTGAAGCTTCATCATTGGTTGATTAGACTTTGCTTGGTTGAATGTATGAATCGTATTTGCATATGGTGTTACAAGTATTATTGATAGATGATTGCAGGAGAAGATGCCTAGAAAACATTTTTTGGCGTAGAATTTTTTTCTCTTAAACTTCCTATCTCATCCCATTTCCCAAAGGGAAGAATGATTCAAAGAAAAATCAAAAGCAAGAAAATTATAGTATGCTTCAACGATGGAAACACTTTATCTCTATTAGCAATCTCGATCATTTATATAGTTTGTTGTTTTTAACTAGTGTGAAATTTTAATGATCACCTTATTTTAAATTTATATTGAATATGTACTTATATTTATAGTTTGGTTGCTCAGCATCATATTGTTCATTGATATGTAATTTGAATTAATGAGTTTTGCTTTTTAAGGAATAAAAAAAATGAAATAAAAAAATTATCGCTTGGTCCCGGTTGACCCTAGAATCAGATCGAACCCATAGGGTCGGTCTGGTCCTCGGTCCTAGACTCAACCAGGTCGGTCCTCGGTCCTAAAAATTGGGGACTGACATTGTGCAGGTTGGTTCTAGGGTTAGGCGTTAGATTAACCCAACCCGGACCATGATCACCCCTACTAGTCACTAGTTGGGGCTTAGCAACTCCAGTTGACCCTCACCCCATTGTCACCAGTCCCTTTCGGCAATAGTGGGGCGGCGATAAGGAGGGCTATGCGGAGGCCTTCGCTAAAGCTATGGCTACCTCGTTTTTTTTTATGTTCCAAATTTAGTTCTTTAATTTTGTTAATTAACGTTTATATTAAAAATTACTTTTGGGGGCTTATAGCACCACTTGGTAGTTTTTAGAAAAAAAAAAATTGTCACGTGGATAATTTTTTTAAAAGAACTGCCACGTCATTAAAAAAAAGTTGTTAGAAAATGTCATATCAGTACTTTGGTCGAAATTTCTCATCAATGGCACGTAAGTGTTTCATTCTTTTCCAAATTTGGCACTTAAATATACCTTTTGGAACTTTTGGCATTTAAAGTGTCCTCCTCTGCCAAGTTTTGGTATTTGCGGTGTCCGCACCCCGCCCAAAACCCAAATCACCAGTCAACTTTATGGTTATCATAGGCCCATTTACTTATAATTTATGCCCAGAATCTATATGCTCCGATAATGTTAATATGAGCCTTTTTTTGGAACGCTCTTGGATATGGACCTCCCAATTTATAGGAGAAAAAGTAATCGATTCAGTTTACTCCCTTCAAAAATATTCCCCAAGACAAAAACTTAACCAGATGATGATGCGTTGTGATCTCAAGATGATATAATGAATCAGTTAATCGAGAAGACCCAAATTTCGAACAAACGCTCACTTTAATCAACTGAATTTACGATTTAATGATCATTAGCATCTGTGGAGTTAGGAGAAGACAGCTTCAAATGAACTCAAAATCAGAACTGTCTCTGTCTGATATTTATCTATACCCATGTATTTATCAGATTTTTCTATCTTTTTAAATGGAGGAAGACTCCGACCCACAATTTCGGGCAAGAATCATGACTTGGAAACTCAAGAACAAGAAAGAGGATCCCTTGTCTCCGAGCAACTAAACCCTTCAGGGAAAAAGGGATATATGTGTGTATATATTTATTTGTTGGGCCACCTTACTTTAATTAAAAACCACTCTATTTTGCTACAATATTTTTCTTTCGCTAGGCATAATTCAAGTACAAACTCATCAATGCATTTAATTAGACTGCATTAATTTAAAATTTTCAAACAATAAGTATGGACAACAAGCACCGCAACTGGTGAAGATAAACCTAGGAGTCAGGACCTCAAATCCAACGTCATGAGAGAGATAGAGAGAGCACAGGCGAGTGGCGGCCACGTTCGGGGGCTCAATGGCGGTATTATGGGGCTCGAACTGAGGCAAGACTACATTAACTGAATCGGGCCAAGTAACACAAGTGACAAATTTTAATTATTTTATTTACTATTTATATTTGATGTAAACTTTTATAGATGAAACATATTCACATGAAAGTTTAAACTGGGCCAAATGGTGTATAGAACTCTTCATAATTTTGTTGGACATGAATGCGTTTTAATAATACGGATTGGATCCAGGTAGGATTGGGTATAGAGTCATTATAATTGTATCATATCAAAGTGGATGAAATGGGAATTTGGATTAGACTATTTTCAACCTGAACTAAACCCAACTTGATCCGCTCATTTGATGGGCTTAGTGGACCAAAAAATCACTTTCTACAAATTTTATTTCAATATGATATCCCTGTGTTTTTACCATAATATTAAAGTCGACATGCTAATGTGAGTGTCTCTTGATGCAATGGTTCAAGCTAGAATATCGCCGGACCATCAAAGAGAGAGGAAAAAAGAAGGCATTGGATCCAATTTACTACAAAGTTCCTTCATGAACCACTCACCCCATCTTTCCGAAATCTAGTATTGCGATACTATTCTCATTTTACTTAATCCTCTCCCCTGGAAGATGAGTAACATGTCACGGAAGTGAGCAAAACAATTAAATGTGATTTTATTGCTTTGCGAATCAACTATTTTGGATGTATCTACTACTGATAAGCTCTCAAGGCCGATTTTCGTACGACGGACCAAAGCAAAATTAGACTGTCGAAGCTACTATGCATACTGCAATCTCAAATGTTCACTATAAAGCGAGCATGAAGAAGAAAGGCTCACTTGCTAGTTGCTATAATCAGATAATGCTTGAATTCTGCTCTTTTCCTCTTGGTTGTAGTTTAGTTGTATTTATGGCTTCTTTGGCGCTTCATGCTCATTGCTCTTTCCGAAAGCGCCAATATGGACCGTTCAATTGGTTTTTAATTGGATGAGGAAGTAACATTTTCTCCCACCTAGGCCAAATTTGGGGTCCACATCAAATAGCTGACAAAATTAAAGTACCATATTCAATTCGATGAAATGGTTGCACTAAAACTACTGCATATTCCTACACTAGTTAAATGTCCGCTTGTTGCGTGGGAGGGAACTCCACAAATTCAACATAAACTAGATTGGATAAGATTTCCCAGTAAAATGTTACTTACAGATATTTCAAATATATATTGAAAAAAAAATGCAAGCAAATGAACACGAATGATGCCATGATAAATCACCTGAGCACGCTTGAATTGCTGCCACACATTGCCATTAATAAAGAGAGAGCGATTGCTGGGCTTACCATCATCTTCCTCGTTGGCTTAAAGATAGGAGACCTGAATTCAATAGGAAAACCTTAATTTAATCTGAAAAATGAAGATTAATCACCTAGTATGCATGTTCCAGTGTCTCTAAAGCAACAATTAAAGCGATTTTTAAAATCTACAATAGTCATCCAATTGGTGAAGTAGAAAGAAAATTCAAAAGGAGCAGACTCGGTACCAATCAAATTAGAAATGTACAACCAAATTTTTGAACACTAATAAGATATCAAGCAAGAGAGTTGCTGATTGAAAAAAATAAATAAAGAAAAGATTGTTGACATTCGAATTTTCTTTTAACAATAAAAAGGTAAAAATATCAACAACAAAAAATGAATAAACAAGAAAATTAAAACATATATAAAAAAGAAAATGAAAAATGAATGATAATATAATAATAACAATAAAATTCGGGTAGGCCATTTATGCCTGGCCCGGTTCCTTTAGCAAGATTCCTGGCCCACTCAGGCTTAATCCCTGAATTAGCCCAATTTCCCTCTTATCTTTCTTATTTTTAATCCAGCCCAACCCTTTTCTTTGGTTTTCTCCTTTTCTCAGCCCATTTTGTTTCCTCCAAAGCCCGGCCCTTTTTCCTTTCTCCTCCCTGGTGCACACGCACGCCTGTGAGCAAGAACGAGACGAGCGGCGAAGGAAGGAACGATCCAACGAGAATGTCCGTGAGACTCACAGGCAGGTGAGGCGAGCGAATCCAGTGCTCTAGAAGGTTGCTAGCCGGCGTATGGGGAGTCGGGCTTAACGGAAAAAGATTCCGTTCGAGCGAGAGAAGGAAAACGGCCGAGGGCTTCGCGAGAGGGAGGAGTTTAGAGAAGAAAAAAGAGGGCAGGGCGCTCATTCTGGGGCAAGACAGCAAGGTTCGGCCGGAGAGGAAGCGCCGGTTAGAGAGAGGAAAAAGGCCAGTAGAGAGAAAGCAACCTTTAGAGAGAGAGAGAGAGAGAGAGAGAGAGAGAGAGAGTTTCAGATTTTCAAGCTTCGTTCTGGTCGATATCTTTGATTCGAGCTCCGCTGCATTTTCCTGAGGTTTCGAGCGAGCCGAGCCATGGCCGAGTCGAGCGACTCAGTGTCGACGTCGACGTCTCGACGCCGTACCTTTCGAAGGGAAGGAGCATGCGGTGAAGACGAGCAAAGATTCGTTTCCGTGTTCGTCTGCGGCGATCGGGAGAAGCCCGCTCTGATGACGCCTCCCGATCGCTCTTAATTATACGTCGTGTTTCTAAGTGTCGATGACCTTGCAGACCAGGTCGTTGAAATGCTCTACTTCTTTGGGCTGAAGGAAGTTCAGTGCTTAGGTGTAACGGCTGGTGCTTACATCCTGACTCTCTTTTGCGCACAAGTATAAAGAGAGGGTTCTTGGTCTGACCTTTGTTTCCCCAATTTGCAAGGCACATTCATGGATTGAATGGCTTTATAACAAGGTGTTGCTGAACCTCTTGAAGGAGTTTCTTCTCCAGCGGTACTTCAGTAAGGAAATTCGCTGCAGCATGCACGGTTCAAAATCTGACATCGTTCAAACTTGTCGGAAGTTGCTGGATGAAAGATAAAGTCTGAATGTCGTGCGCTTTCTTGAGGCCATGAATAGGAGGCATGATCTGACAGAAAACTTGAAGAATTTGCACTGCAAAACACTCATTTTGTGGGTGAGAGCAGTCCATTCCGTGCTCAAACAATGTACATGAGTGTGCCAAAATGGACAGGAAAGTCTGCGCTCTTGCTGGGGGCGGGATCGTCGGCCACGAAGGAGCTCAGCTGAAGAGAGCTTCGCTGGAAAAAAAAAAAGAGAGAAGACGAGAGAAGACAGTGACTCCATTTCCGAAGCAGGTAAGCTCCTCGCTCCGAACGCTCTACTTTGCCCTGTTTTTGTTGAAGCTGAGATACAATATTCATTCATGAAATCGTGAGTGACTGGTATGAAACTCAGGTCGATTTGCAATGAATAATGCCGAATGAAAGTTTCATTAACTACGTGTAGATCGAGAAATGCATTTCAATCGAATCTGGAATTTATATTTGAAATGCCTTCTATCTGTTTGATGATTTGCCAGAACGAGATAGTATACGTAGGATTGTGTAATCGATGTTTAGAAACTCAGATTGGCACTCGAATGCTTCCATGACTATTGAACTGTTTCCTCTGTGTTTTTTCTGTGATTTTTCTCGATGTTATTGCATATGCTTCAACTTTCGGCGTCGGCCATGGATGAGTCCTTGCGTTGGAGATACCGTTTCCTTACCGGCTTTGCCCACGGTTAAAGGCCATCACCGTCAGTTCTCTGTATCCTTCTCTCTATTGTGCGTGCGCGTATTGCTTATGCCGTTTGAGAGTTGTTAATGCTGTTTTGGCCAGATATCGATGGCCATTCGAAATCGAGTTTGTTGGCCGATAGCCCGGTGATGTAGTCCTACATCGGCGTCGGTGTCTGTGCCGACGTCCGCTCGATTCGAGTTCACCGGCTGCAAGCATTGGTGATGGTTCAGCGAAGAAGAAGTTGCAGGCGAAGAGGATATCGTTGAAGAAGAAGAGCTTCGGGGGAAGAAGACCTGCAAAAGGGGAAGAAGAAACAAAATTATAAGAAAAAGAAAAAAAGAATTAAAATCAATAAAAATAAAACGAAAAAAAAAACGAAAAAAAGCTTTAAAAATTCGGTTTTATTCTGAGGTGGGTCGGATACGGATAAGCGGATTGGGCTGGTAGATCGGACCGGGTTACCCCGGTCCGAATTCCCTTCTAGAATATAATAATAATAAATATTTAAAAAGGTTCAGAAATCATAAAAATCATTAAAAAATTCTTTAAAAAATTCCAAAAAAGATCAAAAGATTCAGAAAATTCGAAAATATTAAAAATTCCGAAATTCATAAAAAATTTAGAAAATCAGAAAATTCATCAAAAAAATTCAGAAAATTTAAAAATTCATAAGAATTCTAGAAAATCCAGAAAAAGCTTTGAAAAATCATAAAAAAATGCAGAAAATTCAGAAATTCTTGGAACAAGCTTAAAAATTATCTTTTCAAATATTTTTCTACTAAAATTTGGAAAATCCTAAAAAATTAAAATCCGAAATTGAACAAGCTTTTAGGGTTTTACAATAGGGACTTTTGGATTGTCATTTTTTTTAGAAACAATATTAGGTTACTTGTGTGTTTTTTACTTCAATTATACTCGATTGCACATTTCAATATCTTGAGTCTTATTTTTTTTAGAATGGTTAGGATGAAATCTAAAAAATCTTCGATAGGTTGCTAATATTGCTATGGCATTAGTTAGCATGCAATCAAGTTAAGTATCAAAAGGGCATTAGTCTTAGGATTAATGTAATCAAGTCCTTGTTCCAACATCTCTAGTTGCACATGAAATGAGATATTCTCCCATATCTTATTAGCAACTCTTTATATAGAAATTTGTCTATAATTAATTAAATAGGAATCGAATGTCCAAATGTCATAGGAGGGAAACCCAAATCAATTGAATGCCGTTGACCTAAATTTGACAATATCTCTAAACCTAATCACTCTCCCTTCCGAGGGGTAGGTCGCAACAAAGATTATGTAGTTTTTCAATTGTGATTTTCTTGTACCATTTTACAAGTACAGCTCATTGCAAAAGCCATTCACGACACACACACGATCGATAATTCAACTCTATTATAGTCAATGCTTTTCTTTCTTATGATTTAGATCTCGCTAAAAATTTAATGTTATTATAATATCGCTATGGGCTTTTCTAGAGTTTCATGTCTATTATAGTCAATGCCTTTTTTTTTCTCCTCATGACATAGATCTCGCCCAAATTCTACTGTCATTCTAATATCATTATGAACTTTTCTAGATATTGGCTTATCAATTATAAACATCCATTTTTCTCGATGCAAATATGACCTTGGAGAAGATTAAAATTTACGAGCTGTATCTATTGGGCTCAGCCCAAAACCTGATTGGCCCACAAGTTATGTCTTAGTCTCGATCGAAATTAAGTTTAAACTACACATACCTCGTGGGACCAAAGTTTGCTGTTGTTACGAGTTTGGCTATGTTTGAGATGACGGTGGTGAGGGTGGTGAGGTAAATTACGGAAGAAAATTTCAGAATTTCACCCTTTTCCTTCTCAACAAAATTTCAAATTCTTCTGCATTTTCCACCCAAACTGTCGCTTTCTCCATTTCCTTCGCTACCGAAACATTGAACAAGGAACTCTACCATCACTAATTAACCGAGGCCAACCTTTCCAGTTGATAGATCACCTCCTCTTTCTTGTGGAAAGGGCCAAAATAACTAACAAGAACGTCACATGAGTCTACACGGTCAAATACGATAGGCTTGACGCTATGTAGAGCGTCTCTACCGCCATGGTAGTTTCTTCCCTAGGATCTTCTACCTGGTTTTCTTTCACTGAGAGTTGCGGAGTGCCATTTCTACTTGTATTTTCTCAATTCCTTCTGACCCACTCAATCCCTTCATTCCCTGTTCCATTCACCTTTTACCCACATCCCTCTTCCATTTGCATGTCACAATCGGTCCCACCTTTTGTTGAATTTCCCTCAAATTCCCTTGTGTCGCTTTCCTCTGGTCGATAATTTTCACAAGGCTCTTTGTTTTCTGAATCCTCTGTTACTGGGTTTTTTGCTGCGGTTTCACCTCATTGTTCGTCTTTGTTACTCTGAAATGTGTTGTAATTATGGTTAATGGATCAACGAAAGCCAATAATTTTGATACGTCCTTTCTATTCACGTATCTCTTTTGGATTCATGTATTTCCTCAACTTTTATGTTCACATTTCTATTAATTTCATGAATTTCTTAGATTCATGTATCTTTTAGTTCATGTATTTATTGAGTTCATGAATCTCTTGAATTCACGTATCTTTGGATTCATGAATCTCTTGATTTCACGTATCTCTTTATTCATGAACTTCGTGGATACACGCGTCTATTTAATTCATGTATCTCTTTAGTACATGAACCAAAAAGCTCTATAAATAGATAGGAGCATAGAGCTTCATTACGGGTTTTGGTTTTGGTTTTTCCGACTCGATTCCAAAAGGCTTTGATATACTTTCCTACTCTTCTGTTTTTTCTGAGTGTGTTGGTTCAATTGAACGATTTGACTGAGTCCTGTTTGCATAGTGCTAATCCAAACATGTTCGAGGTGTTGTATCTTGGGAGGCATAGTTCGAGAATCTGCGGAGCACCATTGGCAGGAACTAATCGCTTTAAGGAGATTCGGTTATCCGTACCTCACCTCCAATTTTATGTTATTTTTCAGTAATATATTATTTTCTTCTTCTCCAAGATTTGTAAAAGGAAGGATATTATAAAGTTGTTATCATCTTCTTTACATTGATGTTCTGATTACAACAAACAGTGTGTATTCTTTGGATTAATTTCCAACAAAATGGACCGCCTCAGTGCCGAGATGAAGCCCGCCTGGCAGCCTTATGCAATCGCACGGGTCGCTTGTGGTCCGAACAACAAATTGAGATATGGGACGAGGCAATACCTAGTGATAAAATTGCGGAATGTTAGCTAACTCTGGTGGGTAAGCTTCTCAATAACCCCTCAGTTAATTTTCAGGCTTTCCAAACTACTATGAAAAAGGCTTGGCGCACTGATTTAGTGGAATTCTCACAAGGCGACTCCGGTTTGTACATTATAAAGTTTAAATCTTATGACGTCAAACAGAGAGTTCTAGAAAACGGACCTTGGTTGTTTGCCAACCATCTTGTTATCTTAAAACCTTGGATCGCTAACACGCCGTTGTATTGCTATGACTTTAACACTTGTGCATTCTGGGTCCACGTTGTTGGCTTGCCTTTGGAGCGTTGTACAGATACTTTAATCCATCGGGCTGCCAGTCATATTGGAAAGGTTATAGAAGTGAACATAGAGAGTAAAGATGGATTACCGCTTCGAGCAGGGAGGGCAAGGGTCGAATTGGACCTTCAACGACCGCTGAAAACAGGGCTTCTCCTTAAGGTTGAAGGCAAGAATCTCTGGTTGGACTTTAGATATGAACGTTTAGCTCATTATTGCTACTCCTGTGGTATACTGGGTCACTATGCAACGACCTGTAAAGCTTTTCCATGTGATGAGAATAAATTAGATGACACTAGTTTTTTATATGGATCTTGGTTAAGAGTAGAGGTACGGGAACATAGCCCTTTCTGGCGTACCTTTTATGATGAAGAGATTATCCTCGAGACCCCTCAACCTCCTTCAGCAATTATTCCTGTTCCGGACTCTGTCCATGCTGTACCTGACATTTCAGTACAAAGAAACAAGGGTAAACAAACTATGGAAGCCTCAGTATGTGATCCTTTTATCACAGCAAGTCAGGATCTTCATACCCTGGACAAGCAACTCATAGTGGCTGACAACTCTGTAGCTGGTTCTTCTCAGTTGAAAAAGAAGCTTAAACACTCTTGTCTTAATGCAAGATCAGGGCCTCTTAAGAAGGCAAAACGACTTCTTCCTCATGAAGTTTGACATCAACTTCAGGAGCATTTTGATGAATCAGCTTTGCAAGACACTCCTATTACTGAGGCAGACACTCCTGCATGTTGGGCCTTGGTGGCTGGCCCTAAAAAGCCACCGGGTGAACAATGAGACTTATAAAGTTGGAACTGTCAGGGGTTGGGCAACCCCCTGACAGTTCAAGCGCTTAGGGTCTTAGTGACCCAGGAGAAGCCCGATATCCTATTTTTGATGGAAACGAAAAATCAGACTCAGAAGCTTATGTATCTTCAACGAAAACTCAAATTCTCAGTGGGTTATATCCAAAATCCAGTAGGATTGGCAGGAGGTTTAACCCTTTTTTGGACTGATAAAGTTTCTTTGAAAGTAACCTATCAATCTTCAGATATGTCGGACTATACTTGTACTGACCTGGACTCTAGCATCATCATGTGTCTCACCTACTTACATGCTCCAGTGCGCTATCATCTCTGACAGCACCTGTGGACAGTTTTACGTCAAATCAGTAACTTTAACACCCTTCCTTGGCTATGCACAGGGGATTACAATGAGGTGCTATATCCATGGGAAAAAGTAGGGAAGTATCCTGCCGAGCCTCACAGAATGTTTTCTTTTCGTGATCTACTCAATGACTGTTATCTTATGGATCTCGGCAGCAAAGGCTGTGCCTTTACATGGACTAACAACAGACATGGCAATGATATTGTAAAGGAACGATTAGACATAATGCTTTGCACAAAGGATTAGAGATTGGCTTACCCTCTTGCCGAAGTACTTGCCCTTCCAGCCCTGGGATCTGATCACAGCCCCCTTCTCTTGTACACTAAAGCACTACCAAGCTGATAAAAGGCGGAAATCTTTCTACTTTGAGGCTTTTTGGCTTCAGGATATGGAGTGCCGTTCAATCATTACTGCATCATGGGCCTCTTCTCAGCTTGGAGAGGTGACACTCCCCCAAAAACTACACTCTATTTCTATTGCATTATCCAAATGGAGTCGTTCCAAATTCAAGAATGCACAAACTCAACTTCATAATCTTAAGAATCAGCTTTAGTCTCTCACAAATCAAACATTTCTTCATTCTAATACTGATGTGATATCGGACCTGAAAGCGAAAATACAAGACTTATGGCAGCAGGAGGAAAAATTTTGGGCAATGCGATCCCGGGTTAATTGGCTTAAATGGGGGGACAGGAACACCAAATTCTTTCATGCCACTACGGTTCAAAGGCGACAACAAAACAAGATAACAATGCTACAGGATGATCAGCAAAACTGGATACGTGACCCTACTGTTCTTAAAGAGATGACCTTTAACTATTTTCAGCAGCTATATTCTTCTGCAGGGTATAGAGACTATGGCCCGACACTAAATCTTTGCAAACGAGTCGTGACGGCGGAGATAAATGATAGTCTAACAACTGCAGTTACCTGTGAGGAGGTCTAGACAGCGGTATTCCAATTAGGAGAGACCAAAGCACCCGGTCCAGACGGATGGTCAGTTTTATCGTGCCCATTGGGATATTCTACAAGATGACATAATCTTAGCTGTGCAACAATTCTTTCATACAGGGATCTTATTACCAGAGTATAATCGCACCTCTATTTCTCTAATTCCTAAGACTCCTCATCCAGAAAGGTTGGACCAATTCCGTCCTATCAGCCTCTGCAATTTCATTTATAAGGTGATTTCTAAGATTCTTGCTAACCGCCTTAAACCCTGGCTGCCACAGTTGATAGCACCAGAACAAACTGCTTTTGTTGGAGGTCGGCAAATCCAAGATAATATAATTGTGGTTCAGGAGATATTACATCAGATCAGAATTAGAAAACGGAAAAAGAACTTTCACGCTATGCTTAAACTAGACATGCAGAAGGCTTATGACCGGGTCGAATGGAATTTTCTCAGAGATTATCTCCTAAAGCTTGGATTTCATACGAAATGGGTTCACTGGATATTCCAATGCGTTTCTACGGTTTCTTACAGTGTCAAATTCAATGGCGAATTTCTATCCTTTTTTCATCCTACTAGAGGTCTTAGACAGGGCGATCCTTTATCACCATACCTATTCATCCTGATGGCTAATGCCTTAACTACTCTTATCAACAATGCAATGGACATTGGCAATCTTAAAGGTATTAAACCTAATCGATGGTGTCCTACTCTCTCCCACTTATTTTTCGCAGATGATGCCATTTTTTTCCTTGATGCGAAGCTTATTGAATGTCAGAACTTAGCTACTATACTTAATGAATATTGCCTAGCCACGGGACAGGCTATTAATCGAAACAAATCAGGTTTATTTTGTAGCACAGACTGTCCTATCAGCTTGAAAGAAAACCTTGCCGGAGCACTTAGAGTTCCTATACTACACAAAACTGGCAGATATCTCGATATACCTTCAGATTGGGGCAAATCTAAACGGGAAATGTTTTCTTGGCTTATGGGTCGAGTGCATTCAAAACTTGAAGGCTGGAAAGAAAAACTTATTTCAAAAGGAGGCAAGGAGGTCCTTCTTAAAACCATTGTGCAAGCAATACTCCATTATGCAATGTCGATTTTTAAAATCCCTGTTGCTATTTGTAAAGCCATAGAACAAAAAATAGCTAAATTCGTGGCGATGATTACAGCAAGAAAGGCATTCATTGGAAGAACTGGGATTGCATTAAGAGTAGGAAAGATGAAGGGGGTTTAGGATTTCGCGATTTTATGGTTTTTAACAGAGCTCTACTGGATAAACAAGCTTGGCGTCTAGTCCAAGAACCTACTTCATTGTACAGCAGACTACTAAAAGGTTTATATTTTCCATCTTAGGATTTTTGGCATGCCACTAAAGGTGCTAGACCCTCTTAGGGTTGGCAGAGCATATTACTAGGCCGGGAATCTATCACAGATCAGGTTCTATGGTCTGTTGGAAATGGCACACAAATTAAAATTCGTGAGGATAGCTGGTTACCTAGCGGTGTTATTGGAGGTCCTGCTCCTAGGGATGAACTAGAAATGGTTGCAGGCTTTATATCAATTCACTCCGACTCATGGGATACTTCACTCTTGAGTTAGCATTTTGATAGCCAAATAGTTGATGAGATCCTATCTATCCCTACTCGACCTTATTGTACCCAAGATAAACTTATATGGAGAGGAACGCAAAATGGAACTTTTACAGTAAAGAATTGCTACAATCAACTCAGAGCTCAGCAAAAAAGAAATAGCACCAATCAGGCCTCTTCATCTTTTCAGCCGCCCCGCAGATTATGGAATGCAATCTGGAAACTACACACTATGCCTAAACTTAGGTCATTTCTCTGGTCTCTCTGCAATAATGCACTGGCGACTAGAGAAAATATATATAAACGACACATCTTGACAAACCCGACTTGCTGTATATGTGATAATCAGGTACCCGAGACCCTAGAACATTTATTTTTGTTATGTCCATGGACATATGATGTTTGGACGCATCCATAATTAGCTATAAAGAGTCCTATAGTGGTTGTGAATTGAATAGAAATCCGGTTACTTCAATTTATTGACAGCAAAGGTGGCTTACCGGCTCTTGAAACGATTACATCTGTCCTTTGGCACATCTGGAAAGCCCGGAACGATTTCCTTTTCCGTCAACAGCAGCCGAAGGCCGAGCGAGTTGTGCAGTTGGCGATTGCAGAAGCCCAATCCAGGCGTATTTTCAATACCCCAGTGCCGCGGCCTACTTCAAAACAGAGTTTTTCGAATCACAGATGGCATCCACCGGATCAAGGAGTCTTAAAGTTTAACATTGATGCAGCTTACCACCCATCCTGCATCGATGCCTCGACGGCTTGTGTGGGTAGAGACTCATCTAGCCGCTTGATCGATGGCTTCATGCAGTCTGTTCGCACCTCCTTAGCCCTGCAAGCTGAGGCGATGGCCCTCAATCCCACCCTGCATTTTCTACTTCAGAGAGGACGAGAGATGGACAAGATCGTTGTGGAATCTGACTGCTTGATCATTGTGGAAGCTGTTCATGATCCTGCTCGACGACCGTGGGCACTCAGATCGCTTCTCGAAGAAACTCGGGCATTGCTCATTCGGTGCCCTAATCTCCAACTAGTACACTGCCCTAGAGAAGCTAATGATGTTGCGGACCGAGTTGCAAAGGCCCATCGGGCCTCCTTACTCCCTCCAAATTGGGTTCTTCAGCCTCCTCCTTTTTTGCAGGATCTTGTGTATTCTGAACTTAATGTAACTTCTATGCTGAGATCTTAATATATGTGATGTTTCTGACCAAAAAAAAAAAAAAAACGATAGGCTTGCTATCATCATTGCGTTGCTTCTTTTTCTTAATACATTCTTATATAAACCAGATTGGCACAAACAATTGGACCTAGAAGAATCAAATATCGGCCCAGTGTGGTTCTCAAAACATTACCTTCGGCAGAGACTGGAGTGGTTGATTTCTAATTCACCCGTTCTTTGAGGGCATGTGAAAATCTTTGTAAGGGACCCTCAACTTTGGTTCATGTGTCCATGAAGAAAATCTCTTTACTGTATGAGCTCGATCTTAATTTATAAAAATTTCGTTAACCTAATTCAAGGTGTAGTGTAAGCAGATAATGGGGATTTGGACATCGTTGCTCTAAACTTGTTTCGTCCTTTATTCGAGTAAACTTGTTTCATCCTTTATTCGAGGGTTGTATTACATAGGACGGTACATTGTCTACGTCGGCCAGCGACTTAAATTGGTTGAAAGAACTCAATTGATACCGATATATAATTAAATTGGTCCAATTATAATATTTATAATCGAATTAATATCAATGTAATTGATTTACAAATTTTCTTTTTTGATATTTTTTCCAACAAAAGACCAATTACTTGAGAACTTCTATTAACAAAAGACAAGTCTGAGACCGTATGTCTTTCAAATTTCTCGATTTTTGTCACCTTGTTTGGTTTGTCTTTGTACGAAATGCAACTATTTGTCTAGGCAAGTTGGGCAATTATTCATGACTGAGGTTTTTTCTACGGGCTGGGGTATTCTCGTACAATCTCATGCTATTGATCACAGGGTAGTACTCTGTGGCGGTAATTTTCCAGTGAGTTAGTAATTTTTTAACGAGCGCCACCAATTTGTACTGATAGAAATTTTTTAAGAAGATCCTGTAGCAAACAGTCAGGAGACCATCGAACATCTAGCCTTAAAAGCATTTGCCTGCAGTCATGGCCGTCATACTTTACTGGCAAAATCCAACACAGTGCAGTTTAAACTCAGTTCACTATGGACGGAATTATCTTAGCTGGTGATTTGTGCGACCTACACAGCTCAGATCGCTCAAATCCATTTTGAATTGAAAAATCCTCATTTTAACTCATTAAAAGCTGGCAAGACGGGAAGAATGAAAAATTGAACATCGACTTGATAGTTCGTACAAACCGCACCGACTGATTCGCATTGCAACCAAAACCATAAAGAATTTTTTTTTTTTTTTTTTGGATTTAAGGGAAGTGATCACTCAATGGCTGGAGGATTGGTTTGTATTGTGGACTTTCAATCCTTTTTTTTAATTTTTTTTATTTAAGGAAAGTGATCAAACTAAGCGCCCAAATGATTTAAATCTTGTGAAACATGCCAGATTAACCAATAGAAGCTTCCCATGACTCCACAAGGTCTAATAAAATAGGTTTATTATCTATTACAATATAGGTAGAAATTTTGGACCAAAAAGTAATTAGTGAATGATTTTAATCTATTATATATGAATCATGACTCACAAAAAGAAACATTAGTCTCTTTCATGTTGAAGTGTAGTTTATACTCCCAATTGATAAAGAGACACGATGGCCTAGCTCTGCAATGAGCGAGGGGATTCGAGAGCCATGCGGGGGTACTTAGTCACGAGAGGGCTTTTATGGTTTAAACTCATATTTTATTAGTTTAGGCTTGTATATAATCTCTTTCTCTTGTAATTGAAGATTATAACAGAAAAGTGACAGGTGTAAATTATAATATAAATCTAGTTTAAGGATGAATGAAAATAAATATTTTAATTTGATTTTTTTTTTTTTGTGTTTGAGCCGCTAACATTTTGTACAAGAGGGAAACGTCTTGGTCATGTGCAATTATTGATCCAGACAAGTTGGACGGAACCACACCGAAGAGTTCTGTCCTCATCATTTCTGAATTTCCTTCGCTTTGATTTGCGTGGCCACTTTGTTGCCCAATTACCAAAGAGAACTAAGTAAATATCTTTCATGCCTATCTAGAGGAAGGGCGGCCAAGCCATCCACTAATCTCTTGACCCTGATTAAAACCCAACAACCAATCTCTCACCATTCTCTCGCCTCTCTGAGCAGCCACCCTAACCCTAACCTTGTGGATTCAAATATGAAGTGCATCGATGGTGGCTCATCTGTGTCTTCTGAAACCATCAAATCAATGCTCTACAAGTTTCCGATTTTTTTTTTCCCTTCAATCGTTCCTCTTTTTCCCTTCGGCCATGAGGTTGGTGTTTCCTTTACTGTAGCGCTGATGTACTACCAGACGTAGAATTATAATCTTAGTATGTCATTGATAAAGTTGGCACTGATACCAAAAAGGAGTTATGATAAGGACCAATGACGATTCGAGACAAGTATACCTGTAGTCTCCAAACATCATTAATTTATATCATGAGACTCTAAGGCTTCCGAAATTTTTTTATCAACATAAAAAGGACAATAATGCAAATCACTATTGCCAAATGTAATGGCCGACAAAAATAAACGCAAACCAATTACGATAATGTTAAATCCTCTTGAATATTTTTTTGGGGATCAACACATCACCAAGCTTTGCCAACAGTTGTTTGTTGATTGATAGAAAAAGGACAATAATACAAATCACTATAGCCAAATGTAATTGCTGGAAAAAATAAAAGCACACTAAGTACGATAATGTCAAATCTTCATGAATTATTTTTTTGGGATCAACATCACCAAGCTTTGCCAACCATCGCTGCCATTAGCCCATAGTCATAATCCTATATTGCTATGAATCCCAGGGTCTTGTGAGAACGGTAGATTCTTGTCTTCGCTGCCAGTAGCCCATACTCATAATCCAGTAACTTTTTTTTTGCTTCTTGATTTTATTCCAAAATTATTCTTAGAAACAAAAGAATTGATTTTTGTTCTTGGGAACAAAAAATTTACCAAACGGATTTCTATTCTTTTTTTTATTCCTAAGAACAAAAGAACATAATCGGGTGTTCCTGAGAGTATTATGAAAGCCTTAGCAACCGATCATCTTATCATTTTGAGTACTCAAGAATTTTTTTTTAAAATATTCATTCGCTGCCCTGCTTTTCATGATTTGAAATTTTGAAGATATGATTGACATTCATTTATTAAGGTCTATACTAGATTACAACATTTGGGTTATTACCATATTTCAGACTTCTCTCATTATGAAATGAGATTTCCACTAGCATTTGAGAGAGAGAGAGAGAGAGAGAGAGAGAGAGAGCATGACAAGGAGTTAGGACCAGTTCATAGATTAGATGACGTCAATCTTGTATTTGATGATGCAATTTCGATTCGAAGTAACCCAAATTTCGAATCTAAATGAGATCTCCTTAAAAATATTGATTTTTACTCATTGCAAAACACCAACATGTGAATTCACACATAAGATTTTCAAAATTATCATTACATATATTGTTTATTTTACTTAATTCATTCTTTATATTCAAACGGTTGTTATAAAGGTCCAACCGGTTGAATCAATGGAATTGCACACTGGCCCTCACTCCTATTCAACCTTCAGTACCATCTTCAAAAAATTACCTATAATCAGAGACTGGAATGGTGGGCTAAAATTCATCACTGTTTCTTGAAAGATGGATATGTGGAAATCTTTAATTAAGGTTGTCACCTTTGATTCATTTATCTATCCATTTTTAATGGATGACCACGCTCTTAATATATTAAACTTTGACCTTGTTTATTCGAAGAGAAGTGCAAGTGTTTATATAGATTATGCAAATGGGAAAATGGATATTGTTGCTCTAAATCCGCCTCCTCCTTTTTCCAAGCAAGAGGATCCACAAAAAATAAATAAATAAATAAATAAAATAAAAATTAACGGTTCAAACATATGGGAAGAGAGAGAGAGAAGGGTGGGGGAGGGGGAGACCTATGCAAACAGAAAAGAAACCTCTTCAATTTGATCACAAAAGAGTAAAAATATAATCTGTCATATGGGTTATATTTTCCCCATCCTTAATTGAAGGAAACATTCTCAGGTTATATATTTAATCGGTGGATTACAAATTATAAACATAATATTCATATAAAGATAAATATGAATGATGTCCATGTTATCCTAACCTAATGCTTGGATTTATTACTATATTATCTACTTAGAAAAGGGCCAACTCATCAAGATTCCATCTATTTCACAATCTCATGTCATAACTGATGATAAAACAAACGCTGGAAATTACAGCCCAAATTTCGGCTTGATCATTCTGTTCAACATATTTTGCCATATTTTTCTAAATCAAGGCATCATCCTCGATATTCTAATATAGATCGAAACACATCTGGTTACAGTTAGAAACTTGTAACTAGAAAAATAAAATGCTTATCTTCTCCATGAACAAGAGGCTATAGTATGTATGCCAAGCACTAGGTAATATTATCCGGATCATAGTAAATCGTCTATAACCTCAAGTTATCTCGATATGTAGTGCCATCATGGAAGAGCAAGGACGTAGACACATCCCCTAATTTTTAAGTGAGAAAACCATTTTCTTATCACATGTACAAAATCATGGACAAATTTAATGACATTAGGTTATGCAAGGTTGACATGTGAGAGAAAATTAAGAGGGACAAGCCGTTGTAACAAAAGACAAATTAAATTGATCGAAATCTATTAAATCCATCTAACCATGCGCCTAAAAACTAAATACAAAGAAGTTGCTTTAAGAGCAACGGGTCGCTCCGAGGTTCATTACCTTGCTCACAGAGTACACAAGGTGGAGATTCAACAAAGTGCCAATTTATGTGAAGTGAAGTACAAAGAAAAATGAAAGATTGGACAAGAAGCACCCACACAACTCCATCATTCATTCCACCCATTAAAAAATAAAAAGAATTCAAAAAAATAAAAAATAAAAAATGTAAAAATTATGTATGCTAGCGTTGGCCATGCCATGTGACAGCTAGTACTCCCTAGACCACTATGTCAGCGATTCCAACCAAAATTGGCCAAAATGACTACATTTGCAAATGGTAAAAAAGTGTAGGACAAATTGATTAAATTGAGAGATTTATAATTGAATTGATATAAGTATTATAGGTTTGAAATTTTTGTTGGTAATTTGCCTATTACGAATGATTTCATGCTAACAAGAATCAAGGCCAAATGTAAAGCTCGCACTCATACAAATTGCCTAGCTCTTCCCTCTCACAATGACCGAGAGTCGAATCCGACATTGATCTTTTCCATCAACTTATTAAAAGGCGCATGTGCCACTGACCAGCCTGTGACACATGCATCAAGATGTCATCCAAGCTTCTTCCAAGATATTTCCATAGAATTTCGAACATGGCATTTATTTTGCAAAAATTCTCAATCAATCTATCATTTTCAAAGCATAACTATTCAACATCTTGACTCTAAAGGATAGCATCATGCAAAAGTTAATTTCCAATATGAACAACTTGAGTCTAATATGAATATCGATTCTTTTTTTTACCAAAGACCTAAGTGTTTATTAACATGTCTTTTAGCAGAAGACCAATTATCCTTGAAGTCTTTGGGGGAGGGTATACTTGCCAATCTAGAGGAAGAGATTGATTTATCCTTTGGGGCGAGAGAAAGAGTGGTTTCCACTGCGAACACCTCACAAAATTGCCAAGTAAAGGAGATGATAATTTCCACTATCCACACCTTGACTCTGACATAAAGTATCGATTATTTCATTTAGTGGGGCTGGGAGAGCCATTTTTAGTTTGATTTGCGTGGCCACCCGATCCAATCACGATGACAATTAGCAAAGTGTCTTTGGATTCTACGGTGGGGGTATTCTTGCCAATTCATAATTTGCTTTCCCTTCAGTCGTTACGTCTTTTTCATTGTTATTTTGTTTTATGTCTATGATCTCTCTGCAAATTGAAGGGAAGAAAGAGAAGGAAAATGTGACATTTGCTTTAGATTCTGTTAATTTCTTTTTCTTTCTTTAACAAAAATCATTTAATTTGAGTTTAAAATCATTACTTTGCTTTTTTTTTTATTACCTTTTTAGTAATAAAAAGTACCATATCAACTGACCATGTAAGTGCTGTTTGGCACGTAGACTCATTTAGACGGAAAAATAAGAGTGGCCATTTTTGTCCCAAAAATTAAAAGTGTGTGCTTTTCTTGAAAATGGCATCATTTTTATTCTCTAACATAAATATATTATTTTTTTCTTAGATTTGGCCCACCAGTTATATGAGAACTTCAAATGACACTCCAACCACCGTGGTCATTGGGCCGATGCTGTTTAGCAACTTGCTGTGTCTATGTCGTGATAGCACATGCTCTAGGAAAACAAAAGGAAAAGGAAAAGGAAAAGGACAAGAAGTACCATGTTTTTCCACCCCACCGAGAATAAAGAAAGAAAGATTGACGTTGAGGTCGTCGTCTTGTTTCGTTTGTCATTGTCCGATGGTCTTTTGCAATTGTTTTATCTGGGCAAGTTGGCAGAATTACAGTGATGAATTCTGTCCTCATCATTTCCCGACTAATCATTTTCTTAATGGCAAGCTGTTTGTAGTTTTCAAGTCAAAAAGTAAAGTCAGTACTGCTCATTATATAAATGGCCAACCAAGCGCTTGCCCTCTAGACGTATTGGTTCAAATATATTCTCGGCAATTATACGTGTCATTGGTCCATTGCAAGAACTAAGCAACGAAGCCCATCATCCTCCAGTCATTACAAGTCGAAGCTAAAGGTACCGTAACATCTCCCTCGATTACATTTTTCTCATAAATGAATTTTCAGTTCCCTGCTGTTTCCTTCCCCACAGTGTCCACTTGTTTTTGCGTTGTGCCGATTTTCCACCTATATTCTGGTGTTATCAGGACTGCTTTTGGCCTGCGGTCCTCTTCATCCATCTTCACAGACGAGTTAGCAGCCAAGAAATCTCAGTTCCTCTTGTATCCTTACGTTGAAGCCACTCCTGGTATGTGCTATCAGCCCTTGTTTCACTTTCGCTCTCTTTGTTTAGTTATCTGGTTCTATTTATTAGACCCAATAAACTTAAAAGCACGAAAAAGGAAAGGAAGGGGAAACAACAATGGGTAAAAGAACCGCAACTGATCAAACCCTAATAAACATAAGGCATCCGTTTTTTTTTTTAAAGGTGGTTTTGTGAAAATCTTTAATTAAGGGCCCTACCTTAAGTTCGCATATCTATAGATAAGATTTGGTTGATGGACGACTTCGCTCTTAATTCATTAAAATTCCATCTGCTTCATTTGAAGAAATTATTGCTTTGGCTCTTACAATTATGTTTTATCTTATATGAATCATAGCTTAAAAAAAGAAATATTAGTCTCTTTCCACAAATTGTAAGTGAGAAAGGGGAATCATATGTCAAGCTCATAAAAAGTTTTGCTTATTAATCAAAACACATCCTTCTTACAAGGGAAGGGTTTGAGGAAATTATGTTAGAGAATGATATCTTTTGGTTGAGTTAAAGAAAATAATTCGAGGCATGCTATTCAACATCTTACCAAAATTGCCAGTACAAGCGATGGCTACGAGTCTCTCTAGAAAAGTATCAATTCTTTTTCAGACAAAGACCCAAGTGTTGATTAAATTGTCTTTTAACAAAAACCAATCATTTGAGAACATCTATTAGCATGAGACCATATTTCTTCTTGTCGCTGAAAGGTTGATCATAGCATAAATTGGTAGTCTCCTTATGATATCCAATTTGCTAACCCACAAGCTCCAATTGCAACAATACGGTAATATTTTTTGCTTGATTATGCCTCAAAACTTCTTTCTCAAGGAAAGCTTTCCACATTCAATCTTGAATAGATTATGCAGTAAATTTGTTCAACCGTTAGGAAACTTTAACTCGAATTTTCCTTTATCTTCTTCCTATGAAAATGTTTATAGAAGCTATTTGATAAGTCTCGATGTGCATCTTTATGATTTACGTGCAATTATGTGAATTAGTTGGCTTTAAAAATTCAGCTACTCCATGCTTTCGTTTAATGAATATATATATTCATAAGGAAAAATCAACTATCTCATTTTCTTTTATTTAGGACAAGGTTCCTAACATGAAAATTCCTAGTTCGTAAAATAATGTACACACATATGTATGTATATCAAAAAGACAAAAATGGCCAAACTCTCAAATGTCCACAAAAAAATATACTTACTCTTACTCAACTGTCTACCGTTATTTATTTTTTTTTTTTCCATCCAAATGAACTTTGTGGCAAATCATGTGACAAACGGCTCTTAGATGTAAGCTGACATGTCTTTTTTATTATTAAAAAAATGAAATAATAATTTTATACTAAAAATAAATTGACTTTTTCAAAGAGAAAAGGAAAAAAAAATAAAATAAGAACTAGAAGCGGAGAGGGTAGAAAGGGGTGCATCAGGTGGTTTGTCGAGTTAGGCATGACTGCAAATCTCGGTGCTCTTTTCAACTCTAGTGGTTGACGCCTTAGTCAGTTTCCCAAGGCAACATAGTCTGCAAAGGCTATTGTGCAAATAATTAAATATTTAAGCTTTTTATGTAATTGATAATGATCTTATAAAATCTCACTTAGTTGTCACGATCTCTTCAAACCCTCCCAAATGCACTTAGTCCGATTATGTTTACCATGAATCAATTTGTAGTTAATTGATTAGAAGCTCTAATAAAATATAAAAAGAAATAGTTCACTTCTACACAATCAAAGAAATTAGGGTTGAAAAATTAATTGCACCAGTTAATTAACTAATGCCATTTCGATACTTAATATTTCTTAAACGTCATGGTTCAATTTTTTCTTTTTCATGCATTTTCAAGAGAAAAACACTTAAAAGCCATTTTTAAGCCTTTTGCTAATTTTTTAGAAATAAAATAAAATTCTTCTGATTTTTTAAATAAAATATAATTTTTAATATTAAAATAATATTAGAATAATAATATTAAAAAAACCTGTGTTGGAACCAACCCGAATCGCCAACCAGCGGCCCAGCTGGGCCTGAAACGCAGGCCCAGTCAGGCTTAGAGAGAAAGGCCCAACCCTTTAAAAACAAAATGAACTAAGCCTGGCCCTTTAAAGCAGAATAAGTCCAACATGCCTAAATCATCCCAGCCCGAATACCCAACCCTAAAGACCTGACCCGGATCCACTTCGACCCGCATCCGACATGGCACCCAGGCAGACCTGACTTGCTCTCCTCCCCCTGCCTCTCGCGGCGCTCTGTCGACCTCGCCCCGACGGGGGGGCCGCGGCGAGTGCCACCGCTCGCATCGGGCTGGCCACGCACCCAGGCCGGCGACGTCTCGGCCAGCCCAGGCCGAGGGCCAGTTCTCGGCCGACCACCATCGCCAGCCGAGAACCAGCTCGGCTTCCCCTACCTCGGCCGAGATTTGGCTCGGCCAGGCATGGCCGGCGGAAGCCGCTCGACCCGAGGCCTCCCCAATGCCGTCTCCCCCGTCTCGACCCATCCGCGTGACACCCAAACGTCGAGTAGACGATTGATCGGAGCTCGGGAATGGACTTTCTCAACACGAACTTTTAGATCTAGCTTAGGCATTTCGTCGAGCGGATGGCGCGCGACGCGGATCGAGGATATCCCGACTCAACTCGCGCCCGCGCCCCTTTGACATACGACATACCAGACCGACGACGTCCAAACAAGAGGCGGCGGGCTCGAATCCGCGTGAGCCGAACGACCACGAGCTCCGGCCGGGTGAGCCCGACAAACGGGCAAGAACAAAGGGACTAAGGGATACCGGTTCGGCTCCGGAACGGCACTGCAGCGGCGGCTCGTCGGCCCGGTTCAAGCGCGGTGGCCACCGAGCTCGCTCCCACTCTCACTGTTCCGGTCGCTCTCTCTCTCTCTCTCTCTCTCGGGTCTCTTCCTCTCACCGATCTCCTCTCCCCTCCCCCATCTTCCTCTCTCTCCCCGTCCCTTTTTATGGAGGTGGATGACTCATGCGTCCGTACCCAAGGCAGGTGGCTTGGCCGCCTGCCGTACGTCCGGCCAGCTGCTCCCACTACCTTCTTGTTCCTGCTTTGCGCTCCCTGCTCCCTCTGCTCCTGCGAGAATGTCGAGATTGTTCATGAAGAAAGAACCCGTGATTTTTTTTTTTTTGACATATAAAGAAAAGCGTAATCATTTTTATCTCTCTGATATAAATACATGCTCTCTTCTTCTTCTTTTTTTCCTGGAGTTGGCCCACCAGTCATGTGAGAACTTCAAATAGCAGTCTAAACCACACCACCCCTCCCCCACATGAGCACCGTTTGTCACGTAGGCTAGTTGGAAAAGATGATAGTGGCCATGTTTGTTCATGAAGAAAGAATACGTGCTTTTTTTTTTATTTGACATATATAGAAAAGCGAAATCATTTTTATCTCTCTGATGTAAAACATGTTTTTTTTTTTTTTTTGTTTCTGGAGTTGGCCCACCAGTGAAGAACTTCAAATAGCAGCCTAAACAACCCCCCTGCCCAGGTTAGCAACTCGGTCTTTCTAAGTCGAAATAGCATATTGAAGGGAAAAAAAAGAAAAAAGAAAAAGAAGTGCGGTCTCTTTCCATGTCATCGAGAATGAAGAAAGAAAGACATTAAGGTCGTCGCTGTTGACTGGTCGGAAATGACTGGCTCCGACTGAGCTGGGGTTCAAATATATCTTGAGGGGAATCGAGATACTTGGTCATATGTCCCTCTGTCATTTCCCTATATTATATCTCAGCCAATCAATTTCTTTATAACAAGATGTGTGTGGATAAGTTGTGATTTTTTTTTTTTTTTTGCCTTCTTTTTGTTTTGTCTTTGTTCGATGGTCATTTGCACTTATTTATCTAGGCAAGTTGGATGGAACCATGGGATGAATTCTGTTCTCATCATTTCCCCCTAGTTCTACAATACATTTCTCAACTAATCATTTTCTTAATTGCAAGTGTTTGTTGATGAACACGGAACATGAGTATCTTTGTTGAGAGAGAGAGATTAAAGAATTAACAATTTGAGCACATTAGTATTTATGGACCAAACTTCCAAAATTAAAAGTATTACACAATTTAATCCATCATAGTTTAAAACGAAGATGGGAGAAGCAATGTTGCTGGTGAAAAACAAAAAGTATGGTTAATTAATTGTTGATACTTAAATTTTGGTTAAATATTTAGG
The DNA here is from genome assembly GCA_014182565.1 of Eucalyptus marginata. NCBI lineage: Eukaryota > Viridiplantae > Streptophyta > Magnoliopsida > Myrtales > Myrtaceae > Eucalyptus > Eucalyptus marginata. The sequence goes on along the minus strand of CM024586.1, from coordinate 30,632,203 downwards.
ATTAAACTATATAGAAAATTATGGATTAATTTGGCTTTGCCCAGGATATTTTCATATCACATAGGTATTAATATTATATGCATCGGATAAGTTTTATTTCATTTTTCCTTCATTTTACTTTATTTCGGATAAATAGAAATTTTTAAAAAATTAATTATGTATATTAAAAAAAAAAAGGGCAAAAAGAGCCTGCGAGGGCTCCTCTCCCAGCCTCCTTCCCCCTTCTTCCTCCTCACGCTACCGAGGATGACTGAGACAGGGTGTGACCAGAGCAGAGCAGAGCGGCAGAGGGGCAGGTGGGCGACGCGATGGGGGGCAACCGGCCGGACGTCTGGCCGGCAGCGCGCCGACGTGCCCCCATGTACGGCGGATGAGACTATAAAATGGGGGAGTTCGGCGGTGATCCGGACGGGGTGAAGAAGAGAGATCTGAGAGACCGTGAAGGAGGGGGAGAGAAAGCAGAGAGCGACTGAGCCCCCGGCGACCGCCGACCGTGAAGGAGGGGGAGAGAAAGCAGAGAGCGACTGAGCCCCCGCCGACCGCCGTGCCTTCACCGTAGTCGATAACCTACGGACGTCCCCCCTTTTCCTTGCGCCAAGCCTCGGTAGGTTCCGGTTCCGAATTTTCGCCGGTTTTCGATTTGTCCCATTTTGGGGCCGTTTTCCCGAGGATCCCGGCTCGGAGACGAGCGAGGCGGACGGACGTAGCCCGATCCATGGAGCTCGTCCGCGGTCCGACGCCGCCGAGCCAGGTAGGGAACGCCACCGACGGCCCCCATTTCCTTCTCCTCGTACTCTGTTTCGGGCTAGCCGGACCGGGCTGCCGTTGCCCGGTTTCGCGCGAGTTTCCGGCCTTCCTTGTGATGTGCTGCTGTTCTGGAGTCGTATGTGTTATTTGTTTGGAATCCCGGCTCGAGTCCGAGTCCAATCGTCCCCGTCTCTCGCCCCTCATATCGCGTTTGTGACCTGTTCGACGAAATGCGTGAATGAGATCCGGTTTTTGTTCCGTTGTTTTGAGCCGGCGTGGAGTCGTCCGGGCACCGTCCCGCCTAGTCGAGGCGTTCCCGCGATCCTTTAGCATCCCAGGCGTAGCTCACGTCGCTCGACCCGCGGCCGCCACGGAGGCCGCGGGCCTTTTTTTTTGCTCCGGGGCACGACCGGCGGCGGCCGCTGCGGAGGCGCCGCCGGCTGGACGAAGGCCGAGCACCTGGTTCGGCTCGCCTGAGGCGGCGCCGCCGCCGCACCCCCACCAACCCCCCCCAAGGGCGCGACGGAGACGCGTAGCACCCCTTTTGCCGCGCTGTCTCCGTCGCGGCAGGTCGAGAGCCGGGTCGGACCAGCTCGCTGGCCTGGTCTGCCCGGACTTGCAGCGCGCGGGCCGGTTCCTTTTTGGGCTAGGGTTTTCAATCTTAGTGGACCCTGCTTAACTCAGTTGTGGGTTACTTTTATTTTGTGTTGGGCCGGGCTTAGTTGTTTATGTTTTCTTTCGGGTGGGCTTACTTTTGGAGCTGGGCTGGGCCTGTGAATCATGCCCACTCCGGCTGAGGGCGCTCAGACCAGGTCAGCGGTCCCGGGCCGGATCCGGATACCGACCTGAACCCGCTTATTTTCACTCATGGAAGGATATTTTAGTCTATGAATAATGAATAATAAACATAAAAGGTGAAGATGAGAGAGGAAAAAGGTAGGGTGAACGGGTGATTGACCTTATTTTTGATCATTAATTGATAGTTTGATCAATTGATAATAAAAGATGCGTATCAAGCTCAAAGAGATAGAAATAGCCCCGCCTTCTTTTTTGTTTAATAAAAGTAAATTTACATGGTGCGATGTTGTCATTAAATTTAGAATTCCTCACATTATGAGGTAGCCAGTTCTAAAAAATTCTCTTCTTATTGAAAGGGGACATAGCATCTGCTAGACGCTAGGAATTGATTGTGATCCTTCACATAGAAAATAATGAGTGATCCTGGACCTCCACGTCAGCCACTTTTCCATCTCTCTCTAAAACGCTTTCACCAACCCAAGCTCATCGTCTTCATCAAGCATCGACAATGGGGAAGAGAAGAGACAAAAACCCTGGTGAATCACCCACTCCCACACCCTCCCTTCGTCGCCTTCCCACTCCTTCTCGTCCTCCTCCTCCTTCGACTTCGAGTCCACCATCTCTCTCTTCCCCCTGCTCCTCCTCCACCCTCTGCATCGCCGACAAGCTCTTCTACAAGGGCCAGCTCCTCCCCCTCCAGCTCTCCCCCCCGCCTCTTCATGGTCTGTATCTTCCTCGCCTCCTCTTCCACCTCCGACTCCGCCACCACCTCCTCCCGAGACTCCTCCGGCAGCTCCACTGTCTCCTCCGAACAGACCTGGCTGAAGGACGCCGACAATCCAGATCTGGATCTGGAGAACTCCAGATACGGAGAGCAGCCCATCGCCAGTCTCGGCTGCCGGTTGTTGGGGCTGGGACGGGTGGCGAAGGTCCGCAACTTCTTGTTCGCCATTAATGGAGTTTCGATAATGGACGATAGAATAGATGGGACAGAAATATTAAAAGTGGGCTTACTCAGTCACGGGATGAGGTCCAGGAGCACCCAATATTTTCTATTCAAATCCAGATAGTGGCTGTTACAGACATACAAACACGTACCAGCCGTCAAATGTTATTTGTTCACCATTTTTAAAAAAGAACAAATTGCTTCCTGCAAAATCGTGAAAATCAAAAATAAAAATAAAATGTTTTAAGCCTTAAATTATTGAGAGATGGTTCTAAACAATTCTAACCATCAATACTTTAAAGAATCGACAATATGCATGTTGTATCGTTTCTCCTCATGCTTTGGATTCAAAACGGAATACGGTTTAGCTTTCTCTCAGAAACACTCAGAGAGCGTGAAATTGTGATGGTGACTGCAAAATTTGTTGGAGCCCTCGAAGAATCATCCCCATTTTCAAGAAACATAAGGCAAAGAAAACACGGACGACAGAAAATAATAAATGAAAGAAATTTAGCACACTACTGCACGCGGTTGATCAGGAACGTGTTGTTCGTTTGTCCTCGTAAGAATATCTGCTAATCGTCCACGTAGACCAGTAACGTGTTATTTGGGTGCACCGAGTGCAATAATTGTACGTTTTTCTTTTTTTTGCATGCACTGTGCTGCTTCTCTCTCTCTCTCTCGCGTCGTTGGTTTTGTTTCGTTGTTCACATTGTTTTATCACTATGCTCTTCCTTTCTTTTTATACATCGCGAGTGATTAGTTCTGTTCTCCAGTTTCCTTGGCACAGATTTATTTAAGCAATTAATCATAGGGGGGCAACAACAAAAGAAACAAAAGAGAGGGGAAAGGAATTTCTAGACATTAAAGAATAAATTATGGCGGAATTGGCTTCCTCCGTTGCATCGAATCTTGTGTCAAAACTAGATGAGTACCTGTTTGCTCCCATTGGACGCCAATTTGGATACGTGTTGTGCTACAATAGCTACATCCAGGATCTCGAAAATGGAGTCAAGAAGCTGGAGAACGCGAGGGAAAGGGTGCAGCGCTCCATCGATGAAGCCGTGTATGGTGGAAAACCTATACACACTGATATTGAGAAATGGTTGGATAGTGTGAAGAATAAGGCTAATGAAGCACAAAATTTGTTAACACAAGGTGAAAGTGCAAAAACTGCTTGCTTCCATGGGTGGCTTCCCAACCCAATGGTGCGCCATCCAATTGGCAGGAAGGTGAAGAAAATGACTCGATTCATTCAGGAACTCCATGATGAAACTGCAAATAATAACTTCCAGAAGGTCTACTATGAGAATCCTCCAAAAGGAATTGTTATTGCTACCACTTCCGCTGCAAGATCTACTGACAAGAAAGAAGATGTCTTGGAGTCGAGGTTTTCAATCACAGAGGATGTTATAAATGCTATAACTGATGACAAGATCTGCGTGGTTGGGGTGTATGGACTAGGTGGGGTTGGCAAGTCCAAGCTTTTGGAGGATGTTGAAAGGCGAGTTAAGAAAGAGAAGTTGTTTGATATGGTTGCCATGGCAAATGTATCACGCAATCCAGATTTAAAAACAATCCAAGGCGAAATTGCTGACGCACTAGGCCTAAATCTAATGAATGTCGAAACTACTCGTGGGAGAGCTGATCGTTTGCGTGAAAGGTTAGAGTGTGATTGTGAAAAAAAAATTCTCATAATTTTAGATAATTTATGGAGGAAGCTAGAGTTGAAAGATGTTGGAATTCCTTGTGGCGACGATAATAAAGTAAGAGGCTGCAAGCTATTGCTATCATCTAGAAAAGGAGAAGTTTTACGCATTGACATGGTCTCTGACCGAGAATTCCAACTCAAGGAGTTAGACGATAGGGAAGGAAGAAGACTTTTTGAAAGGATATTGGGGAACAGAGTTTACGATCTTGATTTTAGATTTCTGGTAGATGGAGTAGTCAAGAATTGTGGAGGGTTGCCACTTTTTATTATTTCGTTGGCAAAAAGGTTGAGGAGCGGAAATTTGGCTGCATGGAGGAATGCTTTGACTATAGAAGGATCTGATTTTAAATCACTAGTGGAACTGAACTACAGAGACTTAAAAGACGAGAGGATCCAATCGTTGTTCTTGGTTTGTACTCTACGCCAAGGGAGAACGGGGGATATCTTGTTCTATTGCTTGGGTTTGGGTTTATATAACAATTTCAGCAAGACCATCGAAGACGCTAGAGATAGGTTGAGCATGGATCTAGATTGTTTGAGCGACTCTTCTTTGTTACTAGATAGTGATAATTCTAGCAGAAAAGAAAAAGATAGCAATCATATGGTAAAAGTCAGAATGCATGACTTAGTTGCTGACGTGGCCAACTCTATTGCTTCCACAGAATGGAAGGCCTTGGTTGGGAGGGAGGATTGTGGGTTTAAAAAATGGTCAAAGGCTGAGCTTAGAGAATGCACTGCGATATTATTCCCTAATGCTGGCATTGAGCTTCCCGAAAAATTAGATTGCCCAAACTTGAGGATATTTCTGTTGTATGACGGATTGTTGTCTCTCAAAGTTCCCGAGTCATTTTTTGAATCTATGCAGAAGCTCCAAGTCTTGGAATTAGTACGAATATCTATCACCTCTCTCCCTTCGTCGATTGAGTTCCTTGAGAACCTCAAGTCGCTTAGTCTTGTTGTTTGCCATCTCGAGGATGTGACTCTTCTTGGAAAGCTGAAAGCATTGCAAATCCTACATCTCTTAGGATCGACAATCGCTCGGCTGCCTAAAGAAATAGGTGAACTAACAGAATTGAGAATCTTGAACTTAAGAAGTTGCACTAGGCTCAAAGTTATCGAACCTGGCGTGCTTGGAAGCTTGGTTAATTTAGAAGAACTGTATATGGCCAACAGTTTTGATCGGTGGGAGGCTGAAGATGAAGCACCGCGAAGAAACGCCAGCCTGACTGAGTTAAAGAACATGAATAAGTTGAGCACTTTGGACATTGCCATTCCTCATTCTGCCGATCTCCCAAGAGACTTGCCGTTTGGGAAACTGAACAAGCATAAAATCCAAATTGGGGGCTTTTGGGATTGGTCGGTTGAATATAAAGAATCTAGAGCTTTAAAGCTCAAGCTGGATTTGGGCAATCTTCTTTTCGAAGAGTGGGTGCAAAGATGTCTGCAGAGAACACAACATCTCCACTTGGATGGATTGCAAGATGGCAATGATAGTATTCATGATTTATGCATTGAAGGATTCCAAGAATTGAAATATCTTCACGTGCAAAATAGCCCCTCATTTCATTATGTTGTTCACCCCACGAACAATGTCCAGTGCACCGCATTTACGAGATTGGTATCTTTGTTTCTTGAGAATCTGGGCAAATTTAAGAAGATTTGTGGCAGCTGTCTTGCCCTAGAATCCTTCAGCAAATTAAAGATTGTGAAAGTGGACAACTGTAGTGAAATGAAACATCTGTTTCCTTCGTCCATGATGAGATTATTATCCCAGCTTGAAGAGATTGAAATAAGTAGGTGCCACTTAATGCAGCAAATTGTTGCGGATGTCGAGGTTGACAAAGATGAAATATATGACCCCAATGTGAAGTCCTGTAATTTGCGTAGGTTGATATTACGAAACTTGCCAAAGATGACAAGCTTCTACAAAACCGCAAACCTCTCAGTTGATTTCTTTGACGGGCAACAGGTATATAATTTGTTGTTTAGATTTTATGCATGGATTTTTAATGTGAGAGTATAATAGGACGGAGAAAAAATTGGATAAAGATTCGGTTTTTGAGATTTAGATTTCCAGAATAATTAAGACAAACAATAATAAAATTGTTTAATATGGAATTGCTATGTGATATGTGAATATATTAAAACATTTATACAGTAGTTAATTGCATCTCTTTATTTGTGTAATGTTATCAACATAGTTAAAGAAGCACCATGTGACTTATATGTTTTTCAAATAATCTGGAACCTTATTATTGCTTAATGGTAAAATCGAATATGTATACATAAACATTTATGGATATATTCATAAGTTGAGGAAGTATATACGACCTTTACAATTTTTATGAACTCTATTTGATAATGAATGGACATATGTAGAGTCCTATTATATCTGCTTGATTAAAGTGAAAGAAATAACTAAAAAAAAATAAAAAATTCAATAGGTGAATTTAACTACACTGACTATGTGTCAAATAACGTCCAGATCAATTACTTATAATTTTTTAGTCACAATCGTAAGTACATCAGCACTAGTGTAGTTGAGACAATAAAGTTGCTTTTTTCCCCCAATGATTGTAAAGAGTTGTGGTAGGTGAATGCACCATTGTGGAATTGTGTTTCTGCACAAAGTTCCGTTATGCAAATCTTTTTTATACTCCTATTTGTTAGATGAGGGAACTATTATGTGACTACAAATGAAAAATCAAATATAATATCCGGTAGGTCAGATTGCTTTTGTTACCTTGGTACATTAATGAGATTTTAGTTGGATAATTAATTAATTTTTTTTTTTGTTCTAAGAAGCTATGGACCTTTCATGGTGATAAAATCTATCACAAATCTTTATTCTAACCATTTTTCTAATGTTGCCAGTAAAATTCATGTGCCTGCACATGTTTAAACTTCTTCTTCTTTTTTAAATATTCCTGGAAAGTATTAATTAGAAACACATCTAGCATTCATTTGTGCACTATCGCTTTGATTTAACAATTCCTTTAACTGTTTTGTCAGAAAAAAAGTTAAAATGGAAACCCTTCTTTAAATTATTTTTTAAGATTATGTTTATCACGTGAGCCAAAACGCAGAAGCATGATCGAGTAAAATCATTTGTTGAATTAAGTATTTCATTGTCTTTGCTACATAAATAAAATTTGCCATACAATTTTGCTATTTGATAAGGAAGCGCATCTTAAGTCCTTATATAGGTAAATTAAATCCTTCAATGAAATTGACTCCGATGCCCATATGTTGCTGTTCGCTCAATTAAATCCTTTTACGGCCAACCATGGATCTCGCAGTGATGAACCTTTTTTTTTTTTTAATTTACTTTCGGCCAATGTAGCATATATTCCGCATTACATCTATGATAGAAAATAATGGATCCTATAGTGCTATGCATGGGGACGACAAAATCTTTTAAATGCTTTAGTATTTCTTTCATAATTTGCAATAACTTTTTGCTTTCAATCTTTCGATACGAGGATTTTCTTTAAAATACTTTGGAAAATATGGCAGGCTCAAATTGCATCTGCAAATCAACTAAAAGTATAGTTTTTGTCTGTTTGTCAATTTAGTTCATGACTATTCGATAGGAAATAATTCGTTTGACTTATTATATATAATCACCGTCAATGACTAAAAAATTAATTAAGCCTATGCCATGAAATTAAAAAATTTAGGTAAAAAGCACAAAATCGTACGTTTAATAACCTCAACAATTCAAGGACTTTAAATTCTCTCTTATTATTATATATTCAGCAAAGTCTAGATACATGATAGCTAAATATTCAGTAAAGTTGATAAATTCTAAAGAAGAATGAGGTAAAATTCAAAAATCAATACTCCGCTCTTTCTTCCATTATATTTAACTCTATTGAATGAGATTATTTCTTTTATTATTATATCACACACAACTCGTTTATCTAATTATGAGCATTACTATGAGATAATCGTTATTCACCCCTATTCACCCCTTTGCAGCTAATAAAGCTACAGAATTTGGAAGTCATAACCATTGAAAAATGTCGGTTAATAAGGGAAGTATTTGACCTTGAAGGACTAACAAGCAGTGGGGAAGTCGAGATTCTATCGCGATTGAGAGAATTAACCCTAAGTGACTTACCAAGTTTGGGACGCATATGGAATAAAAATCCACGAAGAGCATCGTGTTTTCGAAACTTAAGGGCACTGAAGGTGCAAAATTGTGAGAACCTGAGGTTTCTTTTTTCTTCTTCCATGGCTAAAGGACTTGGGCAAATAAAAGAAATAGAAATAGCAAGTTGTAAACTAATGGAGGAAATTATTGATGCGCAAGAAGAAGAATTGGAGGAAGCTGCAACCAAGGACCCTTTAGAGTTCCCTTTGTTAATCTCCTTGTCTCTTGAGGAATTGCCAAATCTCAAGACATTCTCTTATCGAAGTATTGTATTCACTGTCCATCCTTAACAAAATTGACAATATCTCGATGCCCCAAAATGATGACATTCTCTTCACTTGAAGCAAAGCAATGGTCGATCACATCTGATAGAGGTTTACAACAAGCATTTGATCGTATAAACTTTGGCTTATCCTTGCCTGGCTTCTTCAATGAAAAGGTAAGCATCTATAGTGTTTTTTGTCAATCATTCTTCTAGTTCTTGTCAAGGGACTCAATTTAGTAGAAACTTGATCATTATTCAAGTTTGGCAGTTAGCAATGGGAAATGCTAACTCGCTGGGGGTCATTCCCAAATTTTCCCACAAATTTCGGTGTAACGTAATTATGTACCCAAAATTTCAATCATTCTACGTATAAAATGTTTTTTATGTAGGTTCTTTTTCCAAGCTTGGAGGAATTGAAGCTATTTTCCATGTGCCAATTAAAGAAGATATGGCATAATCAACTCCACGGACAGTCCTTCTGCAAACTTGCATCCCTCACTGTTGAACTTTGTGAAAATTTGTCCCATGTTTTTCCATTAAATTCAATGGATAGGTTGCAGAGTCTGAATAAAATTGAGGTGGTTGGGTGTCCCTCCCTGGAAACATTATTTGATCCAGTAAGTCTCAGCTTTGATGAAATGCAAAAGCCATTGGTCCTCTCTTCCTTAGAAAAAATGAAGTTGTTGAATCTACCAAGGTTGACAAACATTTTGAAGAGTGACTGCAAATTAATATTGGCGTTTCCTAGTCTATGGGAAGTGAGCGTAAGGCGTTGTCATAGTTTGTCATATCTCTTCTCAAGTGCCACGGCCAGAACTCTTGATAAAATCACAGTGCTTGATGTTTCCTGTTGCAATAACATGAAGGGCATAATTGCGATGGAAGAAGGAACAGTGAAAACCATAGAAACATTCAAGTTCCGTAATTTAAGCACACTCAAGCTTGGTGACCTTGAGAATTTGATTTGTTTCAATTCAAAGAGCTGTGCTGGTGATGGGTTACATCCTCTATTTGATGATAAGGTATCACATCCCAATTTATCTTATTTGTTACATATTTTTTTTTTTAATGCTTTGGCCCTAAGCTGTTTTGCGTATTTTTCATTTATCTCTGCACATTTGTAGCTTGCATTTCCAAAGTTAGAAGAGCTACATGTCAAGGGAGTTCAACAAAAAGAACTATGGAATGATAAAATCCATGTGGAATCGTTTTGTCGTCTAAAGGTCCTCAAGGTGAAGCAAAGTGTCACAACCTAACGAATGTGATTCCATCATCCATGTGGAAGAGGTTGGTTCACTGTATGGAGTCCTTGACAGTTGAGAAGTGCCAACATCTGAGAAACCTTTTCACAATGGCTATGGCAAAAGTCTAGGACAACTCCGATATTTGGGTCTCGGTGGTTGTGGAGAGATGGAGTACATTGTCACCAAAGAAGAGGAGAAACTTGAAGAAGCAGCTGACAAAATTGTAATTGCTCAACTTGTCACTCTAAATCTTCACAACATGCCAAAACTCAGAAGTTTCTTCCAAGGAAGGCATATTTCAGAATGGCCCTCTTTGAAAGAGTTTACTATTGAAGATTGTAAAGCTGTTGAGGTGATCCTAGGAGATGCCGGTTGTAGAAAACTAGAAGGTAGCATTCCAATATGGCAACCGCTTTTACTCGTCGAAAAGGTTTGTACTCATTCTTCTTTAATGGCATATCTAGTTTGTTGTCCCGATCATTTGAGATAAGACAATGTAAGAGTCCGTGGAGTCACTTGTAATAACTTATCATTTTCTTTTACAAATCTTTGACCTCAAATAAGAAACATTTCAAAGCTACTTCTTTAATATAAACATACTAAAATGTATATCAAAACCTTTTCATAAGTTTTAAAAACTTCATATTTTTTTTAGCTGAAGTACAAATATTAATGAGAGGCTAAGATTCAATTAACAACTTTTAATTAATCTAGAGTCTAGACAATACTAAAGATGTCAGCTCAAATTTAAATATTGTTCAACGTAAGATTAAGGGTTAATGACATCACTAGTTCTACAACTTGTGTTGGTTCGGCACTTAAGTTCTAAAATTTGCACAATTGATACATTTTAAGACTTGTTAAGTCCATCCCTCTTTTGTAGAGAAATTCTGCATTTTTATCATATTTTTAGTCCTGCATGGGCTTTGACGCGGTGATGGAGCTTCCTCAAGCATAAAGGGAGCTGTTTCACCATTGCCACATCAAAAATTGAAAAATTAAAAAAAGAGTAAAAATTATGAAATAAAATCAGCAGTAATATGAAACTGGAAATATAAGAAAGTCCTACAAGAGATCACTAGTCAAGTAGGGAAGGGCTGCATTTGGAACGCCACTACTGCTTCCCTTCCTACAGAAAAGGGCTAGTGCTCACCGTGAGCAAGCAATGGCCTGTTACTGCCCTTGGCAATTTGGGCGAGGGCAAGTGTGCTCACTCACGTGGTGGCGAGGAGCCAAGTTTGGCAACTGCTGGTGACTTGGCGAGGGTACCGAGCACCCTAGCCATGACCCTGGGTACGGTTGCAACTCTCACCATGCAAAAGCCCCGAGACAAACCCTCCCTCTCTCTTGCCTTGTTTTCTTATATGTACTTTTTAAATTTTTGGTCACCCTTTTTAAAGTGGCATCACCACATTCGCACCACATTTTACAATTAAAAAAATGAAAATTTAATGAAAAACAAGTTTTAGCAATAAAGGAAAAAAAAAAGTTTTAGTTCTTAAACATGCCAAATCGGAATAAGTTTTAAGAGTCATTTTGTCACTATTCCTAAAGTCAATTGTAAATATTGTGAGTTGTGACGGAAAAAATCGTTCCATAGGTCCTAAAACATATTTATGAAATGCAATCAAATCATAAATTTTTCAGTTGGTGAAATGAACTCTTAAACCTTTATCAAAAAGTGCAATCTAAGTCCCAAACCTTTTGGTTAGTGTAATTAAGTAATAAATTAATACAAACAAATGTAATTTGAGGTTCCTGCATAGGCAATCTAAGTTATCGTGTATTAAAAGAACTTGATTACGCTTCTTCAAAATATTTAAAACTCTTGATTGCATTTCAAATATAAGATTAATACTTCCAATGCACCTTTATATCTTGATTATGACTAAAACTGCAAGTAGTTGACATAATATTTTTAATTTTCGAGTTAAACCTAGTCAGCTTAATCAAATGCTAATCAAAGGAACTAAGCATTGTCGCTCCACACGAGTCAATATTTTTACACTACATGCATTATATGTAAATAACTCAACTGCATTGATGTTGAATCTAAAATTTGAGGAGCTTTTTACTAGGTGTATGATATATATGTTAGCAACTAATAATATAGAATGAAATTGCATAGCAAGGTTGGTTTAGAATCATAAAATCCGAAGGAAAATGAGAGAGAGAGAGAGAGATGTTAAATTAGGCGAGGAAGAAGAAACACCAAATAGGCAAACTCATTAGTTAATGAATTCATCCTCAAGACCGAAGAAAATTAGTATCTTAGCCAATATCATAGGTAATTAAAACAAGAGTTCCTTACCAAAAGAAAAATAAGAGTACAATGTAAGGCGTTTCGTATAATTTGACAAAGTAACATGCATTTATTAACTATACGAAAAAAAAAAAAAAAACTTTTTAGCAACAATTGGATCGCTTAGTATTTTGTGTTAAAAAGTGTTGATTTTAATCAAATGTGAATACTTAAAAATTTGATTTATAAACACATTGAAATATTGACTTTAGAGTTATCTCAATTTGCTTTTGATATGTGGGTGAGTACTAATTTGATACGTTTTGCATTGAATAGGAAATGAAATTTTATGCATGGGTATTATAGAGGAGTGTTATGGATATAATCGTAACTTCAAGAAAGTATTTATGACCTATATAATTTGTATGACCTTTTAGTAATTGAGTAAATCAGCGAAAAACAGAACTTAAAAAAAATTTCGGTGCATGTGATGTAACTTAGTGACTGTGCGAAATAACATCCAAATCAATTGATTATAGAAAATTATTTTGCAATTTTCGTCTTAAGTACATTAATGCTAGGGTAATTGAGACGATTAAGTTGCTGTTTTTTCTTTCCAATAATTGTAAAAATTTGGGGAAGGTGAATGGACCTCAGTGGAAATGTGGTTCTACACAAAGTTCCATCATATAAAATTTTCTGTAGTCTTATATGTGAGTTGATGGAACTATTATGTGACAATGAAATGAAAATTCAAATATAATGTTAGATAGGCAAATATGCATTTTTACCTTTGTTAAAATGAGATGTTAGTGGAATAATTAAAGTTTTTGTTCTGATTTATGTGAACTATGGACCTTTTGTAGGGATCAAATCTACCACAAATATTCATTCTAACAACTTTTCTAATATTCCTGGTAGAACTTATGTGCAGCACGTGTTTCAATTTCTTTTTTCTGTAATACATGTTGCTTGAAAGTATTAACGAGAAACACATCTAGCGTTAATTTGTTCACTATTGTTTGGAATTAACAAATTTTATTACTATTCTGTTAGTATAAAATAAAAAAATTGGAACCCCTTTGCTACCTATTTTTTAAAATTATGTTTATCAAGTGACCCAAACCACAAAAGCCTAACGCTGGACTGAAATCATTATCAAATGAAGCAATTCTTTTTCTTTGCTACATGACTAAAACTTTTTACTTTCTACAGAAACTAACTTTTTTTATGACGAGGAAGCGTATCTTCGGTCCTCATATTTTAAAACTAAATCATTTGCTGAAATTGACCTTGATGACCATACCGCGTTGTTATGACCAATTCATGGATGTTATGGCCACCAATGGGTCTTATGGAGATGAACCGTTTTTCTAACATTTCGTCGATGCTGCATCTATTCCGCCGATTGTGCTATGCATGGGGACATTAAAATCTTAAGACTACTTTAGTATTTCTCTATTAAATTTATAACTACTTTTTACTTTTACTCTCTCGATAAGAGATACATTTTGTTTTTTGTTTTTTTTTTTTTGGAACAGTTCGGAAAAAATTTCAGGCTCAATTTACACCTACAAATCAACTAAAAGTATACTTTTATTTTTCAGTTTATCAATTTAGTTCATAACTATTTAGGAGAGAATCATTAAGATTTTTTTTACACTGTCATTTGAGATATTATATCATACCACATCGAAAAATCAATTGAGCCTATGCCATGAATTTCTAAAATTTAGGCAGATTGCACAAAATGTGAGGGTAAATTAAGTAACCTCAATAATTGATCCTCGATAATATATGTATAATAAAGTCCAAATACATAATAGATAAATGATAAGTAAGTGTAAAGTAGATAATTTTATAGAAGGATAAGGGAAAATTCAAAATCACTACTCGCTTTATCTTCCATTATTTTAGATCTACTATGCGAGATTATTTCTTCTGTTATTATTTCACATGCAACTCGTATGCGTACTTTCTAGTTAATAGCATTGTTATGAGATCATGTGGTGTTATTCACCCCTTGTAGCTAATAAGGCTGCAGAACTTGGAAGCTATAACGGTTGAAAGATGTCGGTTAATATGGGAAGTATTTGACCTTGAAGAATTGACGACTATTGGGGATGTCAAGATTCTATGGCAATTGACTAGATTAACCTTGAGTGGCTTACCCAAGTTGGAACGCATATGGAACAAGAATCCAAGATTCTAATATATATTAGAAAAATTTATGCTTTCTACTTTAAAATTATAGACAAATGAATGAATTTTAGGGGGTGGCATCCGCTAAAAAGAAATAACGTATGTCTAGTCTTATTTTCTTTCTATTTTTTGATAATATCCATCTTGTGATTTTCTTTGTTCTTGAAATCAAAGTATTCTCTTTTTGAAGGAATAGAGAATCGGCTCTAATTAATTAAATTAAAAATAACAGGTTGAGTTTCCTGCTATGGAGTCGATGAAGATCTTGCACATGGATAACATGGAGAAGATATGGCTTGATGATCTTGATTCAAATGCCTTTGGCAAACTCAAAACACTAGTAGTGGAGCATTGTGAGAAACTTTTATCCATATTTTCATCTTATAATATGCTCACAAGATTTCAAAACCTAGAGAAGATAACCGTGACAGATTGTAGATCCTTAGAAGTAGTATTTCAAGTCCAAGAGTTTGAATTTAGCGAAGCTTGTTCTACAAATTCTTTTCAATTGGGAGAAATAGTTTTGACGAGGCTCCCAAAAATGAAACACGTGTGGAATGGACTTCCTCGAGGAGGTCTTACCTTTGGACGCTTACAATGCATGGAGGTTATCAAGTGTGAGAGTCTCAAAAGTTTATTTCCAAGCTCGGTGGCAAAAAATATGACACAATTCAAAGAACTTTTAGTAATGGATTGTGGGGTGGAGGAAATTATTGCGGAGAAAGACGGAGTAGGGATGAGTGCAAGTGATCTCTTCTTTCCGCAATTAACCGACCTAAGATTACTTGAGTTGCCGAAACTAGGGAGCTTCTACCAGAATAGTCATACTTAGCATGGCCACTCTTGAAGCAATTGCGAGTAAGACATTGCGGCAAGATGAGGTCATTCTTATTTGCTTGTGAATTTCAAGGCTGCCAAGGTACAACTACCAGCAAGAACCAATCTGCACTCTTTTCTTTTGAAAAGGTACTGCCCTTATCAAAGATTCTAACTCTTTGCTATTGTCTTCATTGGTTTATGTGCATAGCTCTTGGTGCATTGTTATTTTCTTTAGGAAATTGACATTGTCAAACATTTCATGCCTGTTGATGCTCGCCTAACCACACTTGTGAATTGCTTAAAATTTAAAATTATTTGCAATTAATTATTTCTAGCTCATATTCTTTGGTATATAAATCTATTGATCCCAGCTTTTACTTTGAAGAACAACATTTTTTATTAAATTGACTTGCATAGATAGCCATGCTTCTAATGTGCCACTATCTTATGATTGAGATTTACCTATTTAATTTAATTTGATCAACCTTGTCCACCATTTTTTTTTTAAATGGTATTATGTTCACTTGGAATATTGCTAGCTTAGCTACAAAACAAATTTCCATCCTCGAACATCTTGAACATGGTTGGTAATTGTTAAGCACTGTGGATAATTTTCTTATTTGATCACATGTTAGTAACTCATCAATAGGCTTTAAAAAGGACAAACTTTTTTTTTCTACTTTCAAATCATCAACTACTTTAATAATTTACCAACTTTTATTCTGTGCTTACCAACATATTTGAAATTACTAACCTTATTTGAAGATAATTTGATTGGTGTACCAATATTATTCACATTAAGACTTCATTCGTTTCACGAAAAATGGAATTTATGCAAAATATTTTTGAAAAATGATGGCTTGTATTGTTTATAAAAATAATGAACGAAAAATATTTTTATAATCTACAAAAATATTTAGATATAAATTATAATTAATCAATGAAAAGAATTTTCATTGATTAATTATTATTTAGCGATATAAGCAATTATTTTTAGGAAAATGTTTTTCAAAACATTCATTTTCTATAAAATACAAACTAATTTTAGTTACTTGCCACCTTATTATCTTGTTAGGTTGGATAGTACCAACATTTTCAAAATTACAAAATACTTTAATAATCAACCAATATTTACTCTTGTGACAAGCCAACGCCTCTCAAATTACTAACTTTATTTTGAAATTACAAACGAAAATCTAATTGATGTACCAACAATCATCAAATTAAGATACCAACTAACTTTAATCATTGACCAACTTTTTATTAGATCTTGAAAAGGTACTAATATATATTTATATTTTCAAGATCACCAACTACATTAAAAATCTACCAACGTTTATTCCTATGGCTGACCAACGCTTTTCAAGTTACAAACATTCAATCAAAATTATCAAACTTAATTTGAGTGGTATATCGGTGATATACCAACATGGAATTAAGTTCCTTTTTAACCACGGAACGCTAAAAACATCCGTTTATTTGGGGTTATGTACTTTTGGTTTGTTTCTTTGCTCATATGATGTTTCACTTTGCTTTTGTAAGAATGAACAACTTGTCTTCATTATTTACTCTTTTTTTCCATCGAAATTTTGAACTATCATCTCTATCTTGTATTATTGCTTTTTCACCAATGTCCCATCAGTTCAATTTTTTTTTTTTTTTTTTTTTGCTAATCATTTGTTGAGTTTGAATGCATTCTTCTCAGAGTTATGCGAAAATGAAGCCATATGATACTTATGATCTATAGTAAAATAGATATGAGAATTGCAGTTTCAAAAACAATGTGCAACATTAATACAACATCTTACTATTGAAACACATACACTAACTATAAAAATAACCTGATTTATTAAAACAAGCAAATGTAATTTTTCCATTTGAATTTAATTAGTTACAATTGAAATAGCTGAAGCATCATTGATTAATAACTTTCTTTATCCAAATTTACGAAATATATTGTGATTGAATTGACCACACCACATCAATAAAAATAAAAATAAAAATTGGGCACACCACTAACAACAATCATCCCTCGTATAATGGCCATCGATGCTTGCTCATCTACTTCCGGAAAGTTGTGTTTCTCCTTATTTCCCTAAACTGAAGGACATTTTAGTCATTGGACTTTTGGTGGCTTAATTAAATGGAGTCCCTCCTGCAGGTCATTTCTCACTTGGAGGGATTGACATTGACGATGGAGGATGTTATGATGATGCCGCAACATTACGTCTTTCGCCATCTCAGAAGGGTGTGTTTGGCATGCTACCATGATGAAAATGTCGCTTTTCCTTCCAACTTCCTTCTCCACAAATTCCCCAATCTAGAAGACCTTGTTGTGATATGTAGTTCCTTTGAGGAGATATTTCTAGAAGATTCGTCTGGACATGGGGGAGCAACTCCATGTGGAGAACTAACTGACATGGAAAAAGCTCTCCAGGCACTGCGAAATCTGAATCGACTTAAACTTTATAAGCTGTGTAACCTTAAGCGAGTTTGGAAAGATGGCTCCTTGATGGCTGAGATTCTCAAACAGATTGAGTCTTTGTGTGTCAAGGAGTGCCTGAGTTTATCAATCGTACTTCCATCCCCGACTTCATTCCAGAGATTGACGAGTTTAAGAGTAGAGGATTGCGCTGGTTTAGTTCATATGGGGACTTGCTCAACAGTGACAAGTCTAGTCCATCTTACTTGGCTATGACTAAGAAACTGTGGTGCAATGGAAGAGGTGGTGACAGATGATGGAAATGGAGTAGAGGAGATCTCTTTCCCCAAGCTGCAACAATTGACACTTGACGATTTACCAAGCCTTGAGAGCTTCTCCCCCACTAATTGCACCTTTAGATTCCCATCGTTGGTGTGTATCGTCGTCATGAAGTGCCCCAAGATGAATATATTTTGCAAGGGTGCCTTGAGGACACCGAACCTAGATAAAGTACACCTCTCCTACATGGAGGATGAATGGCGTTGGGAGGGCGACCTTAATACCACTATCCGAACCTTATCAGCTTGAAACGATCCACTCCGAATTTAGCGAGACAGGTAAATCTATCTGCCTAATTATGTCTGTCTAAATCTGGTGTCAAAAGGAAGAAATTTGCGTTCTTCAAATTCTATATTGGCTCATGGTAAGTCAATCTTTCTTAAAAGAATGTTTGACTAGGTTTTAAAGGAATTGTCACAAGATTCGATAATTAGGGGCTTTTGAGCACTTACTCACCCCTGCATTCTAGGTGTTTGATGAATTGCTCAGCATAGCCTTTGTTAGTGCAGCTTCGAAGATTGTGAGGTTTTGTTATAAGGGGCTGTGTGCTTGCCCACTTCTCTCGTTAAATTTGATGAGTGTCTTACGGATAACGTTTCTTTCTGTCAGGTGTCATGCTTGCTACGATCGAAGTGGCTATTTTCATTTGCTAGAAAGTGTCTCCTGTTATAGGATGTTGAAGCAAGATTTTTGCAACATGTGCACTAATAATGTTCTAGTGCACGGTGTTGATGCCTCTTGACATGGTGTCTTTGTGCCGACATTGGTATTCACAGTAGGTGCTTCATTGAATTTATCATTCTTTTGCTAGCTTGGGATGTCTTCTCTATGTCATTTCCTTGATGATGGTACCGGTGTAGCAGAATGGTTGAGCAAATAATCAATTGAATGTGGGGGTACTCTAACATTTGTCGAATTGTATAGATATTTTGTATGAGTGCTGGCTTTTAGGCAAAAGTTTCTTTGGAGTTGGACTATTTGGATGATGAAAACAGTGGCATGCACTAACCAAAAGGGCACGAAGTCCAGGAATCCAAATAAGCGCATGTCCTTCAAGCACCGCAACATAGCCTACATGGAGCTGTTCACGCTAGATGTTGTCATCTCCAAGCACTTCGTCTCTACTTCACTCACTCACAAGGTCACGAGCAAGCACGGCGCTATTGCAGGTACCAATTCTAAAGACATTAGAGCCGTGCTGATGTCTCGATTGGACATACCGGCATGTTTGGCCAAAGGCAGATTTTGGCAAACTAGGCGAGGGAAGCTGATGTGTGCACTGCTTCCTATACTCCAAGAGAGAGGGACAAGTTTGAAGGAAAAATCATAGCAGTAGTTCAGTCTCTGATTAACAGTGGCATCGATACTGAAGTTTATCTTGATTGATTTTCCCTCCTTGAGCATGATCTTGTTTGTATGCACTACTCCTAATGGAAATATACTGACATCTTTGACATTGTATTGAGAATATGCAGAATGTAGTGTTGGTTCATTTGCCAGTTACATATAGATAACTGTGACTATTTATTTCAGTAGCAAAATCAGATTTTGTTTTGGCTTTGTAGAAACATTTACCTTCTAGATTCTTGAATATGAGCATTCTGATGGCTATCATAGCTTCACATATATTTCTCCAATTTTACATGGTGTCTGCATCGACTCCAGCTTTTGGAACATTATGGATGTCCATGAGAGGAGGGTTAGTTTCATCCATCTTCTTTTAGCAGACAATTATTTATGCAGCTATGATCAAAGTGGCTGCTTTAGATGCTAGAAGGGTGTCTCCTGTAGCAAGAGGTTGAAGCAAGCTTTTCACAATCCGTGCATTGATAGCGTTCTAGTGCGCGGTGTTAATGCCTCTTGACATGGTGTCTTTGTGCCAACATGTGGTATCAATAGTGGGCAGGTGAATTCATTGAATATTTGATTCTTTTACTAGTTTGCGATGTCCTCTCTCTGTGATTTCCTTGATAATATTACTGGTGCAGCATAATGGTTGAGTAGATAATCAATTGAACGTGGGGTTGCTCTATCCTTAATCGAACTGTGTAGGGATATTGTATGCATGTTGGCTTTTAGGTGACCATGTTTAGTGGTTAAGACTTTAGTTTTTAGTTTTTGATTTTTATAGTACTCTCCTAGGTCCTTCATGTCCTAGGATAGTGCTGGCTGGTAAGCTTGACACTATTTGTCTGAACAGCCTCATTTAGCAGCAAGAAGTTTCTTTGGAGTTGAAGATAACTTGGATGATAACAATAGCTGGCCATACAATTACCAAAAGGGAAAAAAGTCCAAGAATTCGAATAGGCACATGTCCTTCACACAGCACACCATAGCCTACATGGAGCCGTTCATGCTAGATGTTTTTATCTCCAAGCACTTTGTCTCAACTTCACTGACTCATAGGGCCACGTGCAAGCAGGTTGCTGTTGCGGGTACCAACTCTAAGGACATCAAAGCTGTACTTAAGTCTCAATTGGACATAATTGCCTGTTTGGCCATAGGCTGGATTTTGGCTGACTGGGCGAGGGAAGCTGATGTGTGCACCGCTTCCTATACTAAATCAAAGCAATAGTTCAGTCTCTGATTGACAGTGGCATCAACATTAAAGTTTATATTGACTGATTTTCCCTCCTTGAGCGTGATCTTGTTTATACCTTGTAGGAGTATACTAACATCTTTGACATTGTTTTGAGAATGCGCAGGATGTAGTGTTGGTTCATTTGCTGGTTAAATATAAATAATGGCGACTGTTTGTTTGACAGGTGCAGAATCCAAATTTGTTTTGGCTTGTTGAAACATTGACCTTCTCGATTCTTGAATGAGCATTGTGATGGCTATCATAGCTTCGTATATCTTTCTCTCATTTTACAGGGTGTTGATATTGACTCCTGCTTTTGAAACATTAGGGATGTCCATGCCACGATGATTAGTTTCATCCAATCTTCTTAGCGGACACTTTATTTACAAAGTTAGAACCACAGCTCTTGAGAGTCCAAAGTACTATTATCCCATGGATTGGCAAGTAATATCCTACTCAAATTATCATAACTTAAGTTACTTTAGTTGTCTATTGTTCAATTGTTTTACTTGAGTTCATAACATAGAGATACATAGCTATTACTTCGCCTGCATTTGTGACTTGATGGTACATAATCAATTTACTTGATACCGCATGATATGGTCATTGTATTCTTGTGGAAAATATGAGACTAAATATAAAGTGTTGTTTAGTCATTCTTTTTCTTCTGCTTCTAACTTTGACTCTCTTGGACAAAAAGAGTAGGCCTCATTGAAAGGTGATTTTATATGATGTGCTGCTTTTCTAATGTTATTTCTTGCCGATTTACTTTTGTGGATACTAAAAATTTTGTACATATTTACTTATATGCCATTCTAATATTCCTGTGTTTTTACCACAATAGTAGTATCGCCTATGTCGACATAAGAGTCTCTCTAAATTGCAATGAGTTCAAGCTATGTTATTGTCAAACCATCAAAGAGAGAGAAAAAGGCATTGGATCCAATTTACTGTAGAATTCCTTCATAAACCCCTCGCCCCAGCTTTCTGAGATTCACAGATCACGATGGTACCTGCATTTTACTCACTCCTCTCCCCTGGCGGTTGAGCCACATATTAGGATAAAGAGAGAGATCCGAAATCCAATCTGCTCACAGATGGAGTACAATATTGACATGTAAGGAAAGTAAGCTAGTTGATTGAAGGTGATCTAATTGCTTCGCAATTCACCTATTTTAGATAAATCCACTGCAAAAGCAGATGATCTAAGGATCACTTAGGTCTGGAGCCTATTGCAATTTCATATGTTCATCGGATGGTTAGTATGAAGAAGAAAAGCTCACTTGCTAGTTGTTATTGTCAGATAAAGTTTGAATTCTGCTCTTGTCCTCTTGGTGCAGTTTTAGTTGTATTCATTGCTTTTTTGGTGCTTCATCCTCATAGCTCTTTCCATAAGTGCCAATATGGACCATCAATTGTTTTTTAATTGGATTAGGAAGTAATACTCTCCTAGCTATGGAAAAATGTCATCTGGGCATCTTAAGAGTTCCTAGTAATCTGACTCTTCCATTGTTTCAAACGAGTTCATAAAATACATCAAATAGCTCACAAACTTAAAGCACTATAGTCATTTCCATGACATGTTTGCACTTAAAAGTGCTGCATATCTCTGTACTAGTCAAATGTCCAAAATTTAACATAATCAATATATAATAAGATATTGCGCAGCAAAACGTTATTTCTGAGTCCCAGGATAAGGTAGCTGTGTTTGGTCGGGGGTATTTACTCCTGAATCATATTTTGAACGTGTCATTTTCCATGCACTTGGTTTCAGTGAAGTACAAATGCAAGCCATCTATATCTTGTCCGAAGCATCTTCTTCTTTATATTTCCTTCAGATAGTCACAAAGCAAAATTCGGAGTTTGACCCTGTTGCTTCTTCATAAAAATTTATAAGTAGGATTGAGAAACCTGGTTATCTGATTATCCATGCTGAGGAATCTGTTGATTCTAGGACCACTATTGGAATAATATTTCTCTGTTCCCAGTTCAGAAAACAAAGATCCGTTTTCTGGAAGTTTAAGCTGTCCAAAGTCTCTTCAAATGTCCTGTTTGATATTGTTCCTTGCCATATCTTTTCATTGCTTTATCTCTCGTACTCCGGTTTATTAGGATCTGTTCCTGAGAATGTCCAGAGTAGTTGAGTCTGGGGTTTCTTGTCCTAGTTCGTTGAAGCTGTCATCATTCGTCTAATATGTTACTGGAGGCACTAGTTGACATACTTTAAAACTTGTTGCAAGTGCAAATGCCTTTTCTTATGCAGTTCGTAGTACTTGGGCTATTTGTATGTTAATTTGCTTCTCGCTTATTACAGTATACCTCAGGTCCATGGCAGACTTGGAGAAACTTCACAAAATGGTGCGAATTTTACTTTACCAGCTTCTCTTCAAGGGCATGAAAAGGTGTCTGTCGTTCTTAAATAGTTCACTACTCTTCATTCTAAGGAGCCCTTCGATCATATTCAACATGAATCTTGCAAAAGTTGCCAATAAAGAAGATGATTACGCAAGTCCTAAAAAGTACCATCACGTGAAAGTTAATTTCCACGAGGAACATCTTGAATCTGACGTTGTATCCATTCGTTTTTGGCCAAAGACCTAATTGTTGATTAAAAGCTAATTTCCACAATGCACTAACAGCACTTCTTGCTCGATATTTACATGTTTTTTTTTTTTTGCTCGGACGGGGTGTCTATTCTTGTCTTGCTCAGCCTCACCATCTTTCTTATCACTCGGCAAAAGAAAAAAGATTAATGAAAAGGAATTGGGATAATCACAAACCCGCTCATAGCAATCAGATGAGCAATGCTGGTTATCGCCATTGAGATCACTTGTAAATCTTATCTTGATGGATCTCTCAACCGGGATTATGACCCTACCGATGACAATTGCAAGCTCACGCTCATGCCCCCGTAACCGATCCCTGCAACACTAGCTATTTGTGAATTTTAAATGACACCATAACCCACTATGGCCACTTACTCCAGCACTCAATGTTAGAATCCGGCTATGTACAAGTCGCAGTAGCGCGGTCAATGGGAAAAAAAATTGAAAAAGAAAACGAGGTGCCGTCTCCTTCCATTGCATGGCATCATGTCTAATATCTTCTTGTTGGATGACCCCGGCGTGGATTTGCTTGAGTTCGCGGAGGGATTTGCAGTCTTTGAGGTACGAAACGAACGATGTCGGGCTTGGAGAGAGGGAGTCGGAGGAGGAGTTGAGGAAGCGTCTTGAACAGACGTGGCCGGGTGTCGGCAGAAAGAACGGGACTCTGACTCCAGCCAACATGTGCGAGGCTCAAAACTCAAGTAAAATTTGGGGTTTTATACACTAATGCAAAATGATGATGATGATGATTTTCAAATAATACCTGAAGTAGAACCTTTTTTTTTCCATAAAATGATCTAAAATGAATATTGTCTTAAATAAGAACTTAAAGTGATTAACTTAGGGTGCGTTTGTTTTTTTTTTTTTATAGAAATAGTCCTTTTATATTTCTATTCTTAAGAACAATTTCTAAGTGAAAGAACATGTTTGGTAACTATATAAAAAATCTATTTTAAATTGAGAAAGAACAAGAAGGCATTTTTTATGCCATAGAATTTCTTTTTAAATTTTTTAGATTTTTTTCCTCTCTTCTTCTTCTTTCTCCTCCTCTAGCTTGCGACTGGCGGACGGTTGTTGGCGACCAGTGACCAGTAGCGAGCGGCAATAGAGGATGGCGGCGAGCAATGGGCAACAATGGAGGACGGCGGGGGGTGACAGGGGGCGGCAAACAACGAGGAAGAAGAAAAAAGAAAAAGAAAAGAAAAGAAATTGGCTTATTTATAAAAATTGTTCTCGGAAATAAGAAGTTACTTGTTTCTACTTATTATTTTTGTTCCAAATTTATTCCATAGCTACTTTTCTATTTCGGATAATAGAAAAATCAACTGAGGTTACCAAACAAATTTCTATTATTTTTCTATTTCAAGGAATGGGGAACAAAAAAACAAAAAGACAAAGAAACAAGAAGATTGCCATGCAATGGCTTAGTCTCAAATAAGGACTTCAACTTAAAAGCCAGCCAAATCTTAATTGTAGCTAGGGGTATTTCCGTCTAAAGACCTTTTTTTCCTTTCTTCTTTTATTTCTTTCCTCTTTCTTTTTCTTCATCATCCTCGTACCTCCACCTTCTGTGCTCTCTAGATCGCGTTCTCTAGAGTCCATCTCTATCTTCCCTTCCAACCTCGCCATCGACGACCTCAACCTCCCCGTTAGTGCCCTCAACAGCAATTCCAGTACCTTTGTGAAAAGATGGAGGTCTATCCAAGCCCTAGATCGAGCATGAGTGGGCCAAGATGTGACACTTTACTCCGTTTGACCCCCACATCTTGTGGTCGTGGTCAAGCATGGCGAAGTGTAATCCATTAGCTCGTTGTCCTTGTCATCGCTGATGCTTGAACTCAAATTCGTCCTCACGCAAGCTATGATCAATCTCAACGGGAAGCTGGATTGAAGTCCCTAAGCCAAATTTATTAGAGGTGTTTTGAGGAATCCCTATGATATTTATGTGCACCAATTCGTTCAGTAAAATGCGCGATTTTGGGGATTTCTAAAAGATTTTCCATTTTAGTCATCTTTTTTTTTTTTTTTTTTTTTTTTTGGAGACAGGAGGAAACTGCCTGTGCCCGACAGCCGCACCGTAAACCCCGGTGACGCTGAGCGCACCACCACGGCGTCACGCTTAATACCACTAGCGACCACGCTGGGATTTGAACCCGTCCCCTTCGTGAGGGGGATGAAAGCCCAAGCCAACGCGGCCACCACATGGGGTGGTATTTTAGTCATCTTATTATTCTCTCTAAAATCTATGAAGATAATATTTTAGAGTTAGAGATGCAAATTTGTTTCTACATTTGTGGAACTAGAGTCATTTGTTTTTGAGATTGAGTGCTCTCTTATTCGAATCGCTACTGGCAACGAATATCTTCAATTATGAGTTAGAATGATTCAGCAACCTTTGTAGGGAGAATTACCAAAAAGTCCTAAACATATTGCAATTGTGCTAATTTAGTTCTAAACTTTTTTTTTAAGCTAATTTAGTCCTAAACCTTTTACAATTGTGCTAATTCAGTCCATCCGGCCGGACACTAACGTGGACACCGGCCATCCGGCAAACGCTGACGTGGCAATTTTAAATATTTTAAATATTTTTTTGAATTTTTGAATTCTTTTTTTCTTTTTTTTCCCTATTTTCTTTTTCCTCTAGCTGACCAGCGCCGACCAGAGGCTAGGGCCAACGAGGTCAGCCTCGCCGACCATTGGCGACGGTGAGGCCGCCGTCGCCACATCCGGCGAGGCTCGACCTCGCCCAACAATGGCGAGGTCGAGCCTCGCCGGTGGTCGACCTCACCAGATCTAGCGACGGCAGCCTCGCCGGCCACCGGCGAGCTCCTCGCCGGATGTGGCGATGGCAGCCTCGCTGTCGCCGGGCGAGGCTCGCCTCGCCGGTGGCCGGGGGCGAGCCTCGCCGACCCTAGCCTTTGGCCGGCGTCGGTCGGCTAGAGGAAGAAGAAAAGGGGGAAAAAAAGAAATAAAGAAATAAAAAATTAAAAAAATTAAAAATTGCCACACTAGCGTCTAGCCGGCCAATTTTAGCCGAATGGACTAAATTAACACAATTGTAAAAGGTTTAGGACTAAATTAGCCCAAAAAAAAAGTTTAGGACTAAATTGGAAAAATTGCAATAGATTTATGACTTTTTTGGTGATTCTCCCACCTTTGTAGGTAACCAGCATGTGCTACACAAGTGGACCCTCCTGAGAAGCCACATATTTCACCTCAATCCAAGCTGCGTCTATCAATGTTATGAATAATCCAACCCAAACCCAACATAACATTCCCTAGAAACTTGTGAGTGAAAGTTATCACGGCATAGCCAATTTCATTAGCTGGGAGAACATGAAACTGTTGCTCTAATTACCAGGATAAGTTCTTACAAGCAAAAATAATAAAAACAAAACCCATTTATGGATATTTCTCCATTCTCAAGTTTTTCATCATCATCGGAGAAGGTGACTGGTGGTGAATAACTTCAATCTGGCTTTTGCTGAAATCGAATAGTGTTGGGTGAATACACAAAATTGCATAATGCAGAGAACGCACGTTGAAGTTTGCTAATGGGGAGGCTGCAAAACTGAAGCACGCAATTTGAGTTTTGGAAAATTGCAGGACTTCTCGAATATCTTTCCATTTTCTTCTTTTCCTAAATTGTTCAAATTGTTTTGCACTTGTGCAAACTCGTGCATGAGGAGTCTGACGCAGTTGTCAAGAAAGAGGTGATGCAACTGGAGGAGGAGGCGCAAGCAAGACGATGAAAGAAAGAAAAGAAAAATAAAAAGGAAAAAGAAAAAGAAAGAAAAACAAAAAAGTCCTTAGACGAAATACCCCTAGCTGCAAATAAGATTTGTCTGGCTTTCAAGTTGAGGCTCTTATTTGAGACTAAGTTTGTCATTTCAGATCCTTATTTAAGATAAAGTCTACTTTAGGTCTTTTTTTTTAGAAAACAGTTACACTTCAGGTTTTTATTTGAAATATTCCTTGTAATATATGCACAGCAATGCTTAGGCTTGACTGTCGCAAACTCTAAGCGACACAGGCTTAAGAAACTTAGTCCGGACAAAATAATTGAAGCTACCTCATATATGCACAACTCGCTTTTCATTCAACGGTTCATTGCGGAGAACTTTTGGTGCCATCCACTTAGCTTGACACGACCAAGAACTTCACATTAGGAACAGCTCAAAATCTCGAGAAACATCAAGAATGGTTTCTTCAAATCCAAATATAAAATAAATCTGGAAAACAAGGCTCTCAGACTCTTAGGGCATTGTTTAGTAATTCTATGGCAAACTGTTTACTAATTTCACAAATTGAAACACTGTGTACTTGTTTGTCCGACTATTTAGATTGCATTAGAGAAGAAGTCTACTTCCGAAATGACCATGATGTTTCCAGCTGTTTTCTCTTTGTTTCCTCTTTTGTTGCTAATTGTCCATTTAACTTCACTGAAGGCTATCAGTAGAAACCATCCAAATGTCTTTCTCTATTTCAATATAGTTGGATATCTTTCTCTCTTCATCCTTGAAAACTCTTCAAGAATGATTTTCAAGAAAGCTTCCAATTTTACCGTTTCAGCAGTTGAGCTAAATGACAAGAAAGTATTATGCTTCAAGCATGACAACCCAAAATCACAGACCTGCACAACAATAAATTTTAGTGAGGATGCAAATGATATTCTACTGCAAACTTTGATCATCATTCACATCGAAATCACATAGCACATTACTGATGGAAATTGCATCACATAAGCAAGTTTGGTAAATCTAAAATCATCCACATCAGGTTTCTATACAAATGTAAGTTCATGTATGGCAGTGAAAAGAGAAAATGAGAAGTCAGAGTCTACAAGAAATAAAGTTCACATGTTATCCTAGAATAAGCTAATACCAGTCAATATCAAGCACATCTAAGGTGCTCACAATGTCGAAAAGAGTATCTGAGAAAAAGAGAAAAAGGCAAGTAAGACGTTAGTAGCACTTAGGAGATGCATGAATGATATGCACGCAAGAGAATAGCTTGATTTGCTATTTAAAGAATTGGACGAATGAATAAAAGTGTCAGGCTACATTAATAAATTTTACGTACTTTGACGATCTAGTTTTTGTCAACAAGAAGATTTGGTGATTTCAAATCTCGATGAACTATTGTTGGGACGCTCGTATCCAAGCAATTCATTCCCCGTGCCTGTAAAATTTACATAAGCACTTAAATCGATATCAGAAAAGCAAATCTCTATATCTCCAACAACAGAGAGTAGGGAGACCAATTGTTTGATACCAAATCAAGGGCCGTTTTTATCCTGCGTTTCTCATTAAAATGACAGTGAGGACGATGTATAATACTATACAAGCTTTCCCCGGAGAAGTAAACAAAAGTAGATAAATGAGCCGCATCCCCCTAAAAACAAGTGATGTCGTTCCCATACTACCAAGGTTTTTTAAGGTACAAAAAATTGTACCTTGGAAGATACTCCATAATGATAAAAAGATGTTGAGGACGGGCCATAGCACCCATGAAAAGAACAACATTTCGATGACGCAGTCTACGGATCATCTGCACCTTGGAACAGAAGAAGAAGACACACTGTCAGTTATCTTCCTAGATATATTGGAAAGCATTTGTTGACTCATTGCTCTGACCGGTCATCATTTATTTCCTTGCTAAATAAGCAAAGTAAGCAAACAAATTAATCGTTAAACACAACTAGTTCCATAGACGTGGACAGATCGTGGAATCCATGAAAAGTATGACACTCTGATGACACTGTCTACGCATTATCAGTAACCTTGGCACAGAAGCAAAAAGCGCAGTGCATAGTCATTTATCTTACAGTTGCTGGATAAACGGGGAAAGCATTTCTTTGTCCTCAGTTTTATTCTTGCTCAAAATGCAAATCAATTACGAAAAACCACCGCCTGCGGTGGCCCAGTTGGATAAGCAAATCAATTACTGAAAAAAAAAAAAAAAAAAAAAAAAAAATTACTGAACACACTAATTCATCAGCTTCCAAAATACATACAGATACACATAAACTAAACTGAACTTGTGATCTGTGGATCTTTCTCTTTTGTTTTCAACTATCAGACTTCATGTGTCATTCAGATCTTATGTAAAGAACATTAATTTAATGTCTCGGCATTATACAGATCACCAAAAAAAGCAGACCAAATCACCAACTCTATGCCAACATCAACAAAGCAACAGGAAAGCATATTGCCCCATTTCTCCTGTAATATTTCTGACAATGCAGAATGCACGGTGCGATAAGGTAGTCTTATTGTGAAACTCATGTCTATTAAGCGGCCGTGCTGTTCTTTCCTTTACAGTGTTCAACCAAGTTTTATTCTTTACAAGTTTTGAGTTCTCAATAAATCTGGAAGATTTTGTCCCCACGAAAAAAAAAAAAAAAAAAAAAAAGGAACTGGAAGATAAAAAGCACAAATGAAAGACCTATCGATAGCTTACTTCTCGTCTGAAGTTATCCAAAGCAGCACCTGAGAGATCCCGATCCAGAAATTTCTTCACAGCCACCTCCAAGTGAACGAGCAAGACTCAAAGATGGATTGCAATTTATCTTAGGTCTCATGATGCATTATAGATTTTAAATATTAAGAGCACATCACCAAGTATTTTGCAAAAGGAAATGTCTAAATTTTTCAAGTACTGATGATAACTGCGAAAAATTCTTTCGAAAATGTTAAAAAGAGAGAGAGCCATCTGCTGCTTCTCTTTCCATTTCTTGATATTTAAGAGTATATAAAACCACAAGAACGACAAACCTAAACAACCCAGTGTTTAAAGTGCTTCTACCAAATGGATGGGGTTCGATTGAGTCGCGGACTAACAATGTACAAAAAGACTTTGCAACAGCCTATTCATTGTGACTATTTGTACAAAAATCTTCAGTCTTCACAACAAGGATTCGATTACATCCAGAGAACCTGCAACTCTTTACCGAAGAGCTAAACATGGAAGTAGAATCTCGACAGGACCTACTAACAGAGTAGCAAGGGGGCCAAAAGTAAAACTCCCTTTTGCTTATCCAAAGTACAAAAGAGAGAGTAGCGAGACGAGGCCATGAATGAGCAATGAGGAATTAGTTATTATGGTCGGCACTAGTCCAACAAGTCATGTGTGTATGTCAAGTTACCAATTCTGAAGCTTTTTTTACCAACCCACGTAGAAATTCCAGATTTTGATACCATATCTGATGTCACCATTACACACTAGCTGCTTAGTCTAAAAATCTAAAACGTTAGCACAAAAGCAGGACACTGAAGTACTAACCGTCATTTCTTTTGACTAAAAGGACTACATGTCAAATTCAAGGAGGATCTTTTGCTTAAAAGTAGTCATATAAAAGGAGTCAACGGATATAATCACATTCCATAATTTCAAACAAATATAAGTCACAGCCGAAAATAAAGGAACTCTTCAATTAACTAATGCAATGCCAATTCTTGATTTGTGGGAATTTAGAAATATTTGAAACTGAGCTTGCCATTCCAGTAAGCATGATAGACCTCTCCATAAGAGCCTGTTTGGAAGACGATGAAATGGGGTAAAATTTCTGCCATAATAAACAGTAAATGCAATTCAATGAGAAAACGTTGCAGTGCATCCTATAATAACTACTGCACTTATGCTTACATTCGGATTGCCGTAAAGAACTTTCTATCAAAAGGCATGCACTTCTTGCTACATGGCTAGCTAGCCATGAGCATATTAGGCAGTAAAATGGTGATAAAGCATATCTCATAGTACTAGATAAATTTCACCAAAAATGCAGCAACAGGATCAACATATATGAATTCATGAGTCTTGCTCTCTGACCTAATATGTGGACCTGCATAAGGACATGAATAGAATCTATCCAACCAGGGACTTGATCAAAGCAATACCTAGTCCAATCCTTTCACCAATGACCAAATGTTCCCATTGAATCTCATCACCAACATCAACATCATCAACTTTATTGGTATTACTATCAATTGATGCACTGGGCCCTTTTGAATTCTTTAACATGAAGTTTGTGTCCGTGAATCTGTCATTAGTGCACTTTTTCGGATCAGGAAAAGAATTTTCATGACCACCACATCTGCTCGGAAAGTCTGCTATGCCATGTTGCAAATTCTCCAGAGTCCTAAGAGGGTCCTCCCTGATGTAGGCATTCAAGCGCTCTTCACAAGGCATTGTATTATACGGGTCTATGCTACATCCCAACATCAGACTATTCTTACTGGAAGGATTCCAGTGACTACTCTCTTTGATCAACTGATTTGTAACAATACTATTACAAATAAACCCACGTCCACATTTGCCAATCAATACATGACCTCCTCTTTTGAGAATCATTAAATCTTCTTTTTATCAAAAATGTCAGATGTGGTATTTTTTGTCACTTCATATGTGCACTCAACAAAGAAATGGGGAGAAAGAAATAATATATCACAATCGTACGAAGAAGAACACGTATAGTGACATCCAAATATCGAATATTAAGATCATGAATTAATCACCTCACTGTTTTAGTGTATAAGTCATTCCTCGTGTTAATATCCTCAAACCGTCCTGAGGATTATCAGAGAAAATATCATCCAAGACTGATTCTCGAAGGATAATGAGAGTCCCATCCATATAACACTTGACAGCATTCGGATAAATCTCCTCAAGTTTTAGAAAATAGAAACTCAATTTACCGCAACCCTTTAAATCATCGCAGAACTGTAAGTCTAGCTTTTAGCCTTTTTTTTTTTTTTTTTTTTTTTGGTGAAAATAGCTTTTAGCCTTTTAACACGCTTCTAGTGTGAAATTGCAGATATCTATCGAAAGAAGCCCGGTTTGGGAAGTGTAGTTCATCGAACCCAACTCTTGGAGGACCCGACTCGACCTCTTCTTTTCTTTGTGTCGTTGATCCCGGTTTGATGGATTCCCTTCTTCCTAGCTCTGTATTCGATCGGAATACTACGAGGAAAGAGAGGATTCTGGGGAAAAGAGGGTTAGGTTTTGAGTGTTAAGGATGGAATCGAATGGATTTAGGAGAAGGGTTGGATTTTGGAGGTAAGTGAGATTCGTGGATTTAGAGAGACAAACCGTGGTTTTACAAATAACTAATAAATATTATGCAGCAAACAAAAGTTAACCTAAAATCATTCAATATTCACCATTTTTATTTTACCCAAGGACTTAATAAAACTATCCACTATTTAATTATTGGTGTTCGCAAAATCAACCGCGAGAATGTTGAATTAGATTTTTGCACAAGCTAGCAGCACTGCTGTTGTCAAACCTAGTGGGAACATTTTTTTATAACAACTATTCTATAATCACACAATTGATGTTTCACCCCAAAATTTTGGCACGATAATTACTCGTGACAATAAATTTGACTTCCGTCATCTAAATAGCAATTGAAATTCTTTGGGATTTGTGCGCTAGAAATCTGAAAACTTGTTGTGAAAGAACAATCGAGCCTTGAAAATTTCAAAAAACGCAATCAACTTTTCAATTTTTTTAAATCGGTAAAATCAAGTGTGGAGACATAATAATTACTGTTAAATTGCTTTTTCTGTGAAAAAGAAGGAGGAGGAGGGGATATAAAAATCAAATGAATAAAATAACAAGTGAAAAATAAAAAGAAAAGGTGCTTAAATTGCTCTAATCCATCACTATACCTCAGCCCGCCAGACCAAGATCATTCAGGTTCGAATTCCAATTCAATTTCACGAGAAGTTCGTCCGGCGAGCTTCTGAAAGAAATCTGCTGCGGTTCAGATCATCTTTCTTGGCTGTTCCATTCCAGCGACCGATCGCTCGCGAAATCCAGTCGAAGCTAGATCCCCCACGCTCCAGGCCTATCACCACCACTACCAGTCCTTTTCGCCGGAGAGGAAGTCGAGCGATAAAGTGACTTCTGCTCCCTCTCGGTCCTTTCTTCATTGAAGCATCGAGACTCCGAGAATGAGAATTCTCTTCTGGATACTCGATTGAACCCACGACGTCGACTCCAGTCCAATCTTCGGCCTGCCGCAAACATTCGAATCTCCGTCGACTGAGGCGCCTCCACCTCTGGTCGCTTTGAGCTCAGCCATGTCGGAGAGATGAAACGAAGTATTGACAGAAAGATGCCGAAGTTACGGCCGATCAAAGGCGCTGCTCCTGAGCTTTACTGATCGTATCACCCTGTTCTGCTCTGTTTTTTGTTCGGAGATCTCGAAGGGCCTTGCACTCACTTAATCCTCCTTTGTCAGGTCCGGTCATCATCGGCGACACGCCCAGCACTCCTTTTTGTAAGTTCAACAGCTGATCGCGGCTGCAATCGCACATCATCAAGGTAAAATTGTTACTGTTTGTGTGAAAATCGGCCACGATTGAGGTTCTATTAAGGATTTAAGCTTGCTCCGATGTTGTTGTGATGGTCTAAAAGTGAATCGTCGATTCATATTCGCGTACAAACTCCTTGTCGAAATGCATATCACATGTTTGATAATTCTCGAACCAGATCCGGATGTGTTTCTATTAAATCATTGAGCCGAAAGTCGTAATGTATCAACTCAACTCATTCTTGACTCATTGAGACCTCATTTTGACCGCTTTATTTGGAATACGATGCTTATTCATTATTGAATTGGTGTTATGATTCTCATGTTGGAAATTGCGTCTTGATTTCTCTGGTCTGAGTTGAGTCTTCTCTACGAATGGAGTTCAGTGTTAGAATTGTTGCTTATATGATCAGATTTTTCTATTATATCTCATTTTGTATAATCCATTTTCGGTATTACTCTGACGTGTCATCACTGTGTATGTGGTGTGGCCGGCGAACGATGGCAACCTCGATCTTTAGACCGGTGATCGAGCCAGAGCTTGTCTCTCGAAATAGAAGCTTGGAGAAGTTCATTGACTGTGCTTGACAAGGCCACAATCATAAGTATGGACTCTCTATCCTTCTCTCTGCATTTCGTTGTCTTCATTCCATGTGCTTCTTTGCGACCTCGATCTTTAGACCGGTTATTGCTCTGTGTTTGGGGCCCTGCGAGCACGAAGTCAAGGGTGTACGGCAGCAACCGGTGAAACTCCTGCTCTTTCCGCATCCGCATTGTTCTCAGCTTGAAAGGTTCGAGTATGGGTATATTCACGTAAACTTGGTAAGGAAAGATCAATTCAGTACGACTGTACAAGCGAATTCTTCTTTGCCTATTCTTTCTGGTTTTACTTTTCCCTTGCTACCCTGAGTTGGTTTTATGGTGTGATCGTATTTGGAAAGCTTGAGGTCCTGAATAAATTCCCAAAAAAAAAAAAAAAATTGTCGTAGCTACAGTTCTTTGGGGAATTATTGATTGCTTTAGGGGAATTGATGTCTAGCGATTTGTGAAACCAAGTTTCTATAGGCTTTGCTTAACAGTTGCTTTCCTTCAGTCCTTCTACCAAAACCTCTCTGGCATGTGACGAAGCTATATCAATATGATCTCTTAGCTTAGCATTTTTATGGATACAGAAACTCATTCGATTAATCGAAGCTAGGGATTAAACCGAAGTTTTAATTTGATATTAATTCATAATCGGGGTGTGCGTTTCGTGTTCTGTTTTGCAACCTAGACGTTTATTCATATAGCTGATACTTGCGTGTGTTAGAAAAATCCTCTTAAGGTGTTTTGAAGTCAACAAAACATTTCCATCAGTCTAGTTTGAAGACTTGCAGACTCTACTGACAAAGTCTGAAGACCTCCAGACTCAAGTTTCAAAGTCTACTCTCATGGACAGTTTCTAGACCGACAAAGTTAAACTTCTATTCTGATTATTTCAAATATGGTTTTTGACTCCAACGGTTAAGGAATATCTCACGACTAGAATTAGCACTAGAAGATCTTCTATTCGTATTCGAATAATCTAGATTCTCTAGATTCGCAATTTATACTTGGAAGGTTCTACTTATGGAAACCGAGATCCTGATTGTATGGGTGAGCAGGATTGATGGGCTATCGTCATTTTCCTT
This sequence comes from Eucalyptus marginata, assembly GCA_014182565.1. NCBI lineage: Eukaryota > Viridiplantae > Streptophyta > Magnoliopsida > Myrtales > Myrtaceae > Eucalyptus > Eucalyptus marginata. The sequence goes on along the minus strand of CM024586.1, from coordinate 30,597,137 downwards.
GAGGAGCTCGAGATCTCTCTAAATTGATTATGTCCAATGGGTTGATTGGAAGAACTTCTTTGGAATGTATCAACGGTATTGAAGGCATAAAGAAGTATTTAAGGGAGACGCTCAAGTTGTTCAAGAGTGCCAGATAGAATAATTTCAAAGTCTGAATCTCTTTATTCTTTTGTGATCTTATTCTTCGAGCTATACTTGTAATCAAAAGAGAGAATGAAGTTTGGTGAGACCTTGAGGAAGTGTAGTAAAGTCTCTACACTGTGAAATCAAGGGCGTGAGACTGTAAATTCTCTTTTTGATTCTTAGTGAAATCCAGCCAGTGGGCTGTTCGTGCGAGAGAGTAGACGCAAGCTTGGTCTAAGCCAAACCACTATAAACTTGGAGTCTTGATTCTCTATCCCTAATCCTTTTACTTTACATTGCTTTCACATACATCGATTATTGTTTTCAATCTCTTAGTCCATCATCCAATAAAACGTCTATACATTCTGTTATGTTTTATAAAATCATCTTAATCACCTATTCACCCCCCTCTAGGTGCTCGTACTAGTTCTAACAATTGGTATCAGAGCCTGAGTACTCATTTATTAGAAGTGTTTTTACTTCTGAGTTAAAGATCTATGGCTAGTATGTTACCTACAGGGTTGGTTGAAGGTTAAAGCAACACCAGACCTCCATACTTTGATGGAAAAGATTATAGCATATGGAAAAACAAGATGAAAGCATTCCTAAGATCGAAAGATCCCTTGGAATGGAAAATAGTAGACAAAGGAATCATTCCTACTGCTGCATCAGGATCAGAAAGAGGAAAAGAAGTTGCTGCTCTTATCCAGATGACTCAAGAAGAAATAACCAAGAGACAAACTCTTGATGCTAAAGCTATTTATTCCTTATATTGTGCTTTATCTCCCACTGAGTATAACAGAATATCCTCTTGTGAAACAGCAAAAGAAGTCTGGGATAGGCTACACATTACCTATGAAGGAACTGATCGAGTGAAAGAGACAATGATCAATATTCTTTTGGGACAATATGAAGTTTTCAAGATGAGATCAGAAGAATCAATAACTGACATGTTTAGCCGTTTTACTGAAATTGTGAATGGTCTAGAATATCAGGGACATCCAATCTCAGGACATATGAAGGTCAACAAACTGCTGCGTGGACTCTCTAAGGACTGGAATTATATAAAGACTTCGATAAGGGAAACACAAAGGATTGCACCACTCTCAAACGAATTGATTGGAACTCTTCGAGTCTTATGAAGTAGAGCATACCAACGAAGAAGAAGATTCAAAAGGTAAGAAGTCTATTGCCTTAAAGTCTAATGACTATTCTCGATGCTACGAGACTCAAGAAGATCTAGATGATGAAGAACGGCACTTATGATAAAAAGATTTAGAAAGCTAAACGAAAAGGGAAGAAAATTCAATTGGAAGAAACAAAGCTCACAAAGGTTTCAGAACAAATCAACTGAGGAAGATGATTCCAACAAAGAAGTGACTTGCTTTGAATGCAAGAAAAAGGGACGCATCAGACCCAACTGTCCTCTGTTAAGGAAAAGGAAAGGAATGGCTGAGAAATACAAAAAGACACTCAAAGCAGAGACTTGGAGTGATATTGAATGTGAGGAAAGTGATGATGATTATGCCAACATTTGTTTAATGGCAAAATCTAATTCGGACTCGAGACCTTGAGACAGATACGCACTCGACGGTGAGCTTGAGGTAAGTAATCTAAAAATTCCTATCAAAGTTTCGAAATATATTGATGAACTATGTCTTAGTCTCAAAACCTCTCTTAAGAGGATCTCGAATTAAAAAGGGAGAATTATACATTGAAGCAATAAGAGAAATTTTGGAAAGAAAAGTTTGAAAATTTAGATAAGAACTTTATTATCTTGAAAGAAAACTCGACTTTGTTTCCAAAGAAAACACTCATTTGAAAAATGATATTTCAAACATCTCAAAAAGGTTTTCAAATGGTTCTGAAAAATTGGATAAGATTCTTTCAATACAAAGACCCTACTTTGACAAATTAGGTCTCGGTATGACTTCTGAAACCATACCACTAATTGATTTTCCAAAGGTGAAGGAAAGAATCAAACAAAGACCAACAAAAGTTGCTTACAAAAATCATTTTCAGAAAGTTTTTGTAAAACCTGTTGGCCGAAATGCACTCAAATGTTCAAAGTGTCAAAGCTCGTAACATTTTGAGAAAGAACGCCCTTTGGTTTGGAGACCTATCAAAAGGGATTGGGCAAAGACTGTTTATTGCTATAACTCAACTGGACCCAAGATGATATGGGTACCAAAGAAAGCTTGAATTTTCTCTTAAATGTAGGTCACTATCAAAAGGAAGATTAAATGGTATTTAGATAGTGGCTGCTCAAGACATATGACAGGAGATTCAAGTTGCTTCTTAAAACTTGTCCAAATAGATGGAGGAAAAATTTCTTTTGGTGGTAACAACAAAGAAAGGATTATTGGTCGCGGTATAGTAAAAATTGGAAGTCTATCAATCAATAATGTCTCCTTGGTGGAAGGATTAAATTACAATTTGCTTAGCATAAGCCAATTATGCGATACTGGATTCAAGATCAACTTCCAGGAAGGAACGTGCTTAGGAATCAGTAAAGACTTCTCTCAATCTTTTACTGGACGAAGACATGGGAATATCTATATTCTGGATGTGAATCAAGAAAGATCACAATGCTTGATATCAGTACAAGATGAAGCTAACCTATGGCACAGAAAGCTTGGCCATATCAACATGAAGCAAATTGCCAAAATCTCTTCCAAGAAGCTTGTTCGAAGATTACATATTCTCAATTACCTAAAGTCTGATCTATGCACACCATGCGTACTGGGAAAACAGGTTAGAAATTCTTTTAAACCAATAAATAAAGTATCCACTAATCGTGTACTGCAGCTTCTGCATATGGATCTTTTTGGACCCACAAGAACTCAAAGCATTGGTGGAAAAAGGTTCTGCCTAGTGATAGTGGATGATTATTCACGATTTACTTGGGTCTACTTTCTTGCAAGTAAGTTTGAGACTTTCTCTCAATTTTCAAAATTTGCTAAGAAAGTGTAGAATGAAAAAGGTCACACTATTTCAAGCATTCGTACGGACCATGGAGATGAGTTTGAAAATCAAAACTTTGCTAGATTTTGTGATAAATCTGGTTTTCAGCATAAATTCTCCTCTCCATATACACCTGAACAGAATGGTATTGTGAAAAGGAAGAATAGATCCTTACAAGAAATGGCAATGATTCTTTTAATTGAAAGTAATATTTCTTCAAGGTTTTGGGCTGAAGCTATTTCTACTACTTGCTATATTATTAACAGAGTATTTTTAAAGCCAATTCTTGAGAAAAAACCTTATGAAATTTTTAAAGGTAAGAAACCAATTATTTCATATTTTCAAGTATTTGGTTGTAAATGCTTTATCCTAAAAAATGCAAATGATCGAGTTGGTAAGTTTGAAGAAAAATTGGATGAAGGATTCTTTATTGGTTACTCAACTGCAAGCAAAGCCTACAAAGTATTCAATAAGAAGACTCAGACTGTGGAAGAATCAATGAATGTCAAATTTCAAGACTCTCCACAAATTCAACCAAATCAGACTGAAGAATCAGAATCTGCTCCAAACTCCACAAGGTCTACATCCTTTGAAGCAGTTCAAAATCCAAAAGCAGTACAACAAGTTGTTGATGAAGAATCAACTCAAGAAAAAGATCAACAACCTATCAGACTATCCAGTTATTGGAAACACAAGTCTAGTCATCTTGAAGAACTCATTATTGGAAACGTTAATGAGGGAATTCGAACAAGATCCAAAAGGCGAGAAGAGTCTTAGTGCTATGGCACTTATTTCTGAAATAGAACCCAAAAATATAGAAGAAGCCTTAGCTGATGAAAGTTGGATTGAAGCAATGCAAGAAGAACTCAGATAATTCAGCATTAACGACGTTTGGGAATTAACTCCTAAACCAAAAGGTAAATCTGTTATTGGAGCTAAATGGGTTTTCAAGAACAAAGTCAATGAAAAAGGCAAAGTGACAAGAAACAAAGCAAGACTTGTGGCTAAAGGATACACGCAAGAAGAAGGGATAGACTATGATGAGACTTATGCTCCTGTAGCAAGGTTAGAAGCAATTAGATTATTACTTACTTTTGCATGCTATAAGAATTTCAGGTTATTCCAAATGGACGTCAAAAACGCATTCCTGAATGGATTTATCCAAGAAGAAGTCTATGTGGAACAACCTCCTGGATTTGAAAATTCAAAGAAACCAGACTCAGTGTTCAGACTGAAGAAGGCTTTATATGGATTAAAACAAGCTCCTCAAGCTTGGTATGAAAGGTTAAGTAACTTTTTAATTCAAAGTGGTTTTACTAAAGGAAAAGTAGATACTACATTATTCATTAAAAAGGAAGGTAAAAGCTTTTTACTTGTTCAAATTTATGTCGATGATATTATATTTGGATCATCTAATGAGACTTTGTGCAAGAAATTTTTTAAGTCTATGCAGGATGAATTTGAGATGAGCATGATGGGTGAACTATCCTTCTTCCTTGGTTTGCAAGTGAAACAACTGAAAGAAGGAATCTTTATTCATCAAGAAAAATATGTAAAAGAACTTGTTAAAAAGTTCGGTTTGGAGAATTGCAAAAAGACGACATACCAATGTCAAATTCTTCGAAGCTAGACAAAGATGAAAGAGGAAAGAAAGTCGACCAAAAACTTTACGGGAGTATCATTGGTTCACTTCTTTATCTTACCGCATCAAGACGACATATTATTTAGTGTTTGCATTTGTGCTAGGTTTCAATCGGATCCTAAAGAATCTCATCTAAGTGCTGCTAAACGTATCATTAAAAATGTTGCAACTACTGCTAGGCTTGGTTTATGGTATTCCAAAGAATGAGACTTTACTCTTCTTGGATATTCGACGCGAGATCTTGCGGGTTGCGGTTGATAGAAAGGGCACTTCGGCACTTGTCAATTACTTGGTAACGGGCGGTATCTTGGTTTTCAAGGAAGCAAAATACGTAGCTCTTTCAATAGGCTGAAGCGAATATGTAACTTTTGGAAGTTGCTTTGTTCTCAAATACTTTGGATAAAACAACAACTACGAGACTTTGGTATCGAAGACTCTTGTACCGAGATCAAATGTGACAACACTAGTGTAATCAATCTTACAAAAATCCAATTCTTCACTCAAGAGCAAAACATATAGAGATTCGACATCATTTTATTAGAAATCATGTTCAAAATAGAGAAGTCTTGATATAGTTTATCGACACAAAGAATTAACGGCGAGACATTTTCACAAAGTCCGTTTTGAGAAAAGTTTATTTGAGTCTATTCGTTCAAGACTCAACATTTTATCTTTTGAAGATCGTTGAAGCTCGGACTCGGGAATTAAATCGAAAAGAATCGATTCAAAAGTTCGGACTCGAAGACCAAAGGTTACGGCGTAAGTAATTCCAACTACGGTACATTTATTCGTTTAAACCGACATCTCGAAAAGGTAAGACTACTTGTTAATCTCTAATTGATATTATTAAGGCAATTATTTTTTGAAAAAGATGGTTACCCATTTGTTTAAAAAGGCAATTATTTTGAAAATGTATTTTTATTTTTTCCTTTTTGTGACGTTTCATATACCTCGTATCGATTGCCTTTTATACAGTTCTTCTTCCTCTTCTCATTGAACCTAGAAACCCTAGAGCACAATTTCTCACTCTCTGAAAGTTTCTTTCGAAAGTTCAACTCTTAAAGCTCTCACCTTTCTTGCGATACGAGTGTGAAAATTCTCTCAAAGACAGTGACAATGTCGCATCAAAGAAAGTCATCAAGAATAGCATGTAGGGGACCGCAAGGCTTGCATGAGGGGCCTACGCACTTCAATCTTACCAAAGAAGGAGACTCTCCAAGTGGACAGGCGCATCAATATTCTCAACCGCGCACTTCCTCTCCTGTTAGATCACATGATCATAACCCTCAACATGCAGAGGAAAACATCATTGAGGATATAGAACCAGTAAGATCTCTTAAGCCCGCATTCACCTACAAGCTTTACTCTGCTCTGAAAGAAGGGGGTTCTGCAATGATATTTATTGATGAATTTCTAAAAGAAAAGGGTTATAAGAATGAGACTCATTTTCTAACTGTGATGGAACGTTCGGGTGTTATTCTTGTTGGAACAGCGGCAAAGACTTTTGCTAACTTTCCAAGTGATCCACGATTTGGTGGTGTCAATCAGCTAGAAGGGAAAGATGATGATGAGAAAATGTTCGTGCATTTTAAGCCAAGAATGGGTGTGGCTACAAATCTTCGAGGAAAGAGGGATGAATTGTTTCGGTCGGAGGAACATAAAAAGATTTATTCTAAGTTGCTGAAGCGTGGGGTTATGAACCCAAGAACTGTGGACTTTGATTTTCTCGATCTGTTAAACATCAATCTAAGAGAGAAGTTTGAGAAACTTCAACTTGATCGATTCATGCGAGAGTGAGACTGCTCATTACGAACGGCCGCTTATTTCTACTCCAATCTTAGTTTTCTTGATGCAAACAAATTTTCATTCAAATGAGGGATAAGGAGTATGTGGTTGACACAGATACTCTTGCTGACGTTATTGGTGTGGAAAGATGAGCTTTCCAATCTATTTCTGTGTCTGTTAGCCATGCAACATTGGAGCTTGCAAAAGATAGAATTGCAGAAGGACGCCTCTCGTATCTGAGGATGAATGCATCAAACATTCTGCTTCATAAGATTGTGATTAACTGTCTCAGACCCAAGTCAACATCGAAAACAAATGTCTCCATTTCTGAAGCAAAATTGATGTACGCCATCAAGATCGGTCATAAGTTTTGCTTGCCTTATACCATCATGTTTCACATGTATAGGTCAATGGCAAGGGACAAGGGCAAACTTCCTTATTCTGCTCTCATCTCTCGATTATTCAGACATTTGGATATTCAGCCTCCTAACATTTTTTGTGTGAGAACCATTGATCAAATGGTTATTAGGCTGAAAATGATTACAAAGATGCGTCTGAAAGAACTCAGCAAGAAGCTTGAGCGGTTCAAGGAGAAAACCTCTGTCAAAGCCAGACAAGACTCATCTGCTGCAAAGAGAAAAGGAAAAGATCCTATGACTGGTCCTACCAAGAGAAGAAGAGCTATCATCTTACAAGATGAAGATGATGAGGACAACATTCCTATCTCTGCTTTTATTTCTCAACATCTTGTTCCTGAGTCAACAGAACAAGAACATCAAGTCAGAGGAGAGACTAAGAAAGGGAATCAGGAAACGGAATCCCTGCGGATAGAAGAAGAAGAAGACACAGCTAGAACAGACTCACAGAAGCAGACAGAAGAACAACCTGAAGAAGAAGGTTGTGGAGATTCTCCAGCAGAAAAGGAGGCTCCAAAACATCATGACACTGAAGAAACATCTCAGCAAGAAGAATACTTCTCTCCACCAGAAGGCACTGAAACAGGGGGAGATGTTCCTAGAGAAAGTATTCCTCTTTTAACTTTTACAAGTGCAAGTGTCAGTCGTTCTCCTGCTGGTGCAGAGGATGTCCATGCCTCTCCATTTCCTGATGAAGATCTTGAGGCGTCATCTCCAAATGTTGATCTTCCTGCTGATGTTCGCTCCACTGGCTTTACTCCACAATCTGACCATGCTGAAGCAAGCACACAAACTGAAACATCAGGAGACTTTGGAAGACTGCCTAAAATTCTTTTGGAGCTTAAAGGCCAGGTATATGCATTAGGATGCGAATTTCAGACTCTACAGAATGAGAATCATGCCATGTCCATCTCTTTGCAAGATCAAATCCGAAATATTCATCTTCAGATTCAGGCAACTGTCAAAGGTACGGCTCTAGCACAATTGCAGGAGGATTTGAAGAAGCTGGAGGATATTGTCAAGTCAATGGGAGATTTTCAGCTCCTTCACATTCTTAGAGCATCTTGACTTTTTCACCTTTTTATGCTGACAAAAAGGGGGAGAAGTTTTTGCGGATTTTTTTTCAACTTTCAACTTTTGAACATATTTTGGATTCAATATTTTGATGTGGTTGTGATTGACTTTATTTTTTGTTTGGTTTTAGACTGACTCGAACTTTGGATTGCTTGCTTATTATTGCAGTACTTTAAGCTATGCTCTTTAGATAAAGATATCTGATAAATATCTGTACAGGACTAACTTGTTTTCTGTGGATGCAGATCTGTCATTATCTTTATCCTAACCTATTATGAGATATCATTACTAGCTTAAATGTTGTATTGTAGGGCGATAGAATCCAAATATGCAGGAAAGTTTTGTCACCATAAAAAAGGGGGAGATTGTTAGAAAAATCCTCTTAAGGTATTTTGAAGTCGACAAAACATTTCCATCAGTCTAGTTTGAAGACTTGCAGACTCTACTGACAAAGTCTGAAGACCTCTAGACTCAAGTTTCAAAGTCTACTCTCATGGACAGTTTCCAGACCGACAAAGTTAAACTTCTATTCTGATTATTTCAAATATGGTTTTTGACTCCAACGGTTAAGGAATATCTCACGACTAGAATTAGCACTAGAAGATCTTCTATTCGTATTCGAATAATCTAGATTCTCTAGATTCGCAATTTATACTTGGAAGGTTCTACTTATGGAAATCGAGATCCTGATTGTATGGGCGAGCAGGATTGATGGGCTATTGTCATTTTCCTTGAGGAGCTCGAGATCTCTCTAAATTGATTCTGTCCAACGGGTTGATTGGAAGAACTTCTTTGGAAGGTGCCAACGGTATTGAAGGCATAAAGAAGTATTTGAGGGAGACGCTCAAGTTGTTCAAGAGTGCCAGATAGAAGAATTTCAAAGTCTGAATCTCTTTGTTCTTTTGTGATCTTATTCTTCGAGCTATACTTATAATCAAAAGAGAGACTGAAGTTTGGTGAGACATTGAGGAAGTGTAGTAGAGTCTCTACATTGTGGAATCAAGGGCGTGAGACTATAAATTCTCTTTTTGATTCTTAGTGAAATCCAGCCAGTGGGCTGTCCGTGCGGGAGAGTAGACGTAGGCTTGGTCTAAGCCGAACCACTATAAACTTGGAGTCTTGATTCTCTATCCCTAATCCTTTTACTTTACATTGCTTTCACATACATCGATTATTGTTTTCAATCTCTTAGTCCATCATCCAATAAAACATCTATACATTCTGTTACGTTTTATAAAATCATCTTAATCACCTATTCACCCCTCTCTAGGTGTTCGTACTAGTTCTAACAGCATGTGCTTCATAAAATGAGTGGGCAATGAATGAGTGTTAATAATACATGTCAATTTTGAAAGAAATAGAACCATTGTCACGTTTGATCATGCTGGAATGAAACTTGGATTTGCTGACTTATCTAATTGAAGCTCAATTTCGATTCATCGTGATGTCATTTTTATCGTATGAACGAGTATGATGACCTAGTAGACGGTCATGGTGAATTGGTGATAATTTTTCAACAGATAACCATGTTGTTTTGCCTTGAACATGCTGGATATGGGCTGTCATCACTATTCCTTTGCTGGTCATTCCTTTTTCGGTGTAGACTGAATTCATTTGAAGCCCCATCGAAGTGCTGTTCTAATTAGCCGTGATGCGGTGTTTGTATGTTGATGATTTCTTAATCATTGGGCATGTTTGTTGCCAATTGCTTTCATTGAGGTAATGCTTAAATTCATGGAGTATCTTAGTGAAGATTTGATTCACAGGAGGGACCGAGAATAAGAGAAGGAAACGAATTAAAAATCTTGAAAATAAGAAATGGAAAATTTGTTAGATTTTGGTATTAGAATTACATTAGAATTAGTTTAGTTTGATTTAGTAAGTGTACGCTTGGTTTAATGTTTTAGTGGACACCTTTGATTTAGTTTAGTCTTAGAAGGTTGACCATTTAGAAAATAAATTGAACCATTTAGAAAATAAATTGAACTCAATTTAAACTAAGCTTATGGGGTTGTTGTCATGGGGTTTAATAGCAAGGTCATGTAATATTTTTTATACAACTCATATTGGGTTATTTTACTGCACTATATTTTTTATTTGTCCTTCATTATTATTTTTAATGTGTTTGTTATGATTGCCCTTATATCATTTTTTGTGCTGTTATTCATTTTTAGTTAAGTGGTTAGATTTATGTTAGGAACATAATAAATGCAAAATCATTGCATGGACACTTAGCAGACAATAACTTTAGGACTCATTATTTGGTAAAAAGATTATGTGGATACCTTGGTTAACAAATGATCAAGTTTAGGTACTGAAGGAGCACTAATTAGATAACTAATGTAATCAAGCCCCTAAACTTAGATGTTTGGTTGTATAGGAAGTGGGTATATTCTCATACTCACATGATTTTTAGCTAACTCTAATAAGCTAGTAGTGATTCCTTATATAGAATTTTCATAGGATTAATTGAACCAAAATGAAAATCCCAACATCGCATTAGGTAAGGATTTAAGAGCACCCAAACCGATTGAGGACCGCTGGTCTTCGTCATCACATCACCTCTAAATGTGTTCTTCTCTGACGGAAAAGAGGTGCGCTACATCATATCCTTCCATTAGACCCATCCGAATTGATTCAATGTAAGTCAGAAATATGTGGGGGCCACGTCATAAAAATTTGGCAAATTTTTTTAGAAAAAATCAAAAAAAAAAAAATAGCCAAAATCAATCTCTATCCACACATTTGCAAGCGAGAAAGGGGAATCTTATGGCATGTTCATGTGAATTATTGTTTGTTAATCAAAACTTGTCTTAGATTGTGGGACCAAGCCCCACCAAAATTACTACAAAGCAAGGTCATAAGAGGACAATGCCTTTTGGTTGAGTTGAAGAAAATAATTTGAAGCATACTATTCAACCGCTTCTGAAAGTTGCCAGTGAAGGAGATGATTACTTGGCTTCTAAAGAATAGCATCGATTAAAAATTGATATCTAGTATGAACACCTTGACTCTAACATGAGTATCGATTCTTTTTTGGCTGAGGACCTAAGTGTTGATTAAAATGTCTTTTAGCAACAAGACCAATTTCAGATCATATTTCTTCGATCACTGAAGGTTGGCCATAGCATTAATTGGTTTGGAAGTTTGCTTTGCTATCCAATTTTCCCTCCTACATGTTCCCATTGCAAAGATATCGTGATCCTTTAAATTGGTTATGCTTCGTAACTCTCTTTCTCAATGAAATGTTTCTCCAAGCTAACAAGTATTGCTATTGCAACACTCTCAAAGTGTTTTGAGAAAGGAATGAAGATTTTCTCCACGTTCAATCCCTTATAGATTATGTCATGGATATATTGAACTTTTCGGAAACATGAACATGAACTTTCCTATTTCTGTTCACACAAAAACGCTTTCAAAAAGTATTTGATAATTCCTTATGTACATTAATTCAGTGATTGCATGTCATGTGGGTTAATCGACTTTAAAAATTCTGGTATCCCAATAAAAAGAAATTTGATAAAGAAAAGTCAGACTTTTCATTTTCTTTTATTTAGGACAAGAAAGATTCCCTCAGAGGCTGTAAAATATTATATTAACGTCATAAAAATAGCAAGTATGTATTACCCTGGAGGGACACAAATGTTCCCACCTTTCAAATGTCCTAAAACAAGCACGTCCTCTTAATTGAGGGGCACAATGGCCACCGTCGTTTTTTACGTCCAAATGAGCTTGCATGGCAACTACGAACGACACTTTATGATAAGAAAGCGCCGTTGGCAATGTGGCTTGAGACAGGGTCTCTAGTCTTGTCTTGCTCGGGCTCACCACCTCTCTTAGCACTCAGCAAAAGAAAAAGTGAAGAAAAATAATGGCCACAATCACAATCTCACTTATAGCTATCACATGAGTGGTGTTGGTGATCCCCATCGACATCGAATGCAAGCCTTGCCTAGATAAGGGTGGGGAAGCCATCGACCAATCTTTCAACCCTGATTACAACCCCAGCGTCCAATCTCTCACTTATCTCTCGCCCCTCTGATCGCCCACCCTAACCCTAACCTTGTAGATTCAAATATGAAGTGCATCGGTGGTTGCTTCTCAGTATCATATAAAATCGTCAAATCAATCCTTTCTGTTGTAGGTTTCCGATTCATAATCTTTTTCCCTCCAATCGTTCCTCCTTTTCACTTTGGCCATGAGGTTGGTGAATCCTTCCTCGTAGCACTAATGTATTATTATATGTAGAATTTTAATCTTAGTTTGACATTGACAAAGCTAGCTCCGACACCATAAATGGGTTACGAGGGATAAGGATACCATATGTACTATAACTTTCGTACGACGCTCACTTCAATGTCATAACTTTTTTCCAAACACTAAAGTGTTCATAACTTATAAAAAAAAAAAACGTTCACTTGAGGTCATATCTTTCAATCGATTACTTTAGTGTCAAAAGTACCGAAATTTTGATGTCACATAGCACTTGTGGTGAAAGTTTTTAAAAAGTCATAACACTCAAATGGTCAATTAAAAAGTTATATGGCACTCAAATAATCAAAAAAAAAAAAAAGTTATGGCTAGTAAACACTATACGAAAATTAAGATACTTGTAGTGTCCTTTTCTCGAGTTATGATAAGGATTAATGATGGTTATTCCTTTAGTATCAAGACATCGTTAACCTATATCAGTAGAATCTTTGGCTTCATAAAGTTTATGATCGACATAAAAAGGACAATAATGCAAGTCATTCTGGCCAAAAGTAATCGCCGATAAATATAAAAGCACACTAATTACGATAATGTCAAATCCTCTAGAGTCATATTTTTGGGACCCACATCACCAAGCTTTGCCAACCATCACCGCCAATTGTCCATATTCATGAGCACTATCTGATCGATAGAAAAAGGACAATGATGCAAATTATTGTAGACAAATGTAATGGCCGACAATAAGAGAAGCGCACTAAGTACGATACGATCATGTCAGATCCTCTTGAATCAATTTTTCTAGGATGAGCATCACGAAGCTTCGCCAACCATCTTTGCCAACTCGTTTAACTTAAAAAAAGATGAAATGCTTATCTTCTTCGTGAGCAAGAGATTATAGTAAGCATCATTGAACTCTAGGTAATATCATCCAAATCATAGCAAATTGTCTATAAACTCAAGTTATCTCAATAAGTAGTACCTCGCTGCACTCATGTTGTTTTATCACGAAATAAGAAATGAGAATGGTTACAGACGCGTCTCCTAATCTTCTAGTGAGAAATCAATTTCTTATCACATGTACAAACTCTGGGACAAAATTAATGATATTTATCCAAGTAGGATTTGTAAAGTTGACATTTGCAAGATAATTAAAAGAGACCATCAAAAGACAAATTAAAATTTTGATCAAAATCTATTAAAATTATCTAATCATGTGCCAAAAAAATAAATAAAAACAAATTGCGTGAAGAGCAACGGATCGCTTCGAGGTTCCTTACCTCGCTTGCAAAGTACACGAAGTGGAGATTCAACAAAGTGCAAATTTATGTGAAGCTAAGTGCGAAGAAAAATGAAAAAAATTGGACAAGATGCACCCACCCAACTCTAGTATTCATTCCACCTATTTAAAAAAAATAAAAAAATAAAAATTTTAAAAATAAAAATTGCAAAAGTTATTTACACCAACAATGGCCGTGCCATGTAGGACAATCAATATTAACTAGACCATCATGTTAGCTATTTTTGGCCGAAATGACTAATTTTGCACATAGTCAAAAGATTTCGGATAAACTGATCAAATTAAAATATTTATAACTAAATTGACAAAAAAATTATAGATTAGGATTTTTGTTGGTAATTTTACTATTATGAATTCAAGGCCAAATGTAAGCCTCACGCTCTGAGAATTGCCTAACTCTTCCCTTTCACAATGATTGAGAGTTGAATATGACATTGATCTTTTCCATCAACTTATTAAAAGACGTGTCACAGATTAGCCGGTGACACACGCCTCAAGCGTTAGAGGTCATCCAAGCTTCTTCCAAGATATTTCCACATAATTTCAAACACGGCACTACTTTAGCAAAAATTCTCAATCAATCCATTATTTTCAAAGCATAATTATTCAGCATCTTGACTCTAAAGGATAGCAACATGCAAAAGTTAATTTCCAGTACGAACAACTTGACTTTAACATGAGAATCGATTTTTTTTTGCCAAGGACTTAAGTGTTGATTAACACGTCTTTTAGCAAAAGACCAAATATCCTTGAAGACTTTGGGGCAGGGTATTCCTGTCAATCTAGAGAAGGGATTGATTTATCCTTTGGGGCAAAAGAAAAAAATGGTTTCCACTACGAGCACCTTGCAAAAGTTGCCAAGTAAAGGAGATGATCATTTCCACTATCAACACCTTGACTTTGACATAAAGTATCGATTAGTGGGGCAGGGAGAGCCCATTTTCAATTTGATTTGCGTAGCCAGCCGATCCAATTACAAAGACAACTAACAATGTATCTTTGGATTCTACAGTGGGCAGTATTCCTGCCAATTCATTTTTAGTTTATTACACACGGTTTAATTATTATAAACAGAGCTTGTCAAAAATGTTGTATGATAAACATAACATCAATTGGAAAAATTGATAAAATGATATGATTATCATGTTAGCAATGAATTAATCTTTGCAAAATATACGATACAATATGTAAATAGGTGAAGTTTTAGGACTTCATGTATTTCCTATCACTTTATTGTTGATGAAGAGAATTCCCATCACTTTATAACCGGTGAAAATAAATTTTGAAGTTAGAAATACAGTTAGCTTCTAAATGAGTTTTTGAAGGGGTTTCAGTATTATATCTTTAAAATTTTCACAAAAATAATCTAATTAACACTTATTTTACAAATTAAAAATATTAAAAATTATATAAATCTCTGCTTCGCTCGTCCTGACATAAGAACACCCACCAATCACAAGAGATCCATATAGAGAGATTTAGCAACCAATCGTCTTATCATCCTGAGTACTCTAGAGCATTTTTAAAACTATTCGTTCACTTAACTCTTTTGCCCGCCTTTCATGATTTGAAGATATAATTGGGATGCATTTATTAAGGTCTATACTAGATTACAACGTATGGGTTATTACCATATTTCAGACTTCTCTCGTTGAGAAATGAGATTTCTACTAGCATTTCAGAGAGAGAGAGAGAGAGAGAGAGAGAAGGAGTTAAGAGGAGTTCATAAATTAGATGACATCAATCTTGTATTTGATGATGCAATTTTGATTCGAAGTCGAAGTAAACCCAAATTTCGAATCTAAATGAGATCTCTTAAATAATGAAAGGAGTTTTAGCGATCAGATGATGATTAGATTGTCTTTGATAATGATCCAATAACATCTAGTCCAATCACTTCACCATGCTTTTTCTCTCACTTGTTTCTTATTGGATGATATTATATGTAGAATGAGACACTGGTCATCAATATATGTGCAATACCATGGTTTGGATTTAGGTTCAACCCAACCAAGTAAGATTTGATTAGAACAAATGTTGGTATCTTTTTCTTTTTCTTTGTTTAAAGTGAAATTTCAACGACTTATCTGAAAACTCAATTTTTGGTCTTTCTATTGGTAGCATAATTTGTGACTTAAAATTAATATGTAAATTTGAAAAATTAGAAGTCTCTGCTCACTTTCATTTAGACAATTCAGCCTATTACAATTGATATATATATCTATGTGTGTGTGTGTGATTTTTACTCATTGCAGAACACCAACATGTGAATTCACACATTGAATTTTCAAAATTATAATTATATCGTTTATTTTTCTTACTTCATTCTTTATATTCAAACGATTGTTATAAAAGTCCAATCGGTTGAACCAGTGGAATTGCACTCTAGCCCTCACTCCTATTTAACCTCCTGTACCATATTCAAAAAATTGCCTATAATCAGAAGCCGGAATGGTGAACTAAAAGTCATTAGTTTTTCTTGAAAGATGGGTACGTGGAAATCTTTAATTAAGGTCGTCATCTTTGATTCATATATCTATCCATTTTTTATGGATGACCACGCGCTTAATTTATTAAAATTTCACATGGTTTATTCAAAGAGAAAGTGCAAGTGTATATATAGATTATGCAAATGGAAAATTGGATATCGTTGCTCTATATCCGCTTCCTCCGTTGCCCATGCGAGAGGATCCACAAAAAAATTAACGGTTCAAACATATGGAGGGAGCAGGGAGGGAGGCAGGGAGAGAGAGAGAAACCTATACAAACACATGCTAAAAAAAGTTCCTCAATCAATAATAAAAGAGTAAAAGAAAAAATTTGTCGTATTTTATGCAATGTGTTATAATTTTCCCACCCTTAATTGAAGGAAACTTTCTCAGACCATATCTTTGGTCGGTGGATTACAAATTATGTACATAACACGCATGCACAAATAAATGTGGATGATGTCCATGTTATCCTAACTTGATGCTTGTATATATTACTATGTTATCTACAAGGCCTAACTCATCAAGACTTCACCTATTGCCCAATCTCATGTCGTAACGATGTTAAAACAAATGCTGGAATTATAGCCCAAATTTCGGCTTGATTATCCTGTTCACATATTTTGTCATCCATTTCTAAATCAAGGCATCACCCTCGATTTTCTAATATAGATCGATACATATCCGATAACAGTTAAAAACTCGTTTAACTAAAAGAATAAAATGCTTATCTTCTCCATGAACAAGAGGTTTCAGCAAGTATAGTTAATCTCTAGGTAATATTATCTGGATCATAGTGAATTGTCTATAACCTCAAGTTATCTTGATAAGTAGTGCCACAAGGGATGAGCATGGACATAGACACATCTCCTAATTTTTTAGTGAGAAATCAATTTTCTTTATCACATATACGAAATCAGGGACAAATTTAATGACATTTATCTAGGTAGGATTTGTAAAGTTGACATGTGAGAGAAATTTAAAAGGGACAATCCGTTTTAACGAAAGAAAAATTAAAATTTTGATCAAAATCTATTAAATCCAACTAGCCATATGCCAAAAACCTAAATAAAAAGAAATTGCGTGAAGAGCAACGGGTCGCTCCGAGGTTCCTTACCTCGCTCACAAAGT
Organism: Eucalyptus marginata; assembly: GCA_014182565.1. Classification (NCBI taxonomy): domain Eukaryota; kingdom Viridiplantae; phylum Streptophyta; class Magnoliopsida; order Myrtales; family Myrtaceae; genus Eucalyptus; species Eucalyptus marginata. The sequence continues at coordinate 30,580,004 of CM024586.1, read as the reverse complement.
GCACGAAGTGGAGATTCGACAGAGTGCGAATTTATGTGAAGCCAAGTGTGAAGAAAAATAAGAGATTGGACAAGAGGCACCCACACAACTCCATTATTCATTCCACCTATTAAAAAAATAAACAAATTTAAACAAATTTAAGAAAAATAAAATTTATTCACACTAGCGCTTACAGTACCACGTAGGATGACAGGCACTAACTGAATTATCACATCAACAATTTCTGACCAAAATTGACTAAAATGACTAAATTTGTAAATGGTCAAAAGATTTAGGACAAAATTATCAAATTGAAAAGTTTATAATTGAATTTGATAATTGAATTGAAACGAGTATTATAGATTATGATTTTTGTTCATAATTATCCTATTATGAATGACTTCATGCTAACATGAATCAAGGCCAAATGTTCCTACGAATTGCTTAGCTCTTCCTTCTCACAGTAACTAAGAGTCAAATCCAACATTGATATTTTTCATCAACTTATTAAAAGGCGCATGTGTCAAGGACCAGCCTATGACACACCAAGGTCGTCCGAGTTTCTTCCAAGATATTTCCATAGAATTTCAAACACGGCACCATTTTAGCAAAAATTCTCAATCAATCCATCATTTTCAAAGCATAGCTATTCAACATCTTGACTCTAAAGGATAGCATCATGCAAAAGTTAATTTCCAGTATGAACAACTTGACTTTAACATGAAAATAGATTCCTTTTTTACCAAAGACTTAAGTGTTGATTAACACGTATTTTAGCAAAAGACCAATTATCCTTGAAGTCTTTGGGGGAGGGTATACTTGCCAATCTTGAGGAAGGGATTGATTTATCCTTTGGGGGAAGAGAAAAAGTGGTTTCCACTATGAACACCTTGTAAAAGTTGCCAAGCAAAGGAGATGATAATTTCTACCATCCACACCTTGACTCTGACAAGAAGTATCGATTATTCATTTAGCGGGGCAAGGAAAGCACATTTTCACTTTGATTTGCGTGGCCACCCGATCCAATTACAAAGACAACTATAAAAGTTTCTTTGGATTCTACGGTGGGGGTATTCTTGCCAATTCATTTTTTTTGTTTATTACATATGGTTTAATTATTATCTATGGAGCTTGTCAAAATTTTATATGATAAACATAACATTAATTGGAAAAATTGATAGTATGATATGATTATCATATTAGTGATGAATGGATCTTTACAAAATATTCGATACGATATGTAAATAGGTGAAATTTTTACAACTTCACAGATTTCCTATCACTTTATTGCTTATGAAGAGAATTCTATCACTTTATAATCTGAGGATAAATTTTGAAGTCAGAAATACTGTAAGCTTTTGAATGATTTTTTGAAAGGGTTTCAGTATTATATCTTCAATATCCTTACAATAAATAATCTGATTAGTACGTATTTTACAAATTCTAAAAGTATTATCAAAATTATAGAAATCAATAAAAAGTCAACGTAAAAATTTGCCTATGATTTCGAAAAAGTTATGAAACAAAAACATGTGTCTTAACATTGCTTCCCCCAAAAATGAGATACATAAATATTAAATTAGCATATCTGTTGATATTCCTTTTTGGATTTTCACTATCATTGTTGTTTTTTTCCCCTTCTTGGTTCTTTTTTCCCCTCTAAGTATTATGTGTGAAGCCATGTGATATGCATGGCGTTTCCTGATTATAGATTTACAATGTCTCTGACTGCAATTCTATGTCACATTTTCCTAGTTATGGATCGACTGAATTTTTGGTTTTGTCCTGAAGTAGGATTATATAAAGATAAACGATCGTCTTTTCTTAACTTTGATGTTCATGTGTGGTAGGCCGACAAATTTTTCGAGGTGGATTGGCCTTTGCTGTCTTGTAATCTCCAAATTGCTACATCCCTAGAGTTCAGGAAAAACAAAATGACTGCATTGAACGACCTTACGTTTGCGCTGAAATTCAAATGTTGAACGGCAATTGAGGGGATCATGACTTGCAATTACCCTTACAATCAAGCTTATGTGGAAAATGTTTACTAGCCCATTCGAATTACTTGAAATTCTATTTGCCTTTTGTCTCTCCATGTGAGTAAGATGATATCTCGACAGTATTCTTAATCGGGAGGTTTCATAGCAGAGGTTAAAGTAGAAGGACTCAAAATTTATAGGAGAAACTAGCCGTGTCATTTAAAACCTTTAACTTCAGCCAAATCTAAAAAAGCTGACTATGGTGATTCAGGGAAGAAGTACACTATCAGTGCCATAAGTTGTGTACGGCGCTCACTTTGGTGTCAAAAGTTTCTGTCGGATCACTTAAGTGCCAAATCGGAGGAAAACGATCACTTTGATGCCACCGGCGAAAGATTCCGGCCACCAACGAAAGATTCTAGCCAAAATGATTACGTGGCTTTTAAAAAAAAAAAAAAAAAAAATCGACAAGGCCTTCAAACGACGTCATTTTCGGTCCTCCTTAAGAAAACGACGTTGTTTTGCCATCCTACAAGGATGGCCTCACAAAAACGACGCCGTTTAACTCATTTGGGGATTTTTCCGACCTAGCTCGCTCGGCCGTCGTCACTCGGCCTCCGCCGTCGCTCGCTAGGCTGCGTTTGTTTTCGTTTCCTTTTTCTGTTTTTAAACAACTTTTTTTTTTTTTTGTTCCTAGGAACAAAAAGCAAACGCGTTTGTGTGCGTTTTTGTTCCAAAATTATTTTTGTTCCCGAAACACATCTGAATGAAACAAGAAAAAAAAAAGTTGTTTCTTGTTTCTAACAAAAATTAAAAACACATTTTCTCTCTCCTCTCTTTTTCTTCTCTTTTTCTTTGGCCGGTCACCGGCCTCGACCATGGCCGGCGACCGGCCAAAGAGGGCCGGCGACCTTGTCGGGTGTCGCCGGGCGTCGTCGGCCCCCGGGCGAGGCCGAGCGTCGCCGGCCCTCGGCGAGGCTCGGCCTCGCCTTGGCTGGGCGAGCTCGAGCTCGCCCGCCTTGCCTCGAGCCGGGCGAGCTCGAGCGTCGCTCGGCGGTGGCCCGGTGAGGCCGAGCCTCGCCGGTGGCCGGGCGAGCTCGGGCTCGCTGGGATCTGGGCGAGCTCAAGCTCGCCCACCAAGGCAAGGCGCCGGCCCTCGTCGGCCGGTCGCCGGCCATGCCCGAGGCCGGCGACCAGCCAAAAGAAGAAAAAAAGAAAGAAGAAAAAAAATTAAAAAATTAAAAGAAATAAAAAAAGAATACAAATTTACCAAACGTGTTTCGTTCATTTTTTATTCCCGCAACAAGTTTACCAAACGCGTTTTTTTGTTCAAAAATTGTTCCCAATGTAAACACTTTTTTCTATTTCTGTTCCCTAGAACAATTTTTAAACGAAATGTTACCAAACGCACCCTAGCGGCCATTGCTCGGTCTTTGTTCGACGCCCTCGATGGCACACAAGGGAGCACCAACCCTAGTCACCGGAGCCTAGGTACTGGAAGACGCAGGCTAGGCACTCGTTGGGGAGATCAGACATGGAGAGGGAGACATCAATGGCGGCGCACTTGTCGGCGGCCTCCCCGAGCATTGGCTAGATCAAAGCCTTCGACTTGGCCGCCGAGTGGCCGTCGTCGGGGTTGGGGTCGGGGTCGAGGTCGAAGCCATGGCCGCCGAGAGCGGGGCCGTCGAGGATGGCGATTGGCCGGAGATTTAGGGTTTGAATTGGGGGAGACACCAAACGGCGTTGTTTTGGTGTTAGGACGCTAAAACGACGTCGTTTAAAGGCCTAAGTGATCCAAGGAAACTCCGGCGAGCCACATCAGCATAAGAAATTAATAAAAAAATGTCATGTCGGATTTCCGACCGATTAGATCAGCGTTGGTACCAAAGTGAGCGTTTTTCAAATTTTTTGGCACTTAAGTGATCTGACGAAAACTTTTGGCACCAAAGTGAGCACCGTACACAACTTATGGCACCAATAGTGTACTTCTCCCGGCGATTCAGAGAGGAAACTACTATAGTGCTACAGTGAGCTAAAGTACTATTGCAGTTATGAATAGTATTGCTATAGTGCCGTCAACGGTACTAATATGGTGCCATGAATTTGTGTAATAATGATCACTAACTCCAAATAAAGGTAAAATCTAATTAAAAGAATTGAGGATATAACTAATAAACCGATAAACTGAAATTGATAAATTGTGTAAGTGTTCATTGATTGTGGATACTCCACAACCGGTCAAGCTTCGCTTGATATAATCTTGCACAAATCCTTGCTTATTTTCAACTACACATCCTTATCCATAAGCAATTACGATCCCTTGAATATCCTCAGCTCAACCATTGGTAAAAAATTCTTATACAATCTTCGCTTTATATCTTTTTGTAACATAATCGGTCATTTGCCATCATATGTCGATAACCATCTTTGTCCATCATCACCTAGCAACACTTCCATCAGTAACATAACGTTGGTCTTACGTCAGTGGTTTATTGATTAGTGACTAGACCTATTAATTACTCTTTCGACGACTCAGTACCAACACCATATCAATTTATAAGGACTTGAATTATTTTTCAATGTCAACACTCCTAATTAACACACCTCTTTCTAAAAATTTATGGGCTAATAAAATATTATCAATTGCCCCTATCCTCTTCACTCCAAATATTCAATGTGAGATTTTGTTAATTTATTACCTTGCATGTGCACTAGATATTCTCCTATGATGTGTGAGTCTCTAATAATTGTCAATTGATACTTGAGCTCCCCTTTTGAAAATTATTGTGTACTTTTATGTATCCCAAATGTCAAATGTGGCATTTCTTTTCATATGAGCACTTGATAAAAGAATTAAAATTTAAAAAAAAATTAAAATTTATTATAATTATATCAATTCAATCTTTAATTTTTTTTATCAATTTAATCTTAAATTTTTAGTGATGATAGTAATTTAGTTTATTCGATCAAATAGGATTAGCCTGCATTGATGTGAATTCCGGACGGTTGGTGCCATCCTACCGACGTCGATGTGATAATTTTTATAATTTTTTATTTTTATTTTTATTTTCCTTCTCTTTTTCTCTTCTTCCCTTTGGGTTCTTTTCTCGCAGTGGCTGGCAAGCCTCTGACGAGGCTCGCTGGCCCTTGGACGAGGGCCACGAAGCCCTCACTCGGCCTCACCCACCCCACGAAGCCCTTGCTCGGCCTCACCCACCCTCGCCGGTGGCCTCGCCATGGCTGGCGAGGCTCGCCGGCCTCTTGAAGGAGGAGGAAGTCCCCTTTCCTCTCTCTTCCATAATCTCTCGCTCCTCAATCTGTCTTCTTCCTCCTCTTCTCGGTTAGCACCAGGAGCTCTCTCGATCTCCTCCATTGCATTCCATCCCTTCGAATCTATCTCTCCCTTCCTCTCTCTTCCATAATCTCTCGCTTCTCGCCTCGATTTCCCAAACCGTTCTCCAAGGACTCGCAGGTGGGTGGGTGCGTGTGTAGTTTTTTCCGTTTCGCCGAAATCGCGTTGCTTTCTTGGAACGGTTCCGCCTGTGATCCGAATTATGCTCGCGTCCCTGCTTCAGGCTCGATTCTCGTCCTGGGTCGAATTTCCTCGTTCTGCTCTCGCTTTCTTGGGTCGCGGGAATGTTCTGCTCTCACTTTCTTCGCAATCCGCAGGCGGGGCCGCCGGCGAGGTTGGGTGAAACCAGGCGACCGCCGGAGACGGCGAAGGCTTCGCGGCCCCCGCCCAGTCGCCGGCGAGCCTCACCGGCCACGGCGGGGAAAAGAATCCAAAGGAGGGAGAAGAAAAAAGAAAAGGGAAAAGAAAAAGGAAAAAATAAAATATTATTAAAATTGTAATGTCAGTATTCCATGTGAGTTTCGACCCATCAAATTTAGCCGAAAAAATTGAATTAAAATAATTACAGAAAATTTACAATTAAATTAATATAAAATAAGTTTATGACTGAATTATGTCAGATTTAAGACTATTATGATATTTCTCACAATATGTTATAGTCTTGAATTAAGGAAAGTGATCACACCAATTATTCAGTTAATTGTTGGGCATACGAGTGTGATAACATGTAGAGAATATTTTCAAATGATTTGAAGTGAGATTATTCTTCAAATTGAGAATTCAAAAGTGGACTTTTTGTCTAAAAGAAGAGCATGGAATAACAAAAGTTGTTTCAAAATAGTCCCAAGCTTTGCTCTGGGTATTTACGTCCAAGAATTTTTTTTTTCTTCCCTTTCTTTTTCTTTTCTATTCACCATCTTCTTCTTCATCGACAATGACAGCTTGGGGTTGGACTGAGCGTTTGTGTGACAGGAATGTATCAATGAGCGACAAGAAGTGGCGTCTTGTGGAGGTCATGAGATGTGAGAGCAGGTTCTTGAGGACGTGAATGGCGGTGGTGAGATAGAAGGAGAGGAGGTGGAGGAGATCGGAGAAAACCATTGAACTGGGTATGGATGTGCTTCAATATGCGTGTTTCAGTTTTCAATCAAAACTCATTTTTGGCATTTGAAGCGTTCGCGATCGACGCGTAAATGAAGGAACAAAACCATGAGAAATACACTCGTCATTGTTCTCTCTTTCTTTTCTTTTCTTTTTTTTTAAATTTTCTGAACACAGCAGACGCACATGTCGCTGTTGATCGTACAAGAAAAGGACAATAATGGAGGAAGAGAAACTGTGGAGGACCACGTGATGTGTTCGGTCCTCATCATTCATCATTCTTAAATATTCTTTTCACTTCGATATCTGTGGCCACGTGGGCCAATCACAAAAGTGACCCAAAAAAAAATCCTTAAAATCTAGAGGCTAATTAAGAGGAAGGGATTGTTTTGGAAGTCTTGGTACAAAAGGTAAGGGTTAAAGAAGTAAATTTGCCTCATTATGGAAAATGCAACCATCACAAGATTTCGTATATACCAAGCGTTTCTGGTTCAACCTTCGGGGCAAGAGAAGAATTCGAGCTTACTTTAGGAGGCGAGGGCTTGTGCTTGAAGTGGAGAAATCACGCCGGTAAGAAAATCACCGTGATGCTCCTTTTTGTTTCGAGATATTTACTTTGATGACTATAGACTGAGGCGTGAAGATAATCCTCTAATTGTATTTTTTTTTGGGATTCGGACACGACTTGATCTGTTCTGAAACACAAAACTCAATATAGTAAATTTCATCTCTACTTTTCTCCTCTAGAAAAGTCTCACCTTCATTTTCTTGTTTATTAAAATTTGACAGGGTGGAAAACGTTTGAGTTTTACTTGTTGCGTGACACTCTACATCCTCTAAAGCATACAAATTCACAAATTACTTTTTCATCTTTTGGGGGCAAGAGAAGAAGTAAAGCTTTGTTTGGCTTGTGCTTGAAGAGGAGAAACCGCATTGGTAAGAAACACCACGCTGATCTTGAGAAATCACTGATACACTCCTTGTTCTGAGATATTTGCTTTGATGACTACAGGTTAAGGTGTGAAGTTGATCCTTCGACCGTTTAGCATTTCAAGACTTGGACGTGACTTGATCTGTTTCAAGGTAACTTATTCAGAAACACAAAACTCATTATAGTAAATTTCATCTCTACATTGCTCCTCCATAAAAGCCCCACCTTCATTCTCTAGTTTATTATAATTGATGGTATGAAAAATATTTGAGTTTTACTTGTTGCGCAGTACAAATTCACATATTACTTTTTCATCCTTTGGGGCAAGAGAAGAAGTAAACCTTTGTTTGGCTTGTGCTTGAAGAGGAGAAACTGCGTAGGTAAGAAACACCATGCAAATCCTAAGAAATCACTGAGATGCCCCTTCTTGTTTTGAGATATTTACTTTGATGACTACAGGTTGAGGCGTGAAGTTAATCCTGCAATCGCATTGCCTTTCGAGACTCGGACATGACTTGATCTATTTCAAGGTAACTTATTCTAAAACACAAATCCCATTATAGTAAATTTTATCTCTATATTGCTTCTCTAGAAAAGCCCCACCTTCATTCTCTAGTTTATTATAATTGATTAGATGAAAAACATTTGAGTTTTACTAATTGTAGAACACTTTACATCCGTTAAAGCATATAAATTCACATTACATTTTAAAAATAATTGTCACACATATTGCTTCTTTTTCTTAATACATTCATTCTATTTAGAACCAATCGGTATGAACTGTTAGTTTGTTTGGACATGGTGGAATCGCATACCAATCCTCACTCTAGAGCAGTTCTCGAAACATTTACCTTTGACCTTTGGAATAACCGACTTTAAAAGGTGGATAAGTGAGAATCTTTACTTAAGGGACCTCAACTTTGGTTCTCGTATCTTTGCACAAAAATTTCTTTATTGGATGAGCTCGCTTTTAATTTATTAAAGCTTTCATCCGATGATGCCAAAGTAAAGTGCAAGGGTATATGAAAGTTATATCCACGGGAATTTGGACATTGTTGCTCTAACCCTGCTTTGTCCTTTATACTATGTGAGAGGACTATTTCGAAGTGCGCAAAGAGAGAGATTCATAACTATGAGCCGTCGGACTCGCTATATATTTTCATTCATGGACTAATTAATAAATAAATTCATTTTAGTATGAGAAAATATATATGGTGATGAAGTAATTAATAATAAAATATTAGTCTTTTCCCACACATTTTTAAGTGAGAAAGGGGCATCCTATGGAGAGCTAATGTAAATTGTTGCTCATTAATAAAAAAGTGTCCTTATTAAATGGGATGGGTTTGCGGATAACGTCTTAGCTCACAGGACCACACCACCACCATAATTTCCTGTATGAATACATTGTCTCTAATGTATGTATGGATTCCTTTTTTGCCAAAGACCTAAGTGCCGAGTACAGAGTCATTTAGTGAAAGACCAAATATTAGACAACGTCTATTAGCGAAAGACCAATTTGAAAGCATACTTCTTTCAGCACAAGGTCTATTAGCGAAAAACCAATTTGAAAGCATGCTTCTTTCGATTGCCGAAAGTTGACCATAGCATTACTCGGTTCGAAAGTTTCCTCACGCCTGCCTACGAGTTCCAATTGCAAAGAAATTGTGACTTTTTTCCTTGGGCACGCTTCATAACTCCTTTCATGATGGAACGTTTCTCCAACCTAATGAAAACCAGTATTGCAGAATACTTTTAAAGTGTTTAAAAAAATTAAGTTGATTTCCACATTCAACCCCCATGTATTACGCTACATGTTTGTTCATCTTTTAGGAACCATGAACACGAGTTTTCCTCATCTCTTCCAACAAAATGCTTTCAAGAAGTATTTGATAAGTCCCAATTTACATTTATTCACGTGGATTAGTTGACTTTAAAAATTTAGGTACTCCATGATTTTTATAACAAAAATATTAGATAAGGACAAATCAAAATTATCATTTTCTTTATCTAGGACGAGGTTTCCTAGATGAAAATTCCGAATGGATTAAATTTTGTATAATATTAAAGGGGATAAAAATGATCCCCTTTTCATATGTATTCTAAAATATAATTTTTAATATTAAAATAACATTATAATATACAAAAAAACCCGTGTTGGAACCGACCCGAGTCGCCAACCAGCGGCCCATCTGGGCCTGAAACGCGGGCCCAGTGCGGCTTAGAGAGAAAGGCCCAACCCTTTAAAAACGAAATGAACTAAGCCTGGCCCATTAAAGCAGGATAAGCCCAATATGCCTAAATCATCCCAGCCCGAATACAAAACCCTAAAGACCTCACCCGGATCCACTCCGACCCGCATCTGACACGGTACCCAGGCAGACCCGACTTGCTCTCCTCACTCTGCCTCTCGCGGCGCTCTGTCGACCTCGCCCCTAGGGGGGCGGCTGTGGCGAGTGCCACCGCTCGCCTCGGGCTGGCCACGCACCACGCCGAGGGCCAGTTCTCGGTCGACCACCGTCGCTAGCCGAGAAACAGGTCGGCCTTCCCTACTTTGGCCGAGATCTGGCTCGGCCAGGCATGGCCGGCGGAAGCCGCTCGACCCGAGGACTCCCCAGCGCCGTTTACCCTGTCTCGACCCATCCACGTGACACCCAAACGTCAAGCAGACAATCGATCGGAGCTCGGGAACGGACTTTCTCAACACGGACTTTTAGATCTAGCTTAGGCATTTCGTCGAGCGGATGGCGCGCGACGCGGAACGAGGATATCCCGACTCAACTCGCGCCCGCGCCCCTTTGACAAACGACATATGATGTCCAAATAAGAGGCGACGGGCCGGAATTCGCGTGAGACGGCCCACCACGAGCTCCGACTAGGTGAGCCCCAAAAACAGGGCAAGAACAAAGGGACTAAGGGCTATCGGTTCGGCTCGGGAATGGCATTGGCGGTAGCTCGTCGGCGAGGTTCAAGCGTGGTGGTCACCGAGCTCGTTCCCACTCACTGTTCCGGTCGCTCTCTCTCTCGGGTCTCTCTCTCTCACCGATCTCCTCTCGGCCCCCCTCCCTCTCTCTCCCCGTCCCTTTTCACGGAGGCGGACGACTCATGCGTCCGTACCCGGGGCAGGTGGACTGGCTGCCGTCCGTACGTCCGGCCAGCTGCTCCGGTCATGTCGCCCACTTGCCCACTTGCTCTTGCTCTGCGTTCCCTGCTCCCTCCGCTTCTTCTGCCGTTGCTCCTCGTCCTTGTTTGCGTGAGGGAAGGGAGAAGGAGAGGGAGGAGAAGGCCGGGCCGGCGGAAAGAGATAAGATATGGGCCCCGGCCCGGCGAAAGGAAGAGGAAAGAGGGGGTTGGGGTAACCCCGGTCTTCTTTCTTTTTTCAATTTTTTTTAAATAATAATTTTTTATTTGTCTGAAATAAGGTAAAATAAGGGAAAATCAAACAGAAATAAAACTTAGATGATGCAAATAACATTAATGTCAATGTGATGTGAGAATCCTTTTTTGTTAAGGTTGAATTGATTCCTAATTTTATATGCAATTTAATTCTAAATATTTAGTTAAAATGTAGATGTCAACATTAATATCAGTGTAGGAGATCAGTAGTCCGAATCTTTCCAAACCTCTTTGTCTATCCATCATATAATTCCTCACCCTAGTATTAAGCTAAAGTTTAGCCTATGTGTGGGGGAACATATTTAAATGTTGAATCATATATTTGAACAACCTAAACTTTTCAAACAATTAATGAAAGAATGTTGGCAACATCACTAAACCTTGTCTAGTCTTGTTTTGCTTTGCCTTGGTCTCACCATCCATCTTATGGCTCGGCAAAAAAATGATAAAGAGCAAATGAAAAGGGATGGCTGCAATTACAAACCTACTTTTATCAATCATATGAGTGGTGTTGGTGATCAATCAATCATATGAGTGGTGCTGGTGATCACCATCTAGATCAATTGCAAGCCTTGCCTATCTCTCAACCTGATTACAACACCAACGATGACCTTGTAGATACAAATATGAAGTGCATCGATAATAGCTTCTTTTTAGCTTCAAAACTACTTCATCAATGCTCCATGCCCTCTGTTGTGGATATAAGGTTTGATTCATAATTTTTTTTCCCTTCAATTTTCCCTCTTTTTCACTATAATATTGTTTTTTTTGTGTTCATATCTCTTCCGCAATTGAAAGTAAGAAAAAGAGTGAAAATGTGACATTTGCTCTTGCTTCAAGATTCGGTTACTCTTTTATTTTTTTTCCTCTCTTTGAGGCCTCATTCTCTAAAGAAACCACAAATTTAAGGTAAAGTCCCAATTCTGACCTGAATTAATTTTATTATTAACTTTCCCTTCACACCCAAATCCCGGTATCGGTTAAGTTTCTTTTTTTATTTTACGGCTGTTAAGTTTTCATCAACTAATATTATTAAATGTCTCACGTGTATTATCTTTTTTTCAAGTCATAATTATGCATCTGTTTTCCATTTTCTTTTGTATTTTTTTCCTTTATTCTTCTTCCTTTCACTCGACAACACCCTGACCACCCTCAATTCACCAGCACAATCCACTCAACTCCGTGACTCGCCTTCCACCACTACCTCACCGCCATCCAGCCCTCCGTCCATCGCCATCACCGTTCGTCCTCGCTTCCGCTCTCGACAACTGTTGAGATCTTTGTTTTCCCCAACCCTTCGCCACAGATCTCCACCACTAACGCCTGTACTCTCCGTGCATGACCCCTTGCTTCCGGTGTCCACTAGCCCAGCCACGGCTCGTTCTCGCGGTCGTCAGGCTCGGCTGGCGCACTAGAGCCTTAAATTTAGGATCTAAGCTCAAGTGAGCCATAGATTCGAGTTCTGGGTTCGGCTCGACCTCTTATTTGTGTTGATTAAGGTCAAGCACGGTCAACGGCGGCCGTAGCTAGATTTTTGGAGGTCATTGGCCGCCCGTCCATGGCTCTTCTGGCACCTAAAGCTGTTCAATCAGTTTGAACATCATGAAAAAGGAGTGGAATTTTTTCGAAGAAAGAGAAGGCAAAAGGTTAGAAGATTCACAGCATTGAATACTCCGGGTCCTGTACATGTTTCTTGGTACCAAATGCGTAAATCAGAAGAAAGTGTCCATCTATTTTGTTCTGAATAAGATCACTACCAGTTTCTTCACGAAAAAAGCATAAAAATGCAATGGCAACAGAGAAGCATTCTATAGTTAGTCACTTTGCCGTCAAGAAGCTGAAAAAAAAAATTGGAAATGGATTTGGAATACAGATCTTAGCTCATTCTGTTGGAGAGCATAAAGGAATGTGTGCAGATGGAGTACGAGATGGCCATGGACGGATGTGCAGGTAGTGAAAGGAAGAAGGAAGGAAAAAAAGGAATATGCCCACAACAAATTCTAAAAATTAACGTGAAAGTTCAATCAAATTCTAAAATTTTGAAAAAGTGTAATTAAGTCCTAAACTTGTTGGATTGATGTAATCGAGTTCTTCCGTTAACAATGTTAACTTGTCTAATAGAAAATATTGACTTGGCATTTTTTAATTAATTAATTTTTCCTACATGGCATTTTTTTATTTTTTTTCTTTAAATCTAATTTAAATAATAGTAATTTTTTTTTTAAAAAAAGCTAAAATAATTATAAAAAAAAACTAGAAAAAGAAAAAAAGAAGTTGCAGATCATGGTCGGGGTCTACCATTGTCATCCATTGCCGAAGGAATCGCAAAGTTTACCGACCCTAGGCAATGGAGAGGGGAGGGCCTTCACCGACCTAAGTAAGAGCCAGTGAGGCTCAACCAAATCTAGGAGATGCCTCGGTTGGGGGGCAGCGCGGTTCGCCCAAATCTGGGCAACGTCGGCCCTCGCTTGTGGCTAGTGATCCTTGCTAGCCCCAAGTGAGTGGTGAGGCCTCGTCGGCCCCAAGCTCGGCTAGACTGGGCAATGTCGACCCTCGCCCGAGGCTAACAATGGTCTGCCACCCTCTAGAGATGGGCGGCGCGGTGGCTATCCCTGGCCACGATCTCCAATTCTTTTTTTTTTTTTTTTTCTAGTTTTGTTTTTAATTATTTTAGCTTTTTTACTTTTTAAATAAGATTTAAAAATAAAAAAAAAATGTCACGTAGGAAAAATAAATTTATTAAAAAAGATTAGGTAAGTGTTTTTTGTTAGACAAGTTGATGCTAATAATAGAAGGACTTGATTGTACTAATTTGACAATTTTGAGGACTTTATTGCACCTTTTGAAAATTTTAAAATTCAATTGTACTTTTACAACAAATTTTAGGACTTAAAGTGTACATATGCCTTTATATTATTGAAAAAAGTTAAAAAAAAATGTAAAATTAAGAATTTTAAGCATAATATAAAATGATTTTTCTCAAAGAGAAAAAAAAAAAAAAAAACTAGAAGCAATAAAAGGGGAAAGGGGTGTGCCTGGCGATGCCCCAATCGAGGTAAGTGTTGCCGCCACTGTCGCTACCGTTGCTCTCGGAAAAAGACCAATTATTTGAGAACGTCAATCAACAAAGCCCAATCTGCAACCATAGCATTAATCTACTTATAAATGAAGAGATACGTTGAGGTTGCAATAGCATGGTCAATGAAGAAAAATGAAATTAGAAAATAAGTGCCGTCTCTTTTCATGTCATCGAGAATGAATAAAGGAAGATGTTGAGATCGTCTCCATCAACAAGTCGGAATTCTGTCCGGACTTTTAGTTGAAAATGTCTTGGGGATCGAGATGCCTGGCCATCTCTGTCCCTATTCGTCATTTCTCTCTAACAGGATACACTAGTTCTCAACTTATCAATTTCTTAATTGCAAGTTGTCTCGATGAAGCCGCGATTTTTTGTTGCCTTGTTTTGTTTGTCTTTGTCCGATGGTCATTTTGCAATTATTTATCTGGGCAAATGTGACAGAAGCACGTGATGATTCTGTCCTCATCAGGTCCCTCTAAAGCACAACTAGACAATTTCTTAATTGCAAGTTGTTTTTTTGATGAACAATGAACGTGGGTATTTGTGCTGCACGTGGGAGGGAGGGAGGTAGGGACAGAGAGAGAGTTTGCACAATACCAAGGTCTGGTCTATTGAATACAACTCATTGACCTGTTGACTGCTAATTGTGTTTCTTGATGTCTGTAGCAGCACTCGGCCAGTCCAATAAGTCGGCTTTAGTCTTTTTAATTTTTCTTTTTTGGCTAGAAGGTCGGGCTCAATCTTTCCTGCAAAAACTCAGCAAAGTCGAAGCCGAAGGTATTGCCGAAGGTATTTATAACATCTTCCTCGATTATAATTCTCTTCAATGAATTTTCAGTTCCCTGCTGCTGTACTCTTCCCCCACAGTGTCCACTTTTTGTTTGCCTCATGCTGATATGTCCACTCATATTATGGTATTATCAGGACTGATTTTGGCCTGCATTGCCCTTCATCCATCTTGCAGACAAGTCAGAGTGAAGCCAAGAATCTCAGTTCCCCTTGCATCCTTACAGTGAAGCCACTCCTGGTACGTGTGTCATTATTATATCTACCTTTCGTATGCTATCGGCTCTTGTTTCACATTCAACCTTTTGTTTGGTAATTTGGTTGTATTAATTTTAGCCTACAAAACCCCAAAAGCAAAAAGAAAAACATGGAAGAAGAAATAAAATGGGCAAAATAATTGCAACACAAACTCATTTTAGAGGCAACAATATTTGTCGTTCTAAGCATTTATACGTCACTAAATTTAGTTAAATCAAACTACGGTAATATTTATAAACACCAAAAGGTAATAAAAAGATACTATATATTTTTTTTGTTAATTTAGCAAAAGAATTAAAATGGAAATATATTCTAAAATATGAGAAATAGTGTAAAACTTATCAAAACTTTGAATGCTCATGCAAAGTTGAGAGACTAGATTAAACAAATTGAAAGTTTGTAACATGGAACATTCGCAAATACTTTAAGGACTACATTAAATAAATTAGAAGTCCGAGGATGACATTACACATTGGGCCAAATTTTTGAAATTATTTGTGTCAATTTCCCTTTTCAAAATATTACATATATTGCTTATTGCTTCACTTTTTATATTCAAACTGATCAGTATAAACAATTGGACTAGTTGAAACAGTGGAATCACATATTGACTTTTACTCTGCTTATATTGGTTTCAAAATATTGCCTATAATCATAGACCGAAATGATTGACTAAAAGTCATTTCTTCTTTTCTTGAAAGGTGGGTATGTGAAAACCTTTAATTAAGGGCCCTCACCTTTGGTTCATATATTTATACATAAAATTTCTTCAACAGGCAATCTCACTCTTAACTTACTAAAATTTCATCTTCTTTACTCGTAGTAAAGTGTAAGTGTGTATGTAGATTAAATCCATAGGAAATTGGACATAGTTGCTTTTAAACCTTCTTTATCTGTTTACTAATCGAGAGGATCCAACACAGATAAACGTTTTCAAACATGTGGAGGGAGGGAGGGAGGGAGGGAGAGAAAGAGAGAGAGATCTTTGCAAACACATGCTAACCAAAATTACTCGATTTGATAACAAAAGAGTAAAATACAAATTGTAACATATTTTACGTCTCCTTGACTTGATGCTTGTATTTTATCATGCTTAGCACATGACTACATTATCTAACAAAAAGGCCTAGCTTGTTGAGGCTCCATCTACCCCACAACCTCACTTGATAAGTGATGAAAGAACAAATGATAAAAATTTAAAATATGATAAATGTAACTTTTTGACCTTCTATTCTATTATATGAATTGGGAGAAACAGAATCTAATATGTTAAAATAACATATCAAGTAACAATTTAGGGTTTTGTGGTGGCTTGTGTGAACTCATAAATCACTAATGAGTAATGATACTCAAAAGTAAAAGGATAGAAGAGCGAAGATATGATTGTCCAACGAAATTTTTTTTGATAAAATCTGAATTTTAGAACCTTTAGCTTTCGTTAAATCTAATGGATCAAAAACATACCTACATGTCCCTTTTTCTTAACACGACCAATAATATGATCTTGCATTTGCCCATTAATATAATGCATTAACTGTATTATAAAACATAATAATGAGGGGGTAGAGATTGATAACCCCCGATTATTTAGGATGTCGCTATGCCATGTAATTTTGGCCAGTGTACATGATCCACTCATTTTTGTTTACTATCTTTCCTCCTAATTAATATGGACCCTTTTATTAAATTTATGAGTTGAAAGTTCCAGACTACAAGCCGTCCATTAGCTATATATTTTCAAATACAGAGTAATTAATAAGTAAATTTATTGGATAATGCGGAATAGTGTGAGAACATGTGTAGGGCATTGAAGAAATTATTGCTTAGGTCCTCAAGATTATGTTTTGACTTGGTTATGCCTCATAGCTTCTTTCTTGACGAAAGGTTTCTCCAATCTAGCGAGTGCTGGTACAGCATATATTTTTAAAGTATTTGCCAAAATTGAGGATTTTCCACGTATGATCCTTAATTGATCAAGCAGCAAATTTGTTCAACTAGGGAAGCATGAACATGAATTTTCCTATTTCTCTTCCTACAAAAATGCTTTTAAAAAGAATTTTTTTTTGGTCGAGTTTTAAAAAAAGAATTCGATAGGTCCCGAAGTACAATTCATGTGGATTAGTCAACTTTGAAAGTTCAAGTACTACAAGTTTTACAATATATATATATAAAATAAGGAAAAATCAACTTTTCAATTTTAATTAGAATGAGAAGTTTCTTTAGATGAAAATTTTTAGTCCATAAAATATCTTATAGGATCATCGCAGGAGCATTGACATATATCATAGGGACACGAATAACTCAACTTTTCAAATGTCTCAAAAAAAGCATTTACTATCAAGGGATAAAAATGTGCCGCTGTTGTTTTTTCCGTCCAGGAGAACCACGTGGCAATTGTCGTTAACAAATGGTGCTTACATTACATATATGCATGACGCGTCTTTTTTATCGTTAAAAAAATAAAAAAAAAATTATTTTTATCAAAGAGAACATGAAAAACAAAAAGGTAGAAGCAGTGAGAAAATGCATGCTTTTTTTTTTTTTTTTTTTTTTTTTTTGACATATTTAGAAAGTAAAATCAATTTGACCCCTTTGATGTCGATACATGATTTTTTTTTTTTTTTTTTTCTGGATTTGATCCACCATTTATTTGAGAACTCAAAACGGCACTCCATCCCAGCGTAACCACTGGGCCCCAACTCTCCTCATCGACAACTTCCTGTGTCCGAGTCATAGACAACCGGCTCCGTCTCGGCTCAGGTTGAAAAATGCCTTTAACGGGATCAAGATATCTGGCGATTTATGTTTAAGAAATTTTGATAAGATGGCTATAATTGTTCTAAAATTTTAAATTATTAAACGAAAGCATGGTTTAATAATTAATTATTCTAACATTTCCCTTCATACTTAATCTAGTCTTTTTTTTTCCCGCCAAAAAAAAAAATTATAGTCTTTTTTTCTTGCATTAAGCATTGATATATTTAATTGAAGAGGTAAATGATGCCTAGAAAAATTTGAACTTAGAATCTTTAAATCTAATGCCATGTGAGATTTTAGTGAGATCACTGCCAATTGTTCTAAAAGCTTAAGTTATTAAATGAATGCATAGTTTAATATCTAATTATTCTAATATTGTTCCCCTTCATCATTTCGTTTCCATCTAATATTTCTTGACTAATCAACTTCTTAATTGCAACTTTGATGATGGAGTTGTGATTTTACATTGCATTGTTTTGTTTGTCGTTGTCCGACGGTCATTTGCTAATTTATCTAGGCAAAGGGGACAGAACCACGTGATGATTTCTGTCCTCATCATATTCCACTAAGATTATACATTTCTTAGTTAATCAATATCTTAATTGCAAGTTGTTTGTTGATTAATAACGAGCATGCGTACCTGTGTTGTGTGCGTTTGGGAGTGAGAAATAATTTGGACTATGCAACTTTGCTTAAGTCAAAAAGCAGGAGTGAGTAGTTGTCAGTATAAAAATGCCATTACAATTAAGTTGAATAGGAAAAATTGTATTAAAAAATAACAATCTAGGCAAAGAATTATTTTATTGACCAAAATTATAAATCTAAGAATTTTCACAGAATTTAATCCATCTGAAATTACAAAAAGTATGTTTAATTAATGATAAATTGATTTTCAAACAAAGGAGGATATTTTAGTCAATCAATAATAAACATAGAACGTGAAGAGGAGTTGAGAGAGAAAAAAGCAAGGTGAATTGGTGATTGACCATATTTTCAAGCATAGAAGGTTATTTTGATCAATTGATGATAAAATATTTGTACCAAACCAAAGAGGGGGAAAAATGGCCCACCCTATTTATTTTATTTTAAATAAAGCAACAATATCAAAATTTTTAGTTGGTGCAACTTTGTCCTTTAAATTATAATTTCCCGCAAACATCAAACAGTTACCAGCTATCAAAATAAAAGGTGGATGGTACAAACATCAAAACAATTACCAGCTATTTAAGAAGTACACGCATCTTTTAATTTGTAACCTCTACTTATTACTTTCTTGGAAAATCATAAAAATGATAAGAAATCTTTTTAGCTTGGAAATATTGAGAAAATGTTCTAAATGATTATGACTGTCAATTTTCAAAAGAATCGACAATTGTTGAACTAGTATGAAAGAAAACAGGACTACTGGGAGCAAAAAAATGAAAATAAAATAAAAAAAAATCTAGCCTTCTACTGCACATGGTAGACCAGTGAAGTGTTGCTTGTCCTCGTAAAATAATCAGCAAGTTGTCCACGTAAACCAGTAACGTGTTACTTGGATGCACTGAGTGCCGTGAGCCACCGTCGTGGAGCGACCAAGTTTTTTCCCAACTGACTGTACGTTCTAAGTTGCTCTGGCCGATATTTCCTCAGTCCCTGTTTATTTACATCGCTCATGCTTCCGTACACTCCAGGCGCTCTCTCTCTCTCTGATTTTTATTTCACCGTTCTAACTCATTAGTTCTGTTCTCTTTTTAGTTTCCTTCGCACCCATTTGTTCAAGCAAATAACAAAAGGAGGCTACAAGAACAGGAACGAAAGAGTGAGGGGAAAAAGGAAACTCTAGAAATTAAAGAAGTAATTATGGGTGTGGAAATTGCTGCTTCCGTTGCATCGAATCTTGTGTCGAAACTCGGCGAGTGCCTGATTACTCCCATTGGACGCCAATTTGGGTACGTGCTGTGCTACAAGAGCTACGTCAAAGATCTCGAAAATGGAGTCAATGAGCTGAAGACCGCACAGGAGAGGGTGCAGCACTCTGTCAATGAAGCCATGTATAACGGAAAACCTATACACAAGGATGTTGAGAATTGGCTGAAGAGTGTGAAGGAGGAGACAGAGAAGGCAGATGACCTGTTAAAACCACAACAAAAGTGCAAAACATGCTTGCTTCCGTGGTTGGCTCCCCAACCCCGTGGTGCGCCATCCAATTGGTAGGAAGGTGAAGAAGATGACTCAAGTCATTCGAGGACTCCATGACAAAAGCAAAACCCATATCTTCCGGAAGGTCTTTTATGAGAATACTCCCAGAGGAATCACCATTGCTACCACTTCTGCTGCAAGATCTATTGTCACTGGAATGAAGATGTCTTGGAGTCGAGGGCTTCATTTACAGAGGATGTAATGAAGGCTATAGCTGATGACAAGATGCGTGTGATTGGGGTGTATGGACTAGGGGGGGTTGGTAAGTCCAAGCTTATGGAGGACATAGAAAAGCAAGTTAAGGAAGAGCAGCTATTCAATGTGGTTGCCATGACAAATGTATCACGCAATCCGGATCTAAAAAGAATTCAGGGAGAAATCGCTTATGCACTGGGTTTGAAGCTAACAAATGAGGAAACTGCTCGTGGAAGAGCAGATCTTTTGTGCAAGAGGTTGGAGGAATATTCTGAGAAAAAAATTCTCATAATTTTAGATAATTTGTGGATGAAGTTAGAGTTGAAGGAAGTTGGAATCCCTTGCGGATATGATAATAAAGTAAGAGGTTGCAAGCTGTTGCTAACGTCTAGAGATCGATATGTTTTGTATACTGAGATGGGGTCTGATCAAGAATTTCCACTCGATGTGTTAGAGCATGAAGAAGCACGAATACTTTTTGAAAGGATAGTGGGGGATAAAGTTAAGGACCCTCAATTTAAGAGCTTGGTGGATGGAGTGGTCAAGAATTGTGGAGGCTTGCCTCTTTTGGTTCTCTCGGTAGCAAAAAGGTTGAAGCGAGGAGATTTGCCTGAATGGAGGAATGCTTTGACCAATAAAGAAGGGTCCGATGTAAAATCAATAGTGGAACTAAGTTACAATGACTTAGAAGATGAGAGGATCAAATCATTGTTCTTGGTTCTTGCTCTACACTTTGGGAGATGTGACATAAGTGATACCCTTATCTACTGCATGGGTTTGGGTTTACATAAAAAATTCAGCAAGACCATGGAAGACGCCAGAGATAGGTTAATTATGGATCTACGTCGCCTGCGTGACTCTTCTTTGTTGCTAGGTAGTGATTTGGAATTGTTGAGCATGCATGACTTATTTATTGACGTGGCCATCTCTATGCGTGACAAATTTATTGACACAGAATGGAACGCTTTGGTTGGGACAAAGGATTTGGGGTTTAAAGAGTGGTCGAAGAATGATCTCAGAAAATGCACCGCAATGGCCTTCAATAATATTGGCATTGATGAACTTCCAGAAAAATTGGACTGCCCAAACATGAGGATTCTTCTGTTATTAGAAAACAATCTCAATATGCCCGAGTCATTTTTTGAAACTACGGAGAAGCTCCAAGTCTTGGGCTTGAATGGCTTATCTTTTACCTCCCTACCTTCGTCGATGCAGTTACTTAAAAACCTCACGTCACTATGTCTTGATTCATGTCGTTTGGAGGATGTAACTGCTCTTGGAAAGCTGAAAGGATTGCAGTTCCTCAGTTTTCGTTACTCTACAATTGCTCGGCTGCCCAAAGAAGTGGGTGAACTAACAGAATTGAGATTTTTGGACTTGACTGGTTGTTTCATGCTCAAAGTCATTGAACCTGGCGTGCTTGAAAGCTTGGTTGATTTAGAAGAGTTGTTTATGCAATACAGTTTTGATCGGTGGGAGGCCGAGGATGAAACCCCGCGAAGCAACGCTAGCCTAGCTGAGTTCAAGAACATGAATAAGTTGAGCACTTTATACATTGTCATTCCTTGTTCAGCTAGTCTCTCAGGAGACCTGCCATTTGGGAAACTAAATAAGCATGGAATCGTAATTGGGGACGTTTGGAAGTGGTCAGATGTGTGCAAAGAATCCAGAACTTTAAAGCTCAATCTAGATTCAGGTAATCTTCTTCATGAAGAGTGGGTGCAGAGATGTTTGCAAAGAACAGAAGATCTCAACTTGGTGGGATTGCGAGATAATCACAGCTTACACGATTTGTGCTTCAAAGGTTTTCAGGAATTGAAGCATCTTTACGTACAAAATAGCCCCTCAATTCAGTACGTTGTTCACTCCGAGAATATCCAGTGCATTGCATTTACAGGATTGGAATCGTTGTGTCTCAAGAATCTAAACAACTTCGAGAAGATTTTTCACGGCCGTCTTGCCCCAGATTCCTTTAGCAAATTGAAGATTGTGAAATTGGATAACTGCAGTGAAATCAAACATTTGTTTCCTTCATCCATGATGAGAATATTCTTGCAGCTTGAAGACATCGAAATAAGTAGATGCCACTTGATAAAGCAAATTATTAGAAATGCTGAGGCAGATGAAGACGGAGATGAAATAGATGTTGATCACCAAGTGAAGTCATGCAATTTGCGTAGGCTTACATTACAAAACTTGCCAGAGTTGATGAGCTTCTATAAAACCATGGACCATTCAGTGGTACTCTTCGAAAGTCGACAGGTAAATTTTACGTTTTCTAAAATGGTCATAGTTTCCAACATTGAGATCATCCTAATTGGAGAAAACTTTCTCTGGCTAGTCTTAAGATCCATAAGTTACAAATAAACATTGCCTTCAATTGATTGAGTTCCCACACATCGTGTGGACTTTAAAAAAAAGTGACCTGTTGAAATATTTACCTTGGAGATACAATGCGAGGCGCATCGTGTAATTTGACAAAGTAATAAGCATTTATTGAGTATACGAATTTTTTTTTTAGCAACATTTGGATTGTTTAATATTTTGTGTTAAAAAATGTTGATTTTATTCAAATGTGATTACTTGAAAATTTGACTTATAAACACATTGAAATATTGACACTAGAGTTATCTCAATTTGCTTTTGATATGTGGGTGAGTACTAATGTGATACGTTTCGCATTTTATAGTAAATAACATTTTATGCATGGTATTATAGAGGAGTCTAATAGCACATATAAATATTTTGTTAATTAAGACAAAATAATGATTTAATTTTTCAAAATGTAATTGCTGTGTGATATGTGAATGCATAAAAACATCTATATTAGCTAATTACATCTATATGTGTTATGTTATCAACATAATTAAAGAAGCACCATACGATGTATCAATTTTTTAAATAATCTAAAAGTTTATCATTGCTTTATGGTAAAGAATATACACATACAGTTATGGATGTAATCGTAACTTAAAGAAAGTATCTACGACCTATATAATTTGTATGAGCTTCTTTTAGTAATCATGGAAAATTGTAGGATTGTTATATCCGCTTGATTAAAGCGAAAAAACAGAACTTAAAATAATTCCGGTGAATTTAACTTAGTGATTGTGTGAAATAACATCCAGATCACTTGATTACACAAAATTATTTTGCAATTTTCGTCTTATGTACATTAATGCTAGGGTAATTGACACGACTAAGTTACCGTGTTTTTCTTTCCAGTCATTGTAAAAAGTTGGGGTAGGTGAATGGACCTAAGTGGAAATGTAGTTCTACACAAAGTTCCATCATATAAAATTTTCTATACTCTTATATGTGAGTTGATGGAACTATTATGTGACAATGGAATGAAAACTCAATTATAATGTTTGATAGGCAAATATGCGTTTGTTACCCTTGGTAAAATGAGATTTTAGTGGAATAATCAAATTTTTTGTTTTGATTTATGTGAGATATGGACCTTTTGTAGTGATGAAATCTACTACAAATCTTCATTCTAACAACTTTTCCAATATTCCTGGTAGAATTTATGTGCGGCACATGTTTAAATTTCTTTTTTTCTGTGATAAATGTTGTTTGAAAGTATTAACTAGAAACACATCTGGCATTAATTTGTGCACTGTTGTTTGGAATTAACAAAATTTATAACTATTCTGTCTAAAATTAGGTTTATCACGTGAGCCAAACCACAAAAGCATGATGCTGGATTGAAATCCTTATCAAATGAAGCAATTATTTTTCTTGGCTACGTGACTAAAACTTTCTACTTTCTACATAAATTAACTTTTTTATGACGAGGAAGCGTATCTTGGGTCCTTATATTTTAAAGCTAAATCTTTTGCTGAAATTGACTTTGATGACCATACGGTGCTCTTATAACCAAATTCATGGATGTTATGGCCACCAATAAGTCTTATGGAGATGAACCCTTTTTCTAACATTTGGTCGATGTGGCATTTATTCCGCTCTACATCAATACCGGAAAATGATGGATCTTATAGTGCCATGCATGGGGACATTAAAATCTTAGGACTACTTTAGTATTTCTCTCATAAATTTATAATAGCTTTTTACTTTTACTCTCTCGATAAGAGATACTTTTTTTAGGCTACGATTGGGCTAGCATGGGGTAACCAATCCCTGGGAATAGTTTGGAAAAAATGCCAGGCTTAATTTACACCTAAGAATCAACTAAAAGTATACTTTTTTTTTTTTTTCAGTTTATCAATTTAGTTCATAACTATTTAGGAGAGTTCAATATTTAGGATTAAGATTTTTTTTTTTAACATTGTCATTTGAGATATTATATCAGACCGCATAGAAAAATCAATTGAACCTATGCCACGAATTTCTAAAATTTAGGCAGATTGCACAAAATGTGAGGGTAAATTCAGTAACCTCAATAATTGATCCTCGTTAATATATGTATAATAAAGTCCAAATACATAATAGATATATGATAAGTAAGTGTAAAGTAGATAATTTAATGGAAGGATAAAGGAAAATTCAAAATCACTACTCCGCTTTGTCTTCCATTATTTTTAGATCTACTATGTGAGTTTATTTCTTCTGTTATTATTTCACATGCAACTCGTATTCATACTTTCTAGTTAATAGCATTATTATGAGATTATGTGGTGTTATTCACCCCTTGCAGTTAATAAGGCTGCAGAAATTGGAAGCTATAACAGTTGAAAGATGTCAGTTAATACGGGAAGTATTTGACCTTGAAGAACTGACGACTAGTGGGGATGTCAAGATTCTATGGCAATTGACTAGATTAACCTTGAGTGGCTTACCAAGGTTGGAACACATATGGAACAAGAATCCAAGAAGAGCATTGTGTTTCCAAAATTTAAAGACACTGAAGGTGCAAAACTGCGAGAGCTTGACGTTTCTTTTTTCTTCTTCCATGGCTAAAGCACTCGTGCAGATAAAAGAAATAGAAATAGCAAGTTGTGCACTGATGGAGGAAATTGTGTATGTGCAAGAAGAAGAATTAGAGGAAGCTATGACCACCGACACTATTGAGTTTCCTCTGTTAACCTCCTTGTCTCTTGAGGAATTGCCAAACCTCAAGACATTCTCATATGGAAAGCATTATATCCACTGTCTATCCTTAACAACATTGATAATATCCAGGTGCCCCAAAATGATGACATTTTCTTCATTCAAGGGAAGACAACAGTTGATGACAGCTGATACAAGTTTACAACAAGCATTTGGTTGTATCAACTCTAGCTTGTCCTTGCCTAGCTTCTTCAATGAAAAGGTAAGCATCTATAGTATTTTTCTGTTGATCATTCTTCTAGTTCTAGTCAGTGAAGCAATTTAGTAGATACTAGATCATTATTCTATACCAAAAGATTGGCACTTCATGGCGGAGAAACTAAATCGCTGCTGGTCATTCCCAAAGTTGCCCCTGAATTTCGACATAATAAAATTCTAGACAAAAATTTTTAGCCATTTTACATATACAATGTTTTCACACAGGTTCTTTTTCCAAGCTTGGAGAAATTGAAGCTTTCTTCCATGTGCCAATTAAAGAGGATATGGCACAATCAGCTCCAAGGACAATCCTTCTGCAAACTTGCATCCCTCACTATTGAACTTTGTGAAAATCTGTCACATATTTTTCCATCAAATTCAATGGATATGTTGCAAAGCCTGAATAAAATTAAGGCAGTCGGGTGTCCATCCTTGGAAGCATTATTTGAACCAATAAGTCTCAGCGCTAAGAAAAGGCAAAAGCCATTGGTCCTGCCTGCATTAAGAGAATTGACGTTGTTGAATCTATCAAGGCTGAGAGACATTTTGAAGAGTGATTGCAAGGTCACCTTGGCATTTCCTAGTCTGATGGAAGTGAAAGTGAGGGATTGTCATAGTTTGCCATATCTCTTCTCAAGTGCCACGGCCGAAACTCTTGATAAACTTGCGGTCCTTGATGTTTCCTGTTGCAATAACTTGCGGGGCATAATTGCAATGGAAGAAATAAAAGGGAAAACCTTAGAGACTTTGAAGTTCCATCAATTAAGCACAATCAAGCTTGATGACCTTGAGAATTTGATTAGTTTCCACTCAACGAGTTGTGGTAGTGATGGGTTACATCCTCTATTTGATGAGAAGGTATCATATCCCGATTTACCTTTTATGTCATTTTACTTTGTTCTTAGTGCTTTGTCCTTTAGCAATTTTGCCTAACTTTGTGTTTATCTCTGTACATTGGTAGGTAGCATAATAAAATTCTATACCAAAAATTTCAGCCATACTACATATACGATGTTTTTATGCAGGTTCTTTTTCCAAGTTTGGAGGAATTGAAGCTTTCTTCATTATGCCAGTTAAAGAAAATATGGCACAATCAAATCCATGGACAATCCTTCTGCAAACTTGCATCCCTCACTATTAAACTTTGTGAAAATTTGTCACATGTTTTTCTGTCAAATATAGTGGATAGGTTGCCGAGCCTGAATAAAATTGAGGTGGTCGAGTGTCCCACCTTGGAAGAATTATTTGAACCAGTAAGTCTCAGCTTTGAGAAAAGGCAAAAGCCATTGGTCCTCCCTGCATTAAGAGAAATGACTTTGTTGAATCTATCAAGGCTGAGAGACATTTTGAAGAGTGACTGCAAAGTAACCTTGGCATTTCCTAGTCTGATGGAAGTGAATGTGAGGCGTTGTCATTGTTTGTCATATCTCTTTTCAAGTGCCACGGCCAAAACTCTTCAGGAACTTGCAGTGCTTGATGTTTCTTGTTGCAATAATCTACGGGGCATAATTGTGATGGAAGAAGGAAAAGGGAAAACAGTAGAGACATTCAAGTTCCCTCATTTAACCAAACTCAAGCTTGATGACCTTAAGAGTTTGATTTGCTTTAGTTTAAAGAGTTATGCTGGTGATGAGTTACATCCTCTATTTGATGAGAAGGTATCCTAATTTATCCGATCTTATATTTTTCTTTGTTTTTAGTGCTTTGACCCTAAACTGTTTTGCATATTTTTTGTTTATATCTATACATTTGTAGCTTGCATTTCCAAAGTTAAAAGAGCTACACGTTGAGGGAGTTCAACAGAAAGAAATATGGAATGATAAAATCCATGTGGAATCCTTTTGTCTTCTAAAGGTCCTCAAGGTGAAGCAGTGTCACAACCTAATGAATGTGATTCCGTCATCCATGTGGAAGAGGTTTCTTCACTGTATGGAGTCCTTGACAGTTGAGAAGTGCCAATGTCTAAGGAACCTTTTTACAATGTCTATGGTGAAAAGTCTAGGCCAACTCCAATATTTGGGTCTCAATGGCTGTGGAGAGATAGAGTACATTGTCGCCAAGGAAGAGGAGAAACCTGAAGAAGCAACCGACAAAATTATAATTCCTCAACTTGTCACTCTATATCTTCACAACATGCCAAAACTCATAAGTTTCTACCAAGGAAAGCATATTTCAGAGTGGCCCTCCTTAAAAGAGTTTACTGTTGAAGATTGTAAAGCTGTGAAGGTGATTCTCGGAGAAGTCAATCGTAGAAAATTAGAGGGTAGTGTTCCAACACATCAACCACTTTTACTTGTCAAAAAGGTATGCACTCATTCTTCTTTCATGGCATATCTAGTTTGTCGTCCTGATGGTTTGAGCTAAGACAATGTAAGGGTCTATAGGGTCACTTAGGATAACTTATCATTTTCTTTTACAAACGTTGACCTTAAATGAGAAACATCCCAAAGCTACTTCTTTAATATAAACATATAGAAATGTATGTCAAAACTTTTTCATGAGTTTCAAAAACTTCATATTTTTTTCTTTCCTTTTCAAGTCTTAGACTAAATTGTAGCTAAAGTACAAATATTAATAAGAGGCTAAGCTTTAATTAACAACTTTTAATTAATCTAGAGTCTAGACAATGCTAAAGATGTCAGCTCAAATTTAAATATTGTTCAACGTAAGATCAAGGGTTAATGATACTACAAGTCCTAAAAACTTTTGTTGGTTTGCCACTTAAGTTGTAAAATTTGCACAACTGATGCATTTCAAGACTTACAAGTCTTTCCCTTTTTTTGTAGAGAAATTCTACATTTTTATCATATTTTCAGTCCTGCATGGGCTTTAACGCGGTGATGGAGCTTCCTTAAGCACAACGGGAGCTGTTTCACTATTGCCAAATCGAAAAATTGAAAAAAAAAATTACAAGCATACTGAAAATTAGAAAAAAAAATAGCACTAAAATGAAACTGGAAATGAAAAAAAAGCCCCACGAGGGATCGCTAGTCAAAGGGGGAAGGGTTGCATAGGGAATGCCGCTACTGCTTCCCTTCTTGTCGACAAGGGCCAACAACCCTCACCATGAACAAGCAATGTCCTGTTATCGCCTTTGACAATTTGGGTGACGGCAAGTGTGCTCCCTCACATGGTGGTGAAGAGCCAAGTTTGGCAACAGTTGGTGGCCTGGTGAGGGTGGTGAGCACCCTAGCTGTGACCTAGGGAATGGATGTAGCCATCGCTAGTGCAAAAGCCCAAGACCCCACCCTCGCCCCCTTCTTTCTCTCTCCCACGTTGTTTTCTTATATGTACTTTCTAAATTTTTTGTCACCTTTTTTAACGTGACATCACCACATTAGTACCACATTTTTACAATTAAAAAAGGAAAATTCGATGAAAAATGCCATTTATGTTTTGGGCAATGGAAAGACTCAAATGCTAAATCGAAACAAGTTTTACTAATAAAGGGGGAAAAAGTTTTAGTTCTTAAACATGCCAAACCGGAATAAGTTTTAGGATCATGTTGTCACTATTCCTAAAGTCAATTATAAATATTGTGATGGGAAAATCGTTCCACAGGTCCTAAAATGTATTTATGAAATGCAATCAAATCATAAATTTGTTAGTTGGTGCAATGAACTCTTAAATCTTTATCAAAAAGTGCAATCGAGTCCTAAACCTTTTGGTTGGTATAATTATGTCATAAATTAATACAAACGAATGCAATTTGAGGTCGCCGCATAGGCAATCTAAGTTATTGTGTACTAAAAGAACTTGATCATGGTTTTTCAAAAATATTTAAAACTTAAGTAAATCAATTGCAAGGTCTAGGACTTGACTACATCTCATAAATAAGACAAATAAACAACAAGATGGTTGAAGAATCGTGTCATATATCATTTTCCACAAAAGGGAGATTTGGATGTGCACCTTGGAAGTATAAGGCTATGCTAAGTATTTTAGTACAAATTTTAGCATCATGAATTTGCAATTCTATGAATGATCTATAGGGGAAATTATGTCCCGGATTTTACTAAATTCAGAAAGTGTTGCTGTAAATTCATCCAAATTAGTTAGTAGAATTTTACTCCACTCACTTCACTATTCCCACAAGCATAGTCCTTATTTAACACTTGAAGACATTGAGAGCACTTATCTATGCTATTTTGCTCAATAGTGAACTAATTTTGGATTGTTTTCTTGTCTTCTTTTACCGTCTTTCATTGAATCTATTCAATTCTTGCTAAAATTGTTGAAATATTCTCTCAGATCACTAAAATTTGTTCAACCTCTTGAAGATTATTAAGGATTTATGATAACCACAATCACGGCAATAGTCAGATTACTCTTGACAATCAACATTGTTAGAGTAGTTTGATAATCATAATAATAATAATTGCCATACTAATCGACATGATAATCTTGATAAGTCCTACTCTTTTCAAATTTATAAATATTCGGGTTCATAAAAATATTGTAACATTATTCAAAGAGAAAATTTACCAAACATAGAGTGGCTACAAATTAGAATGCCTAGTGGCTGAAGTTTCAACAGGCATGAATGCCATATATCTTCATTAGCATATCGAATCAGAAATGCAAGTGTAGCATCTAAAAGAAGTACTATAGCATTGGCCCTTGGTCTATAATAGTTGCACAACGATAATACGTAGTTAAAGCGAAGTTTTGATACCAATTAATGTTGAAGAGATCTAGCTTAATGACCAATTGATGAGGAGCAGATTGAGATCCAATACCAACTAATGTTGAACGAAAGTATGTAGAAAGTTAGGTTTAGATTGTTGGAATTGGAGGAAAATCAGATGATGAGAAAATATGGAGAAACTAAGGAGATATGGAAGAGATAGAAGGGCCAATTCCGCACGGGGTGGGGGGGAAGATACGTTAAATAGGCAAACTTAGTTATAATATCAACTCATCATTAATACTAAAGAAAAATATTTAATTGGTTTATATTTATCGGCAACTTAAATAAGAGATGAATTACTAACTGGAATAAATTATGATCAATACCTGAGTCTTGATAATTTCAAATAACAAACTTATAAAGAAACAAATTAGCTAGTGATTGAAGAGTCCCGTACAACATAAATTAAACAGTACATACTTGCATTTACCATCTTTTGATTTAATTGGTTGATCCTTTTCTTCAGTATTTTTTGTGTTTTCTTTGAGTCTATACTTTGTCGAAGAACTTTTGAAGTGCAAGATCCATGAAGCATTGGTTTGTGCGAATTGGTTTCTATTTTGTCGTTTGCAATTCAAAGAATGGGACAATATATTGGCTATTGTGTTTTTCAGTGTTGTAATGAGCCAAATCTAAGATGGGCTAAATTTGAGGTTCATGGGAGACAACTTATGCACGGAATGAATATGGTTGTCTAACTAAGAAGGTTACGGTTATGCTACTACTTAAACATAATGCTTAATATATATTAGAAAAATTTATGCTTTCTACTTTAAAATTATATGACAAATGAATGAATTTTGTGGGGTGGCATTTGCTAAAAAGAAGTAACTATGTCTAGTCTTCTTTTCTTTCTATTTTTTGATAATACCCATCCTGTGATTTTCTTTGTTCTTGAAATCAAAGTATTCTCTTTTTTTGAAGGAATAGAGAATCGGCTCTAATTAATTAAATTAAAAAAACAGGTTGAGTTTCCTGCTTGGAGTCGATGAAGATCTTGCACATGGATAACGTGGAGAAGATATGGCTTGATGATCTTGATTCAAATGCCTTTGGCAAACTTGAAACACTAGTAGTGGAGCATTGTGAGAAACTTTTATCCATATTTTCATCTTATAATATGCTCACAAGATTTCAAAACCTAAAGAAGATAACCGTGACCGATTGTGGATCCTTAGAAGTAGCATTTCAAGTCCAAGAGTTTGAATTTAGCGAAGCTTGTTCTACAAATTCTTTTCAATTGGGAGAAATATTTTTGATGCGGCTCCCGAAAATGAAACACGTGTGGAATGGACTTCCTCAAGGAGGTCTTACCTTTGGACGCTTACAACACATGGAGGTTGACAAGTGTGAGAGTCTCAAAAGTTTATTTCCAAGCTCGGTGGCAAAAAATATGACACAATTCAAAGAACTTATAGTGAGTGATTGTGGGGTGGAGGAAATTATCGCGGAGAAAGACGGAGTAGGGATGAGTGCAAGTGATATCTTCTTTCCGCAATTAACCGACCTAAGATTACTTGAGTTGCTGAAACTACGGAGCTTCTACTGGAATAGTCATACTTCAGTGTGGCCATTCTTGAAGCAATTGCGAGTAAGACATTGCGGCAAGATGAGGTCATTCGTATTTGCTTGTGAATTTCAAGGCTGCCAAGGTACAACTAGCAGCGAGAACCAATCTGCACTATTTTCTTTTGAAAAGGTATTGCCCTTATCAATGATTCTAACTCTTTGCTATTGTCTTCATTGGTTTATGTGCATAGCTCTTGGTGCTTTGTTATTTTCTCTAGGAAATTGAAATTGTCAAACATTTCATGCTTGTTGATGCTCGCCTAACCATACTTGTGAATTGCTTAGAAATTTAAAAATTATTTGCAGTTAATTATTTCCAGCTCATATTCTTTGGTATATAAATCTATTGATCCCAGCTTTTACTTCGAAGAACAACACTTTTTATTAAGTTAACTTGCATAGATAGCCATGCTTCTAATGAGCCGCTCATATCTTATGATTGAGATTTACCTATTTAATTTAATTTGACCAACCTCGTCCACCAATTTTTTTTTTTTAAATTGTTATTATGTTCACTTGGAATATTGCTAGCTACAAAACAAATTTCCATCCTAGAACATCATGAACAAGGTTAATAATTGTCAAGCACTATGAATAATTTTCTTATCTGGTCACATGTTAGTAACTCATCAATAGGCTTAAAAAGGACAAACTTTTTTTCTACTTTCAAATCATCAACTACTTTAATAATTTACCAACTTTTATTCTAGCTTACCAACAGATTTGAAATTACTAACCTTATTTGAAGTTACCAAATCAAATTTGATTGGTGTACCAATATTAGTCACATTAAGACTTCATTCGTTTCACGAAAAATGGAATTTATGCAAAATATTTTTTGAAAAATGATCGCTTGTATTGTTTATAAAAATAAATGAACGAAAAATATTTTTATAATCTACAAAAATATTTAGATATAAATTATCATCGAAAATGATAAGAATCTTCATTGATTAATTATTATCAAGCTATATAAGTGATTATTTTTAGGAAATTTTTTTTCAAAACATTCATTTTCTATAAAATACAAACTAATTTTAGCTACTTGCCACCTTATTATTATCTTGTTAGGTTGGAAAGTACCAACATTTTCAAAATTACAAACTACTTTAATAATCAACCAATATTTACTCTTGTGACAAGCCAACGCCTCTCAAATTACAGACTTTATTTTGAAATTACAAGCGAAAATCTAATTGATGTACCAACAATCATCAAATTAAGATACCAATAGATTTTATTCATCAACCAACTTTTTATTAGATCTTGAAAGGTACTAATATATATTTCTATTTTCAAGATCACCAACTACATTAAAAACCTACCAACGTTTATTCATATTGCTTTTTAACGCTTTTCTAATTACAAACATTCAATCAAAATTACCAAATTTAATTTTAGTGGTATATCAATGATATACCGACACGAAATTAGGTTCGTTTTTAACTGCATGGAATGCTAAAAAGATCCATTTATTTGGGGCTATGTACTTTTTATTTGTTTCGTTGCTCATCTAATGTTTCACTTTGCATTTGTAAGAATGAACAACTTGTCTTCATTATTTACTCTTTTTTCCATCGAAATTTTGAACTATCATCTCTATCTTGTTTTATTGCTTTTTCACCCATGATAGGTCATTTCAATTTTTCTTTTCTTCTCTTTTCTTTTTCTTGTTTTTTTTTTTTTTTTTTTTGCCAATCATTTGTTGAGTTTGAATGCATTCTTCTCAGGGTTACACAAAAATGAAGCCATATGATACTTATGATCTATAGTAAAATAGATATGAGAACTGCCGCTTCGAAAACAATGGGCAACATTAATACAACATCTTACTATTGAGACACATACACTAACTAGAAAAATAACCTGATTTGTTAAAACAAGCAAATGTAATTTTTCCATTTGAATTTAATTAGTTACAATTGAAATAGCTTAAGCATCATTGATTAATAACTTTCTTTATCCAAATTCACTAAATATATTGTGATTGAATTGGGCACACCACGTCAATAATAAATAAAAATAAAAATAGGCACATCACTAACAACAATCATTCCCCATATAGTGGCCATCGATGCTTGCTCGTCTGCTTCAGAAAAGTTGTGTTTCTCATTTTTCCCTAAGCAGAAGGACATTTTAGTCATTGGACTTTCGGTGGCCTAATTAAACAGATTCCCTCCCACAGGTCATTCCAAACTTGGAGAAATTGACATTATCAAGTGAGGATGTTGCGATGATGCCACAGCATTATGTCTTTCACAATCTCAAAGAGCTGAATTTGGCATGCTACCATAATGAAAATGTTGCTTTTCCCTCCAACTTCCTTCTCCATAGATTCCCCAATCTAGAAGAGCTTGATGTGATATGTAGTTTCTTCGAGGAGATATTTCCAGAAGATTCTTCTCGACATGGGGGAGAAACTCCCTGTGGAGAACTAACTAACATGGAAAAACCTCTCCAGGCACTACAAAATCTTAGGCGACTTGAACTACGTAAACTATGTAACTTGAAGCGAGTTTGGAAAGATGGCTCCTTGATGGCTGAAATTCTCAAACAGATTGAAGTTCTATGGGTTAAGGAGTGCCCGAGTTTATCAATCGTACTTCCATCTCCGGCTTCATTCCAGAGATTGAAGAGTTTACGAGTAAAGGATTGCGCTGGTTTAGTTCATGTGGGGACTTGTTCAGCAATGACAAATCTGGTGCACCTTACTTGGCTATTCATAAGCGACTGTGGTGCTATGGAAGACGTGGTGACAGATGATGGACATGGAGTAGAGGAGATCTCTTTCCCCAAGCTAGAAAAGCTAACATTTGATGGTTTACCAAGCATTAAGAGCTTCTCCCACACGAACCGCGCCTTTAGGTTCCCATCATTGGTGCATATTGTCGTCACAAAGTGCCCCAAGATGAATATATTCTGCAAGGGTGCCTTGAGGACACCAAACCTAAATAAAGTACTCCTCTCCGAAGAGGATGATGAATGGCGTTGGGAGGGCAACCTTAATACTACCATCCAAACCTTATTGGCTTGAGACGATCCACTCTGATTTAGTAACACAGGTAAATCTATGCGCCTAATTATGTTTGTCTGAATCTGGTGTCAAAAGGAAGAAATTTGCGTTCTTCAAATTCTATATTGGCTCATAGTAAGTCAGTCTTTTTTAAAAGAATGTTTGACTAGGTTTCAAAGGAATCGCCACACAATTCGATAATTAGGGGCTTTTGAGCACTTACTCACCCATGCATTCTAGCTGTTTGATGAATTGCTCAACATAGCCTCTGTCAGTATAGCTTCAAAGATTGTAAGGTTTTGTTATATGGGATGTATTCTTACCCACCTTTATGGTTAATCTTGAGGATTGTCAGTAGTTAGACATGTCTTACAAACAATGTTTGCTTCTTTCAGGTGTCATGCTCACTACGATCTAAGTGGCTGCTTTCATTTGCTAGAAAGTGTCTCCTGTAGGAAGATGTTGAATGGAGCTTTTTGCAAACGTGTTCACTAATAGTGTTTTGATCATGGTGTTGATACCTCTTGAGATGGCTTCTTTGTGCCGACATGTGGTATTCACAATGGGCAGGTGCCTCATTGAATATTTCATTCTTTTTCTAGTTTGGAATGTCCTCTCTATGCCATTTCCTTGATAATGGTACTGGTGTAGCATAATGGTTGGAATGTGGGGGTTCTCTATCCTTTATCGAATTGTATAGAGATTCTGTATGAGTGTTGGCTTTTGGGCAGCATCGTTTAGCACCAAGTTGTTCTTTGGAGTTGGACTATTTGGATGGCGACAACAGTAGCCATACATTGACCAAAAGGGGAAGAAGTCTAAGAATCCAAATAAGCATTGTCCTTCTAGCAGCGGACCATAGCCTACATGGAGCTATTCATCCTAAATGTTTTTATCTCCAAGTGCCTCATCTTGGCTTCACTCACTCACAAGGTCACATGCAAGCAGGTCGTTGTTGCAGGTACCAATTCTAAGGACATCAGAGTCGTGCTCAAGTCTCAATTAGACATACCAGCATGTTTGGTCGTAGGCCGGGTTTTGACAGACTGGGCGAGGGAAGCTAAAGTGTGCAAGCTTCGTATGCTCCAAGAGAAAGGGACAAGTTTGAAGGAAAAACCGGGGCATCAGTTCAATCTCTGATTGACAGTGGCATTGATATTACATTTTATCTTAGCTGATTTTCCCTCCTTCAACACGATCTTGTTAATGTGCACTACTCCTAATAGGAAGATACTGACATCTTTGACATTGTTTTGAGAATATGCAAGATGTAATGTTGGTTCTTTTGTTGGTTATGTGTAGATAATGGTGACTGTTTGTTTGCAGAAGGGGGATTCATATTTTGTTTTGGCTTTGTCCAAGAATTTACCTTGATTCTTGGATGAGCATTGTGGTGGATATCATAGCTTCATCTATATTTCTTCAATTTTACATGGTGTTGACATTGACTCCTGCTCTTGAAACGTTATAGATGTCCATGCCAGGATGGTTAGTTTGGTTCATTTTCTTTTAGCAGACAATTGTTAGAAGGTTAGGTCCACAATTGTTGATTATCTGAAGTACTATCATAACATGGATTGCAAGTAATATCCCACACGAAATATCATAACTTAAGTTAGTTTAGTTGTCTACTGTTCAGTTGTTTTACTAGAATTCATAAAATAGAGATACATGGATATTACTTTGCCTGCATTCGTGTCATGACAATAAATACTCAATATAACATGATTTAGTTATTTTATTCTTGTAGAAAATTTTGACACTGAATATAATGTGTTGTTTAGTCATTCTTTTTGTTTTGTTTCTGAACTTATCTGATCTGCTGCCTTTTAAATGTAAATTCTTGCCAATTTACTTTGGTGGGAACTGAGAAAAACATTTTTAAAAAGTTTGATGCCATTCAAATATCCCTGTGGGTTTAACATAACGGTAGTATCGACCATGTCCATATGAGAGTCTCTCTAAATTGCAATGAGTTCAAGCTAGAACTTCTTCAGACCATCAAAGAGAGAGAAAATGGATCCAGTTTTCTGTAGAATTCCTTTATGAACCACCATCTCAGCTTTTCGAGATTCACGAATCGCAATTATATCTGCATTTTGCTCCGATGCTCTCTCGTGGAGGTTGGGCGATATATCAAGTACAATAGAGATATGTCCAAAATCTTATGCTCACAAGTAGCGTCCAATCTTTCCCAAAAAAATAGCAAGAGTGACCTAGTTGATTGAAGGTGATATAATTGCTTCGCGAATCAACTATTTTAGATGCATCCCCTGCAAAAGCAGATGATCTAAGGATCACTCAACTACTGAGCATAACGTAATTTCATACGTTCTTTGGAAGGTTAGTATGAAGAAGAAAGCCTCACTTGCTAGTTGCTATTATCAGATGATGTTCGAACTCTGTTCTTCTGCTTTTGTTGGAGTTTAGTTGTATTCAAAACTTCTTGGTGCTTCATCCTCATAGCTCTTTCCATAAGCGCCAATATGGACTATTCAATTGTTTTTTAATTGAACTACGAAGTAATATCCTCTCCTAGCTAGGAAAAATAATCATTTGGGGTCCATAATCTTAAGAGTTCTTATTAATCTGACTCTTCGATTGTTTCAAATGAGTTCATAAAATACATCAAATAGCTCACAAACTTAAAGCACCATATTCATTACCATGACATGTTTGCACTTAAAGTACTGCATATCTCTATACTAGTCAAATCTCCAATTTTAACATAATCTGTATATAATAAGATTGTGCAGTAAAACGTTATTCATGAGTTCCTAGGAGAAGCTAGTTGTGTGCCATCAGAGGTATTTACTCCTGAATCACATTATGAACGTGTCATTTTCCATGCATCTGGTTTTAGTGAAGTACAAGCGCAAGCCATCTAGATCTTGTCCGAAGCATCTTTTCCTTTCTATTTTCCGCAGATAGTCACAAAGCAAAGTTGGAGTTTGACCCTGTTGCTTCTTAGTAAAAATGTACGAGTAGGCTTGAGAAACCTGGTTACTCACTAACAATCCATGCTTAGGAATCTGTTGTTTTCAGGACTGCTGAAATAGTATTTCGTTGTTCCCAATTTGGAAAAACAAAGATCTATTTTCTAAAAGTGCAAACTGTCCAAAATCTCTCGTCAAATGTCCTATTTGATATTGTTCCTTGCCATATCTTTCATTGCTTTGTATCTCGTATTCTAGTGTTACCTTTTCTTAGGACCCTTTCCTCGAATATTCAGAGAAGTTTATTCTGGGGGTTCTCTTCCTATTTCCTTGAAGCTGTCATCATATTGTCTAATTTGTTATACTGTAAAACTTGTTGCTCGAGAATCAATTAGATCATTGAGTGCTTCGACTTCAGTACTAGTGGGAACCATGCACTTGTAGGGTAAATGCCTTTTCTCACGCAATTTGTAGTACTTGGGCTTTTTGTATGTTAATTTGCTTCTCATTTATTACAGTAAACTTCAGTAAGTCCATAACGAACATGGCAAAACTTCACAGAGAAAGCAATGGTGAAAATTTTACTTTACCAGCTTCTCATCAAGACCATGAAAAGGTGTATGTCATTCTTAAATAGTTTAATACTTTTCATTATGATGAGTCGTTTGATCATATTTAACTTTCATCTTGCAAAAGCTGCCAGTAAAGGAGAGGATTATGGAGGTCCTAAATAATAGCATCATTTAAAAGTCAGTTTCCACAATGAACATAATGAATCTAACATAAATTTGGATTCTTTTTTGGCCAAAGACCTAGGTGTTGATGACAACGTGCTAGGTAAGTTAATATCGACAATGCACTTAGAGCACATCTTTCGCAATATTCACATGTTTTTTGATCGGGACAGGGTGTCTAGTCTTGTAGTGCCCTGGCTCACAGTCTTTGTTATCACTTGGCAAAAGAAAAGATATTTATGAAAAGAAATTACCATAATCGTAAACCCGCTCATAGCAGTTACATGAGCGGTGCTGGTGATCACCATCGAGACCGCTTGCCTGCCTTGTCTCGACAGATCTCTCAGCCCCGCCTACCGATGACAATAGCAAGCTCGTGCTCGTGCTCGTGCTCATGCTGCTGCAATCGACCCCAGCGACACTAGTTATGTGTAAATTTCAAATGACATCCCAACCTACCATGGCCACTAGCCCCAAACGCTCGCTACTAGCTATGTATAAGTCGCAATAGCACCATCAATGGAAAAAAAGTGGAAAAGAAAACGAAGGACCATCTCTTTCCATCGTCGCATGACATTATGTCTAATATCTTATTGTTGGTAGCCTAGTTTGCGACTTCTAGATGATAGGGTGATCTTGGAAAATTAACATATCTCTGCTCACGCAAGTGATAGGAGAAAATTGATTTTTACTCATCGCAGAACTCCTAAAATAATTTAAAGCATGCAAATATCACGTGTGAGTTCTCGCAAAACAACTTCACTATCATCATTTCAAACATGCGCTAACTGAACATCCTTGATTTGATGACAAAAAGGTAAAAATGAAATTTACCATACTTCAAGTAAAGGGCTATATTTTCATACATCCTGATTGTAGGAAACTCTATCAAACCATGTGTTGAGTCAATGAATTATAAATTATGGATCACCTCAAGCAAATAAAAATATGAGTGAAGTTCATGTTATCCTGACTTAATACTTGTAATTTGTTATGCTTAGCACATAAAATTGCACATGACCACATTTTCTAACCAGATTAGGCCCAACTTGTTGTGGCTCCATTTACCTCTTAACCTCGTGTAATAACTTATGATAGATCAGATGTTGAAAATTATTATTCTAACTTCCAGCTTGATTATTTTGTTTAATACATTTTGTCATCCTTTTCTAGATCAAGGTATCTAGTTACAGTTAAAAACTTGGAAGTAAACTTGTTACTTCTCCATGAACAAGAAAAGATGGTAACCATCATTGAGTTTTAGGGAAACTCATCCGGATCGTAGCAAGTTGTAGATAACCTCAGTTATCTTGTTAAGTAGCACCAACTCTATACTTGTCGTGCTCATCACAAAACAAGGGATGCACATGGTTGCAAGCACATCTCTTTTTTTTTTTTCTTTTTCTTTTTTTGAGTAATTAATTCTCTTAGCACACGTTAAAAATAAGGTACAAAGTTAATGATATTTATACAAGTGAGGTTTGTAGAGTTATTTCCCAATATTGATGATATTTGAGAGAAATTTAAAGGTGACAATTGATTTTAAAAAAAGACATCCAAAATTTTGATCAATATTTATTACAGCAATAAAAAAAAAAATAGCGCCAAGAACAACCGAGATCGCTTCATAGTTACATACCTTGCTCCCAAAGTGTACGAAGTGGGGATTCAAACTGAGTGCAAATTAATGTGGAGCTAAGTGCAGATAAAGATAAAAAAGAATTGCAACGAAAATGTAAATTGCATTGAAAGGGTAAATTTCAAGGAAAATAAAAACGGTGCAGTAAAAAATAATGAGCTCTTTGCTTGATTGCAGGATAATAAACATAGATTATAGAATTTGTTTGATTGTGGAAAGAGAGAGCTTTACAATGCCAAAAACATTGGTATTTATAAACCAAATACTAAGAATAACCATTCCCTCTTATACGTACAAGAATAACCCACATAACTCCAATTATTCCACCTCTTTTGCGGCTTCCAACGTCAAAGATGAATGCTAACTCTTGCAACATGAGCTTTTCCTAGTTACTTGCCCCAGCTTGTATGCACATATGCCTTATTTGTTGTTTCCACTTTCTCTGTATTTTCTTCCTTTCTCATAACTATACTTGTGATGATAACTAATATTTTGAAAGTGTTAAACATTCTCTCTCACTTAGTGCTTATGATTCTCTCTCCTAATAAATTTATCTTAGTCAACAAAAGAGTTCCATCTCATCTTTAACTCATGCGATCAACTTAAATATGGCATTAATGGATGATACGCTGGTATCTATGCAATTTTAACAAAAGGACTAACTCAATAAAATTAGACTGTCGAAGCTACTGTGCATATTGCAATCTCAAATGTTCACTGGAAGTCGAGTATGAAGAAGAAAGGCTCACTTGCTAGTTGCTATAATCAGAGAATGCTTGAATTCTGCTCTTTTCCTCTTGGTTGTAGTTTAGCTGTATTTATGGCTTCTTTGGCGCTTCATGCTCATTGCTCTTTTCGAAAGCGCCAATATGGACCGTTCAATTAGTTTTTAATTGGATGAGGAAGTAATATTTTCTCCCACCTAGGCCAAATTTGTGGTCCACGTCCAATATCTGACAAAATTAAAGTACCATATTCAATTCCATGACATGGTTGCACTAAAATTACTGCATATTTCTACACTAGTTAAATGTCTGCTTGTTGCGTGGGAGGGAACTCCACAAATTCAACATAAACTAGATAGGATAAGATTTCCCAGTAAAATGTTACTTACAGATATTTCAAATATAAATTGAAAAAAAAAATGCAAGCAAATGAACATGAATGATGCGATGATAAATCAACTGAGCACGCTTGAATTGCTGCCACGCATTGCCATTAATAAAGAGAGAGCGATTGCTGAGCTTACCATCATCTTCCTCGTTGGCTTAAAGATAGGAGACATGAATTCAATAGGAAAACCTTAATCCAATCTGCAAAATGAAGATTAATCACCCAGTGTGCATGTTCCAGTGTCTCTAAAGCAACAGTCAAAGCAATTTTTAAAATCTACAATAGTCATCCAATTGGTGAAGTAGAAAGAAAATTCAAAAGGAGCAGACTTGGTACCAATCAAATTAGAAATGTACAACCAAATTTTTGAACTCTAATAAGATACCAAGCAAGAGAGTTGCTAATTGAAAAAATAAATAAAGAAAAGATTGTTGACATTCGAATTTTTCTTTTAAAAATAAAAAGGTAAAAATATCAACAAAAAAAAAATGAATAAACAAGAAAATTAAAACATATATAAAAAAGAAAAAAAAATGAATGATAATATAATAATAACAAAAAATTCGGGTAGGCCATTTATGCCTGGCCCGGTTCCTTTAGCAAGATTCCTGGCCCACTCAGGCTTAATCCCTGAATTAGCCCAATTTCCCTCTTATCTTTCTTATTTTTAATCCAGCCCAACCCTTTTCTTTTGGTTTTGGCCTTTTCTCAGCCCATTTTGTTTCCTCCAAAGCCCGGCCCTTTTGCCTTTCTCCTCCCTGGCGCTCACGCGCGCCTGTGAGCAAGAACGAGACGAGCGGCGAAGGAAGGAACGATCCAACGAGAACGTCCGTGAGATTCACAGGCAGGTGAGGAGAGCGAATCCAGTGCTCTAGAAGGTTGCTAGCCGCCGTATGGGGAGTCGGGCTTAACGGAAAAAGATTCCGTCCGAGCGAGAGAAGGAAAAACGGCCGAGAGAAAGCAATCGTTAGAGAGAGAGAGAGAGAGAGAGTTTCAGATTTTCAGGCTTCGTTCTGGTCGATATCTTTGATTCGAGCTCCGCTGCATTTTCCTGAGGCTTCGAGCGAGCCGAGCCATGGCCGAGTTGGGCGACTTAGTGTCCACGTCGACGTCGACGCCGTACCTTTCGACGGGAAGGAGCATGCGGCGAAGACGAGCAAAGATTCGGTTTCCGTGTTCGTCTGCGGCGATCGGGAGAAGCCCGCACTGATAACGTCTCCCGACGTCGCTCTCAATTATACGTCGTGTTTCTAAGTGTCGATGACCTTGCGGACCAGGTCGTTGAAGTGCTCGACTTCTTTGGGCTGAAGGAAGTTCTGTGCTTAGGTGTAACGGCCAGTGCTTACATCCTGACTCTCTTTTGCGCACAAGTATGAAGAGAGGGCTCTTGGTCTGACCTTTGTTTCCCCAATTTGCAAGGCACCTTCATGGACTGAATGGCTTTATAACAAGGTTTTGCTGAACCTCTTGAAGGAGTTTCTTCTCCAGCGGTACTTCAGTAAGGAAATTCGCTGCAGCATGCACGGTTCAAAATCTGACGTCGTTCAAACTTGTCGAAAGTTGCTGGATGAAAGATAAAGTCTGAATGTCGTGCGCTTTCTTGAGGCCATGAATAGGAGGCATGATCTGAAAGACAACTTGAAGAATTTGCGCTGCAAGACACTCATTTTTGTGGGTGAGGGCAGTCCATTCCATGCTGAATAAATGTACATTCGTGCCAGAATGTACAGGAAAGTTTGCGCTCTTGTTGAGGGGGGATCGTCGGCCACGAAGGAGCTCAGCTGAAGAGAGCTTCGCTAGAAAAAAAAAAAAAAGGAGGAAAAAAAAAGAGAGAGAAGACGAGAGAGAAGACAGTGACTCCATTTCCGAAGCAGGTAAGCTCCTCGCTCCGAACGCTCTACTTTGCCCTGTTTTTGTTGAAGCTGAGATACAATATTCATTCATGAAATCGTG
Source organism: Eucalyptus marginata (assembly GCA_014182565.1). Taxonomy (NCBI): domain Eukaryota; kingdom Viridiplantae; phylum Streptophyta; class Magnoliopsida; order Myrtales; family Myrtaceae; genus Eucalyptus; species Eucalyptus marginata. Next base: position 30,537,092 of record CM024586.1, on the reverse strand, counting down.
ACTGACTTGTATGAAACTCAGGTCGATTTGCAATGAATAATGCCGAATGAAAGTTTTATTAACTACGTGTAGAATGAGAAATGCATTTAAATCGAATCTGGAATTGATATTTGAAAATGCCTTCTATCCGTTTGACGATTTGCCAGAACGAGACAGTAAGCTTAGGATTGTGTAATCGATGTTTAGAAACTCAGATTGGCACTCGAATGCTTCCACGATTACTGAACTATTTCCTTTTTGTGTGTTTTCTGTGATTTTTCTCGATGTTATTGCATATGCTTCAACTTTCGGCGTCGGCCATGGATGAGTTCTTGCGTTGGAGATACCGTTTCCTTACAGGCGTTGCCCACGGTTAAAGGCCATCACCGTCAGTTCTCTGTATCCTTCTCTCTATTGTGCGCGCGCGTATTCCTTATGCAGTTTGAGAGTTGTTAATGCTGTTTTGGCCAGATATCGTTGGCCATTCGAAATCGAGTTTGTTGGCCGATAGGCCGGTGATGTAGTTCTACATCGGCGTCGGTGCCTGTGCCGACGTCCGCTCGATTCGAGTTCACCGGCTGCAAGCATCGGTGATGGTTCAGCGAAGAAGAAGTTGCAGGCGAAGAGGATATCGTTGAAGAAGAAGAGCTCGGGAAGAAGACCTGCAAAAGGGAAAGAAGAAACAAAATAAAAGAAAAAGAAAAAAAGAATTAAAATCAATAAAAATAAAAATAAAGAAAAAAAGCTTTAAAAAATTCGGTTTTATTCTGAGGTGGGTCGGATACGGATAGGCGGATTGGGCTGGTAGATCGGACCGGGTTACCCCGGTCCAAATTCCCTTTCTAGAATATAACGATAATAAATATTTAAAAAGGTTCAGAAATCACAAAAATCATTAAAAAATTCTTTTAAAAATTCCAAAAAGATCGAAAGATTCAGAAATTCGAAAATATTAAAAAATTCCGAAAATTCATAAGAAAATTTAGAAAATCAGAAAATTCATCAAAAAATTCAGAAAATTTAAAAATTCATAAAAATTCTAGAAAATCCAGAAAAAGCTTTGAAAAATCATTAAAAAAATGCAGAAAATTCAGAAAGTCTTGGAACAAGCTTAAAAATTAGCTTTTCAAATATTTTTCTATTACTTTTTTTGAAAATCCTAAAAAAAATTAAAATCGAAATTGAACAAGCTTTTAGGGTTTTACAATAGAGACTTTTGGATTGTCATTTTTTTTTTTTTTTTAGAAAGAATATTAGGTTACTTGTGTGTTTTTTACTTCAATTATACTCGATTGCACATTTCAATATCTTGAGTTATTTTTTTTAGAATGGTTAGGATGAAATCTAAAAAATCTTCGATAGGTTGCTATGGCATTAGTTAGCATGCAATCAAGTTAAGTATCAAAAGGGCTTTAGTCTTAGGATTAATGTAATCAAGTCCTTGTTCCAACATCTCTAGTTGCACATGAAATGAGATATTCTCCCGTATCTCATTAGCAACTCTTTATATAGAAATTTGTCTATAATTAATTAAATAGGAATCGAATGTCCAAATGTAATAGGAGGGAAACCCAAATCAATTGAATGCCATTGACCTAAATTTGACAATATCTCTAAACCTAATTCCTCCCCTTCCGAGGGGTAGGTCGTGACAAAGATTATGTAGTTTTTCAATTGTGATTTTCTTGTACCATTTTACAAGTACAGCTCATTGCAAAAGCCATTCACGACACACACACAACCGATATTTCAACTCTATTATTGTCAATGCTTTTCTTTGTCATGATTTAGATCTCACTAAAAATTTAAAGTTATTATAATATCACTATGGGCTTTTCTGGAGTTTCATGTCTCTTATAGTCAATGCCTTTTTTTTCTCCTCATGACGTAGATCTCACCGAAATTCTACTGTCATTCTAATATCATTATGAACTTTTCTAGATATTGGCTTATCAATTATAAACATCCATTTGTCTCCATGCAAATATGACCTTGGAGAAGATTAAAATTTACGAGTTGTATCTATTGGGCTCAGCCCAAAATCCGATTGGCCCACGAGTTATGTCTCAGTCTCGATCGAAATTAAGTTTAAACTACAGATACCTCGTGGGACCAGAGAGGCCCTAAATAGAACTGTTTTTGCTGTTGTTCCGAGTCTGGCTATGTTTGGGATGAGGGTGGTGAGGTAAATTATGGAAGAAAAATTCAGAATTTCACCATTTTCCTTCTCAACAAAATTTTAAATTCTTCTGCATTTTCCACCCAAACTGTCGCTTTCTCCATTTCCTTCGCTACCGAAACATTGAACAAGGAACTCTACCATCACTAATAAACCGAGGCCAACCTTTCCAGTTGATAGATCACCTCCTCTTTCTTGTGGAAAGGGCCAAAATAACTAACAAGAACATCACATGAGTCTACACGGTCAAATACGATAGGCTTGCTATCATCGTCGCGTTGCTTCTTTTTCTTAATACATTCTTATATAAACCAGATTGCCACAAACAATTGGACCTAGAGGAATCACATATCGGTCCAGTGTGGTTCTCAAAACATTACCTTCGGCCAGAGACTAGAGTGGTTGATTTCTAATTCACCTGTTCTTTGAGGGCATGTGAAAATCTTTGTAAGGGACCCTCAACTTTGGTTCATGTGTCCATGCAGAAAAATCTCTTTACTGTATGAGCTCGATCTTAATTTATAAAAATTTCGTTAACCTAATTCAAGGTGTAGTGTAAGCGGATAATGGCGATTTGGACATCATTGCTCTAAACTTGTTTCGTCCTTTATTCAAGGATTGTATTACATAGGACGGCCGTTGTCTACATCAGTAGTTTTTGGCTTAAATTAATTGAAAGAACTCAATTGATACCGATATATAATTAAATTGTTCCAATTAAAATATTTATAACTGAATTAGTATCAATGTAATTGATTTACAACTTTTCTTTTTTGATATTTTTTCCAACAAAGACCAATTACTTGAGAACGTCTATTAACAAAAGACAAGTCTGAGACCGTATGTCTTTCAAATTTCTCGATTTTTGTCACCTTGTTTGGTTTGTCTTTGTACGAAATGCAACTATTTGTCTAGGCAAGTTGGGCAATTATTCATGACTGAGGTTTTGTCTACGGGCTGGGGTATTCTCGTACAATCTCATGCTAGTGATCACAGGGTAGTACTATGCGGCGGTAATTTTCCAACGAGTTAGTAATTTTTTAACTAGCGCCACCAATTTTGTACTGATAGAAATTTTTTAAGAAGATCCTATAGCAAACAGTCAGGAGACCATCGAACATCTAGCCTTAAAAGCATTTGCCTGCAGTCATGGCCGTCATACTTTACTGGCAAAATCCAACACGGTGCAGTTTAAACTCAGTTCACTATGGATGGAATTATCTTAGCTGGTGATTTGTGCAACCTACACAGCTCAGATCGCTCAAATCCATTTTGAATTGAAAAATCCTCATTTTAACTCATTAAAAGTTGGCAAGACGGGAAGAATGAAAAATTGATCATCGACTTGGTAGTTCGTACAAACTGCACCGATTGATTCGCATCGCAACCAAAACCATAAAGATTTTTTTTTTTTTTTTTTTTTTGGATTTAAGGGAAGTGATCACTCAATGGCTGGAGGATTGGTTTGTATTGTGGACTTTGAATCCTTTTTTTTTTTTTTTATTTAAGGAAAGTGATCAAACTAAGCGCCCAAATGATTTAAATCTTGTGAAACATGCCAGATTAACCAATAGAAGCTTCCCATGACTCCACAAGGTCTAATAAAATAGGTTTATTATCTATTACAATATAGGTAGAAATTTTGGACCAAAAAGTAATTAATGAATGATTTTATTTTATTATATATGAATCATGGCTCACAAAAAGAAACATTAGTCTCTTTCGTGTTGAAGTGTAGTTTATACTCCCAATTGATAAAGAGACACGATGGCCCAGCTCTTCAATGAGCGAGGGGATTCGAGAGCCATGCGGGGTACTTAGTCACGAGAGGGCTTTTATGGTTTAAATTCATATTTTATTAGTTTAGGCTTGTATTTAATCTATTTCTCTTGTAATTGAAGATTGTAACAGAAAAGTGACAGGTGTAAATTATAATATAAATCTAATCTAAGGATGAATGAAAATAAAATTTTAATTTTAATTTTTTTTTTGTTTTTTGTTTTTTATTTCTTTGTGTTTGAGCCGCTAACATTTTGTACAAGAGGGAAAAGTCTAGGTCATGTGCAATTATTGATCCGGACAAGTTGGCCGGAACCACACCGAAGAGTTCTGTCCTCATCATTTCTGAATTTCCTTCGCTTTGATTTGCGTGGCCACTTTGTTGCCCAATTACCAAAGAGAACTAAGTAAATATCTTTCATGCCTATCTAGAGGAAGGGCGGCCAAGCCATCCACTAATCTCTTGACCCTGATTAAAACCCAACAACCAATCTCTCACCATTCTCTCGACCCTCTGAGCAGCCACCCTAACCCTAACCTTGTGGATTCAAATATGAAGTGCATCGATGGTGGCTCATCTGTATCTTCTGAAACCATCAAATCAATGCTCTACAAGTTTCCGATTCATATTTTTTTTTTTCCCCTTCAATCGTTCCTCATTTTCCCTTCGGCCATGAGGTTGGTGTTTCCTTTCCTGTAGCACTGATGTACTACCGGACGTAGAATTATAATCTTAGTATGTCATTGATAAAGTTGGCACCGATACCAAAAAGGAGTTATGATAAGGACCAATGACAATTCGAGACAAGTATACCTGTAGTCTCCAAACATCATTAATTTATATCATGAGACTCTAACGCTTCCGAATTTTTTTTATCAACATAAAAAGGACAATACTGCAAATCACTATTGCCAAATGTAATGGCCGACAAAAATAAACGCAAGCCAATTACGATAATGTTAAATCCTCTTGAATATTTTTTTGGGGATCAACACATCACCAAGCTTTGCCAACAGTTATTTGTTGATTGATAGAAAAAGGACAATAATACAAATCACTATAGCCAAATGTAATTGCTGGCAAAAATAAAAGCACACTAAGTACGATAATGTCAAATCTTCATGAATTATTTTTTTGGGATCAACATCACCAAGCTTTGCCAACCATCGCTGCCATTAGCCCATAGTCATAATCCTATGTCGCTATGAATCCCAGGGTCTTGTGAGAATGGTAGATTCTTGTCTTTGCTGCCAGTAGCCCATATTCATAATCCAGTAACTTTTTTTTGCTTCTTGATTTTATTCCAAATTTATTCTTAGGAATTGATTTTTGTTCTTGGGAACAAAAAATTTATTAAACGGATTTCTATTTTTTTTACTCCCAAGAACAAAAGAACAGAATCAGGTGTTCCCGAGAGTATTATGAAACAGGGCCTTAGCAACCGATCATCTTATCATTTTGAGTACTCAATAATTTTTTTTTAAAATATTCATTCGGTGAGCTCTTTGACCTGCTTTTCATGATTTTATAATTGGCATTCATTTATTAAGGTCTATACTAGATTACAACATTTGGGTTATTACCATATTTCAGACTTCTCTCATTATGAAATGAGATTTCCACTAGCATTTGAGAGAGCATGACAAGGAGTTAGGACCAGTTCATAGATTAGATGACGTCAATCTTGTATTTGATGATGCAATTTCGATTCGAAGTAACCCAAATTTCGAATCTAAATGAGATCTCTTTAAAAATATTGATTTTTACTCATTGCAAAACACCAACATGTGAATTCACACATAAGATTTTCAAAATTATCATTACATATATTGTTTATTTTACTTACTTCATTCTTTATATTCAAACGGTTGTTATAAAGGTCCAACCGGTTGAATCAATGGACTTGCACACTGGCCCTCACTCCTATTCAACCTTCAGTACCATTTTCAAAAAATTACCTATAATCAGAGACTGGAATGGTGGACTAAAATTCATCACCGTTTCTTGAAAGATGGATATGTGGAAATCTTTAATTAAGGTTGTCACCTTTGATTCATATATCTATCCATTTTTAATGGATGACCACGCTCTTAATATATTAAACTTTGACCTTGTTTATTCGAAGAGAAGTGCAAGTGTTTATATAGATTATGCAAATGGGAAAATGGATATTGTTGCTCTAAATCCGCTTCCTTCTTTTCCCAAGCGAGAGGATCCACAAAAAAAAAAATTAACGGTTCAAACATATGGGAAGAGAGAGAGAGAGAGAGAGAAAGGGGGAGACCTATCCTCTTCAATTTGATAACAAAAGAGTAAAAATATAATCTGTCATATGGGTTATATTTTCCCCATCCTTAATTGAAGGAAACATTCTCAGGTCATATATTTAATTGGCGGATTACAAATTATGAACATAATATTCATATAAAGATAAATATGGATGATGTCCATGTTATCCTAACCTAATGCTTGGATTTATTACTATATTATCTACCTAGAAAAGGGCCAACTCATCAAGATTCCATCTATTTCACAATCTCATGTCATAACTGATGATAAAACAAACGCTGGAAATTACAGCCCAAATTTCAGCTTGATCATTCTGTTCAACATATTTTGCCATATTTTTCTAAATCAAGGCATCATCCTTGATATTCTAATATAGATCGATACACATTTGGTTACAGTTAGAAACTTGTAACTAGAAAAATAAAATGCTTATCTTCTCCATGAACAAGAGGCTATAGTACGTATCACTAAGCACTAGGTAATATTATCCGGATCATAGTAAATCATCTATAACCTCAAGTTATCTCGACATGTAGTGCCATCATGGAAGAGCAAGGACGTAGACACATCCCCTAATTTTTAAGTGAGAAAACAATTTTCTTATCACATGTACAAAATCATGGACAAATTTAATGACATTAGGTTATGCAAGGTTGACATGTGAGAGAAAATTAAGAGGGACAAGCCGTTGTAACAAAAGACAAATTAAATTGATCAAAATCTATTAAATCCATCTAACCATGTGCCTAAAAACTAAATACAAAGAAATTGCTTTAAGAGCAACGGGTCGCTCCGAGGTTCATTACCTTGCTCACAGAGTACACAAGGTGGAGATTCAACAGAGTGCCAATTTATGTGAAGTGAAGTAAAAAGAAAAATGAAAGATTGGACAAGAAGCACCCGCACAACTCCATCATTCATTCCACCCATTAAAAAAAAAAAAAAATAAAAAATAAAAAAAATAAAAAATAAAAAATAAAAAATGTAAAAATTATGTATGCTAGCGTTGGCCATGCCATGTGTGACAGCCAGTACTCCCTAGACCACTATGTCAGCGATTCCAACCAAAATTGGCCAAAATGACTACATTTGCAAATGGCAAAAAAGTGTAGGACAAATTGATTAAATTGAGAGATTTATAATTAATTTGATATAAGTATTATAGGTTTGAAATTTTTGTTGGTAATTTTCCTATTATGAATGATTTCATGCTAACATGAATCAAGGCCAAATGTAAAGCTCGCACTCATACAGATTGCCTAGCTCTTCCCTCTCACATTGACCGAGAGTTAAATCCAACATTGATCTTTTCCATCAACTTATTAAAAGGCGCATGTTCCACGGACCAGCCCGTGACACACGCATCAAGCATCAGATGTCATCCAAGCTTCTTCCAAGATATTTCCATAGAATTTCAAACACGGCATTTATTTTGCAAAAATTCTCAATCAATCTATCATTTTCAAAGCATAACTATTCAACATCTTGACTCTATAGGATAGCATCATGCAAAAGTTAATTTCCAATATGAACAACTTGAGTCTAATATGAATATCGATTCTTTTTTTACCAAAGACCTAAGTGTTAATTAACATGTCTTTTAGCAGAAGACCAATTATCCTTGAAGTCTTTGGGGGAGGGTATACTTGCCAATCTAGAGGAAGAGATTGATTTATCCTTTGGGGCGAGAGAAAAAGTGGTTTCCACTGTGAACACCTCATAAAATTGCCAAGTAAAGGAGACGATAATTTCCACTATCCACCTTGACTCTGACATAAAGTATCGATTATTTCATTTAGTGGGGCAGGGAGAGCCATTTTTAGTTTGATTTGCGTGGCCACCCGATCCAATCACGATGACAACTAGCAAAGTGTCTTTGGATTCGACGGTGGGGGTATTCTTGCCAATTCATAATTTGCTTTCCCTTCAGTCGTTACATCTTTTTCATTGTTATTTTGTTTTATGTCTATGATCTCTCTGCAAATTGAAGGGAAGAAAGAGAAGGAAAATGTGACATTTGCTTTAGATTCTGTTAATTTCTTTACAAAAATCATTTAATTTGAGTTTAAAATCATTACTTTGCTTTTTTTTTTATTACCTTTTTAGTAATAAAAAGTACCATATCAACTGACCATGTAAGTGCTGTTTGGCATGTAGACTCATTTAGACGGAAAAATAAGAGTGGCCATTTTTGTCCCAAAAATTAAAAGAGTGTGTGCTTTTCTTGAAAATGGCATCATTTTTATTCTCTAACATAAATATATTATTTTTTTTCTTAGATTTGGCCCACCAGTTATATGAGAACTTCAAATGACACTCCAACCACCGTGGTCATTGGGCCGATGCTGTTTAGCAACTTGCTGTGTCTATGTCGTGATAGCACATGCTCTAGGAAAACAAAAGGAAAAGGAAAAGGACAAGAAGTACCATGTTTTTCCACCCCACCGAGAATAAAGAAAGAAAGATTGACGTTGAGGTCGTCGTCTTGTTTCGTTTGTCATTGTCCGATGGTCTTTTGCAATTGTTTTATCTGGGCAAGTTGGCAGAATTACAGTGATGAATTCTGTCCTCATCATTTCCCGACTAATCATTTTCTTAATGGCAGGCTGTTCGTAGTTTTCAAGTCAAAAAGTAGAGTCAGTAGTGCTCATTATAAAAATGGCCAACCAAGCGCTTGCCCTCTAGACGTATTGGTTCAGATGTATTCTCGGCAATTGTACGTGTCATTGGTCCATTGCAAGAACTGAGCAACAAAGCCCATCATCCTCCAGTCATTACAAGTCGAAGCTGAAGGTACCGTAACATCTCCCTCGATTACATTTTTCTCATAAATGAATTTTCAGTTCCCTGCTGTTTCCTTCCCCCATAGTGTCCACTGGTTTTTGCGTTGTGCCGATATTTCCACTTATATTCTGGTGTTATCAGGACTGCTTTTGGCCTGCCGTCCTCTTCATCCATCTTCACAGACGAGCTAGCAGCCAAGAAATCTCAGTTCCTCTTGCATCCTTACGTTGAAGCCACTCCTGGTATGTGCTATCAGCGCTTGTTTCACTTTCGCCCTCTTTGTTTAGTTATCAGGTTCTATTGATTAGACCAAATAAACCTAAAAGCACAAAAAAGGAAAGGAAGGGGAAACAAAAATGGGTAAAAGAACTGCAACTGATCAAACCCTAATAAACATAAGGGATCCGTTTTTTTTTTTTTTTAAAGGTGATTTTGTGAAAATCTTTAATTAAGGCCCTACCTTAAGTTCATATATCTATAGATAAGATTTGGTCGATGGACGACTTCGCTCTTAATTCATTAAAATTCCATTTGCTTTATTTGAAGAAATTATTGCTTCGGCTCTTGCAATTATGTTTTATCTTATATGAATCATAGCTTAAAAAAAGAAATATCAGTCTCTTTCCACAAATTGTAAGTGAGAAAGGGGAATCTTATGTCAAGCTCATAAAAATTATTGCTTATTAATCAAAACATGTCCTTCTTACATGGGAAGGGTTTGAGTAAATTGTGTTAGGGAATGGTATCTTTTGGTTGAGTTAAAGAAAATAATTTGAGGCATGCTATTCAACATCTTGCCAAAATTGCCAGTACAAGCAATAGCTACGGGTCTCTCTAGAAAAGCATCGATTCTTTTTTCAGACAAAGACCTAAGTGTTGATTAAATTGTCTTTTAACAAAAAACCAATCATTTGAGAACGTCCATTAGCATGAGATCATATTTCTTCTTGTCGCTGAAAGGTTGATGATAGCATTAATTGGTAGTCTCCTTATGATATCCAATTTGCCAACCCACAAGCTCCAATTGCAACAATACGGTGATATTTTTTGCTTGATTATGCCTCAGAACTTCTTTCTCGAGGAAAGCTTTCTCCCATCTAACGAGTGCTGGTGTCGCAACTATTATTGAAGCGTTTCGCGAAATCATGACTTTTTTCACATTCAATCCTGAATAGATTATGCAGTAAATTTGTTCAACCTTTAGGAACCTTTAACTCGAATTTTCCTTTTTCTTCTTCCTATAAAAATGTTTATAAAAACTATTTGATAAGTCTCGATGTGCATCTTTATGATTTACGTGCATTTATGTGAATTAGTTGGCTTTAAAAAGTTCAGCTACTCCATGCTTTAATTTAATAAAAAACAAAAATATTTTGTAAGGAAAATCAACTATTTCATTTTCTTTTATTTAGGACAAGAAAGTTCCTAACATGAAAATTCCTAGTTCGTAAAATAATGTACACACATATGTATGTATATCAAAAAGACAAAAAGACCAAACTCTCAAATGTCCACAAAAAAATGTACTTACTCTTACTCGAATGTCTACTGTTATTTTTTTTTTCCATCCAAATGAACTTCGTGGCAAATCATGTGACAAACGGCTCTTAGATGTAAGCTGACATATCTTTTTTATTATTAAAAAAGTAAAATAATAATTTTATACTCAAAATAAATTGACCTTTTTCAAAGAGAAAAGGAAAAAAATAAAATAAAAACTAGAAGTGGAGAGAGTAGAAAGGGGTGCATCGGGTGGTTTGTCGAGTTAGGCATGACCGCAACCACCATCGCGTCAAAATGTCGGTGCTCTTTTCGACTCTACTGGTTGATGCCTCAATTAGTTTCCGAAGGGAACATTGTCTACAAAGGCTACTGTGCAAATAATTAAATATTTAAGCTTTTTATATAATTGACAATGATTTTACAAAATCTCATTTAGTTTTCGTGATCTCTTCGAACCTTCCTGAATGCACTTAATCCGATTATGTTTGCCATTAATCAATTTGTAGTAAATTGATTAGAAGCACTAGTAAAATATTGAAAGAAATATTTCACTTATGCACAATCAAAGAAATTAGGGTTGAAAAATTAATTACACTAGTTAATTAACTAATACCATTTCGATAATTAATATTTTTTAAAATCATGGTTTGATTTTTACTTTTTCATGCATTTTCAAGAGAAAAACACTCAAAAGCCATTTTTAAGCCTTTCGCTAATTTTTTATAAAAAATAAAATTCTTATGATTTTTTAATAAAATATAATTTTTAATATTAAAATAATATCATAATATACAAAAAAACCCGTGTTGGAACCGACCCGAGTCGCCAACTAGCAGCCCAGCCGAGCCTGAAACGCGGGCCCAGTCCGGCTTAGAGAGAAAGGCCCAACCGTTTAAAAACAAAATGAACTAAGCCTGGCCCATTAAAGCAGAATAAGCCCAATATGCCTAAATCATCCCAGCCCGAATACCAAACCCTAAAGACCTGACCCGGATCCACTCCGACCCGCATCCGACACGGTACCCAGGCGGACCCGACTTGCTCTCCTCCCCCCGCCTCTCCTCTCGCGACGCTCTGTCGACCTCGCCTCGACGGGGGCGGCCGCGGCGAGTGCCACCGCTCGCATCGGGCTGGCCACGCACCCAGTTCGGCAACGTCTCGCCCAGCCCAGGCCGAGGGCCAGTTCTCGGCCGACCACCATGGCCGACGGAGAACCAGCTCAGCTTCCCCTACTTCGACCGAGATCTGGTTCGGCGAGGCATGGCCAGCGGAAGCCGCTCGACCGGAGCCCTCCCCAACGCCGTCTCCCCCATCTCGACCCTCAGCGTGACCACCCAAACGGCGAGTAGACGATCGATCGGAGCTCGGGAACGGATTTTCTCAATACGAACTTTTAGATCTAGCTTAGGCATCTCATCGCGCGGATGGCGCGCGACGCGTTAGGGGGATCAAGATACCTGGTGATATCTGTTCCTCTTCATCATTTTGTTTCCCTCTAATATTACACACTAGTTCTCAACTAATTAATTTCTTAATACCAAGTTGTGTGTTAATAAAGTTGTGATTTTATGTTGTCTTGTTTTGTTTTTGTTTGTCTAATGGTCATTTGCAATTATTGCTCTGGGCTAGTTGGACAGAACCGCAATGATGATTTCTGTCCTCATAATTTCCCCCTTCTATTATACAATTCTCAACTAATCAATTTCTCAATTGCAAGTTTTTTCATTGATGAACAATGAATATGCGTATTTGTGTTGCGGGCGTATGTGCGACAGAGAGAGTTAGGACAATTAATCTTTGTTCAAGTCGAAAAGTAGAGTCGGTAGTGCTCCATATAAATTGGCCCCTTGCACCCCGTTATGATTAAGTTGGATAGAAAAAGCTACATTGAAGAATTAAGAATATGAATCTAAGCAAAGAAGTATTTTATGGACCAAAATTACAACCTTAATAATTTTACAAAATTTAATCCATCAGAAATTACAAAAAGCATGGTTAATTGATGATTAATTAATTTTCAAACATGGCAGGATATAGAGTCAATTTTAAATAAACATAGAAGGTGAAGAGGAGACGAGAGAGAAAAAAAAGTAGAGTGAAATGGTGATTGACCTTGTTTCCAGACATAGAAGGTTATTTTGATCAAATAAAATATTTATCCCAAGCCAAATAGGGCACAAAAATAGCCACACCCTATTTATTTTATTTAAAATAAAGCAAGCATCAAAATTTTTACATGGAGCAATGTTATACTTTCATTTAGAATTTGTAGGCCATTTTAAAGATATTATCTTTTAATCTATGGTTGACACGGCATCTGCTAAGTTCTAAGAAGCATCAGCTATCAAAACAAGGGGTGGACGGTAGAAACATCAAAACAATTACTAGCTCCCTAAGAAGTACTCGGCATCCTTTGATTTGTAACCTCTATTTACTGCTTTCTTGTGAAATCATGAAAATGAAAAGAAATATTTTAAGCTTTGAAATATTGAGAAAAAGTTCTAAATGATTCTGATTGTCAATATTCAAAAGAATCGACAACTGTTAAACTAGTATGAAAGAAAACATAGACAACAGGAACAAAAAATGAAAAAAAATTTAGGCTTCTAATGCACATGGTAGACCAGTAACGTGTTGCTTGCCCTCGTAAGATCATCTGCAAGTTCTCCACGTAAACGAGTAACGGGTTACTTGGGTGCACCGAGCGCGGTGAGCCATCATTGAGCGACCAAGTTTTTTCCCAAATAACTCTGCGTTCTATGTTGCACTTGTTGATATTCCTTAGTCTCTGTTTATTTACATCGCTCTTGCTTCCGTACACTCCAGGCTCTCTCTCTCTCTCTCTCTCTCTCTCTCTCTCTCTGTGGTTTTGTTTCACAGTTTTAACTGGTTAGTTCTGTTCTTGCTTCAGTTTCCCCCGCACCCGTTTGTTTAAGCGAATAATAAAAGGAGGCAACAAGAAGAGGAACAAAGGAAGGAAAGAAAAGGAAATTCTAAAAAATAAAGAAGAGATTATGGCCGAGGCAATTGCTTACCCCGTTGCATCGAATCTTTTGTCAAAACTCGGCGAGTGCCTATTTGCTCCCATTGGACGCCAATTTGGGTATGTGCTATGCTACAAGAGGTACGTCAACGATCTCAAAAGTGGAGTCAAGGAGCTGGAGACTGCATGGGAAAGGGTGCAGCACGACGTCCAAGACGCCAAGAATAACGGAAAACCCATATACACCGATGTTGAGAATTGGCTGAAGAGTGTGAAGGAGGAGATTGAGAAGGCAGATAACCTGTTGAAATGTGGTGAAAGTGCAAACAATGCTTGCTTCCGTGGGTGGCTTCCCAATCCCGTGGTGCGCCATCCAATTGGCAGGAAGGTGAAGAAGATAACTAAAGTCATTCAGGGACTCCAAGAGAAAAGCCGAAATAATAATTTCCAGAAGGTCTACCATGAGAGTCCTCCGATAGGAATTGTCACTGCTACCGCTTCCGTTGCAAGATCTATCGACGACGAAGATGTCTTGGAGTCCAGGGCCAAAATCATGGAGGATGTAATGAAGGCTGTAGTTGATGACAAGGTCTGTGTGATTGGGGTGTGGGGAGCAGGTGGAGTTGGCAAGTCCAAACTTTTGGAGGATGTGGAAAGCCGAATTAAGGAACAAAAGCTGTACGATGTGGTCGCCAAGGCAAACATATCACGAAATCTAGACCTAAAAAGAATTCAGGGAGAAATCGCTTACGCATTGGGCTTGAAGCTAATGAATGAGGAAACTACATATGGTAGAGCAAATTGTTTACGTAAGAGGTTAGAGAGTGATAATAAAAAAAAAATTCTCATAATTTCAGATAATTTGTGGGAGAAGCTTGAGTTGAAGGAAGTTGGAATCCCTTGCGGAGATGATAATAAAGTAAGAGGCTGTAAGCTATTGTTAACGTCTAGATACCGAGATGTTTTGTGCATTGACATGTGCTCTGACCAACAATTCCAACTCAATGAGTTAGAGGATGGAGAAGCACAAAGACTTTTCGAAAGGATAGTGGGGGACATAGTTAAGGATCCTGAGTTTACAAGCTTGGTGAAGAGAGTGGTCAAGAATTGTGGAGGCTTACCACTTTTGATTGTTTCGTTGGCAAAAAGGTTGAAGCACGGAGATTTGGCTGCATGGAGGCATGCTTCGACCTATATAGATGTGTCGAATGTAAAATCCCTAGTGGAACTAAATTACAATGACTTAAAAGATGAGAGGGTTAGATCATTGTTCTTGATTTGTGCTCTAGGCTCTGGGATAATTTTACTGAGGGATTCCTTTATCTACTGCATGGGTTTGGGTTTATTTAAAAAATTCAGCAACCCCATTGAAGACGCTAGAGATAGGTTGATTACGGATCTACATAGACTGCAGGACTTTTCTTTGTTACTAGATAGTAATGATCCGGAAATGTTCAGAATGCATGACATATTTGTTGATACGGCCATCTCTATTTGTTCCACGGAATGGAACGCCTTGGTCGGGAGGAAGGATTTTGGGTTTAAAAAATGGTCAACGCATGAGCTCAGAAAATGCACCGCAATATCCTTCTCATGGGTTGGCATTGATGAGCTTCCTGAAAATTTGGATTGCCCAAACTTGAGGATGCTTCTGCTGCTCGAACGCAATCCGTTTCTCAAAATTCCCGATTAATTTTTTGAATCTATGGAGAAACTTCAAGTCTTGGACTTGACTGGCTTATCTTTCACCTCTCTACCTTCGTCGATTAAGTTCCTTGGAAACCTCAGATCGCTGTCTCTTGATCAGTGCAATCTGGAGGATGTGACTGTTCTTGGAAAGCTGAAAGGATTGCAATTCCTAACTTTCTTCAAATCAACAATCCCTAGACTGCCCAAAGAAATAGGTGAATTAACAGAATTGAGATTTTTGGACTTGACTGAGTGCATTGAGCTCAAAGTTATCGAACCAGGTGTGCTCGGAAGCTTGGTCAATTTAGAAGAACTGTACATGGAGGACAGCTTTGATCAGTGGGAGGCTAAGGATGAAGCAATGCCAAGCAATGCCAGCCTGGCTGAGTTGAAAAACATGAAAAATTTGAGCACTCTATGCATTGCCATTCCTCAATCTGTCAATCTTTCAACAGGCTTGCCATTTGGGAAACTGAACAAGTATAAAATCCAAATTGGGGACGTTTGGGATTGGTCGGGCAAATACAAAGAATCCAGAACTTTAAAGCTGAAGCTGGATTCACGCAATCTCCCTCTTGAAGAGTGGGTGTCAAAATGTTCGCAAAAACCGCAAGATCTCCACTTGGATGGATCGCAAAATGACATCGATAACATTAACGATTTGTGCGTCGAAGGATTTCAGGAATTGAAGCATCTTCACGTACAAAATAGCTCCTCCTTTCAATATGTTGTTGGTTCCACAGAGAATGTCCAGTGCACTGCATTTACTAGATTGGAATCTTTATTTCTTAAGAATCGAACAACTTGGAGAAGATTTGTCGTGGTTCTCTTTCCCTAGAATCCTTCAATAAATTAAAGATTGTGAAAGTGGATAACTGTGGTGAAATCAAACATTTGTTTCCTTTCTCAATGAAGAGAATAATATCACAGCTCGAAGAGATTGAAATAAGCAAGTGCTGCTTGATGCAGCAAATTCTTGCAGATGGGGAGACAAATGAAGATGGAGATGAAATAGATGATGATGCCAAAGTGACGTCATGCAAATTGCGTAGGTTGACATTACGTAACTTGCCAAAGATGACGAGCTTCGTAAAATCTGCGGACCATTTATTCGATTTCTTCGACGAACAACAGGTATATAATTGGTTTTTGAGATTTAGGGTCCGTTCGTTTCACGGAAAATGACTTCCGGGAAAATGTTTTCCAGATTTTCCGGTGTTCGTTTCACGGAAAATGAACTAGTCAAGGAAAATGTTTTCCATCATTGGAAAAAACAACCTTTAAAGTGAGGAAAACGTTTTCCACTTTTGAAAAGTGGAAAACGTTTTCCATGACTTCTTCCTTCTTACTTCTTTTTATCAATACATTTTCATTTTATTTTTATACTTTCTTTTTCTTTTTTCTTTTTTTTAAATCGAATTTTTAATTTCTTTTCTTTTCTTTTTTCTTTTCTTTCTTTCCTTTTCATCTACTTCTTTGGCGGTGGCCGGCGACCGGCCACGGCGGCGTCCGGCGACCGGCCGCGACCGGGCGACCGGCTGCAAGCCAGCGGCCGGCGACCTCGCCGGCCTCGTCCCAGGCCGGCGAGGCTCCGCCTAGCCCGATCCGGCGGCCGAGATCGGGCCTCGCCCGACGGGGCGGGCGGCGAAGCTCGCCGGCCCGGGCGGAGCTCGCGGCTCGCCAAATCCGGCGAGCCAAGCGGGGCTCGGGCCTCGCCCGAGCTCGCCCGAAGCCCCGCCGGGCTGAGCGAGCCGCGAGCTCGCCGGATCGGCGGCGGAGCTCGGGCTCCCGATCCAGGCGAGCCCGAGCTCCGCCGCCGATCCGGTGAGCTCGCGGTGAGCTCGGGCGAGATCGGCCGAGCCTCGAGCTCGCCGGATCTGCCACCAGGGTCTTGGTCGGCCGCGGGCGGCCCGGCCATCGTCGGGCGAGAAGGAGGCGGCGGCGGAGGAAGGAAGAGGAAGAAGGAGGAGGAAGGAGGCGGCGGAGGAAGGAGGAGGAAGAAGGAGGAGGAAGGAGGAAGGAAAAAAAAAAAAGAAAAAAAAAAGAAAAAGAAAGAAAAAATAAAAAAGAAAAAGAAAAAGAAAATAATAAAAAATAATAAAAATTTCGATTTTTTAAAATATAAATAATTAAAAATTCATTTTTAAAGAAAATATAAAAAATGGAATTAATTTTTGGTCAATTAAAAATATTAAAATTCAATTTTTGATAATTTTTTCCAAACAATTAAATGAGCTAACGAACAGTGGAAAATATTTTCCACTCAAATTTTAGGTTTTAGTAACACCTGGAAAATAGAGTCATTTTTCCTGGAAAATGACTTCCAAAAAATGTTTTCCTAAACACGATATTTTCCGCGAAACGAACGGACCAAGTGCGAGGATATGTGAGAGTATAATAGGATGTGGAAAAATTGGATAAATACTTTGTTTATGAGATTTTGTTTCCAAAATAAGTACGACAAACAGTAATTTAATTTTGCAAAATGGAATTGCTATGTGGTATCTGAATATATAAAAACATTTATCATTAGTTAATTACATCTCAATTTATTTGTGTTATATTATCAACGTAGTTAAAGAAGCACCGTACGGTGCATAGATTTTTTTAAATAATCTAGAAGTTCATCATTGTTTAATGGTAAAATCGTATATGTATACACAAACATCTATGAATATATTCATAAGTTGAAGGTAGTATATACGACCTATACAATTTTTATGACCTTTATCTAATAATGAATGGACAAACGTAGAATTCTATTAGATCCGATTGATGAAAGTGAAATAAAGAACTAAAAATATTTCAATAGGTGAATTTAACTACCTTGACTATGTGTCATACAACATCCAAATTAATAAATTATAAATTTCCAATTTTAATCGTAAGTACATCAGCATTAGAGTAGTTGAGACTATTATGTTGCTTTTTCTTCCCTCAATGACTGTAAAGAGGTGGTAGGTAAATGGACCGTTGTGGAATTGTGGTTCGACGCAAGGTTTCATTATACTCTTATTTGTTAAACGACGGAACTATTATGTGATTACAAATGAAAAATCAAATATAATATTCGATAGTCCAAATTGTTTTGTAACCTTGGTACATTAATGAGATGTTAGGGGAATAAATAATTTTTTTTTCTAATTCGTGTAAGCTATTGAACTCTTTATCGTGATCAAATCTACCGCTAATCTTTGTTCTAACAACTTTCCTAATATTATTGGTAAAATTTATGTGCAATGCCCATGTTTAAAATTTCTTTTTATTAATAAAATATTGCTTGAGAATATTAATTAGAAACACAATCTAACATTCATTTGTGCACTATCGTTTTGATTTAGCAATTGCTTTTGACTGTTCTGTCAATATAAATTAAAAATAGGGAAACCGTTTTCAGATTATTTTTATCATGTGACCCAAGTCGCAAAAGCATGATGCTCGGCTAAAATCATTTATTAAATTAAGCAACTCTTTTTCTCGGCTACAAGACTAACTCTCCACATAAATTAATTTTTTCATGATGAGAAAGGGGGTATCTTAGGTTCTTTTATAGGTAGAATTAAACCCATTGCTGAAATTGACTTTCATGCCCATATGGTGCCGTTGCGACCAGCTCATGGATGTTATGGCTAACCATGGATCTTAAATTGATGAACCCCTTTTTGGCTTTGGTTCGATAAGTCATCTGTCCTACATTACAGATGTACAAGAATTTTAGGCCATATTATTTACGGGGACAAAATAATTTTCTGACTACTTCATAAATTTATAATTACTTTATACTTACAATCTTTTGATAAGGCTTTTTTTTTTTTTTTTTTTTTTGTGGAATACTTTGAAGAAAAATGCCAGACTCATATTACACCTTATAATCAATTAAAAGTATAGTTTTTATCGGTTTGTCAATTACAAGCCCCTTAAATAATGTTCACTGTTATGTTTAATCTATGTCTTTCTTTAACTTAATTTGTTGTTAGGTCGTGACCTTTTGGTGGAAATAATTGAGATGTTTTTTTTTTTTTTACATAGTTGTTTGAAATATTATACAAGACCACATTTCATGACTAACAAAAATTAATTGAGTCTATGCCATTAATTTGAGAAATTTAGGAAGCACAAAATGTGAGCGTAAATTCAATAACCTCAATAACTCAGGGATTATAACTTCCTCCTCTTGTCATATATATAATAGAGCCCAGTAGACAATAAGGTAAATGATAAGTCAAGTGTAAAAGTTGATAAAATTTAAAGAGGTGAAAGGTAAAATTAAAAAATCACTACTTGGCCTTTCTTTCCGTCATCTTCAAATCTATTATGTGAGATTATTTCCTTTATTAATATTTCACAGACAACGCGTGTTCATGGCTTTTAGTTTTAAGCATTGTGAGATTATGTGGGGTTATGCACTCCTTTCTGTTAAAGAAAAATCAATGCATATGCCTCCATAACGTGATTCTCCTTTTTTAAGGTTTCATTGCCCTGGTTGGAGTCCTTGACACTATCTGCACTTCCCAGATTGAAGGAGATATGGAACTCTCAATTTCCTTCGAATGTCAGCAATCTAAAATTTTTGAAGGTAGAGGATTGTGCATTCCTCATGAGCATCTTCCCATCCAATTTGGTAATAAAGCTACAGAATTTGGAAGCCATCACCATCGAGAGATGTCAGTTTGTACGAAAAGTAGTCGACCTTGAAGGACTGACGTCCAGTGGGGATGTCGAGATTCTATCACAATTGATCACATTAACCTTGAGTGACTTACCAAGGTTGGAACACATATGGAACAAGAATCCTAGAATAGCTTTGTGTTTCCGAAACTTAAGAGTACTGAAGGTGCAAGGCTGTGAGAACTTAAGGTTTATTTTTTCTTCTTCTATGGCTAAAGCACTCCAACAAATAAAAGAAATAAAAATAGCGAGATGTAAACTATTGGAGGAAATTATGGATGTGCAACAAGAAGAATCAAAGAAAGCTGCATCTATGCACACTTTAGTGTTCCCTCTATTATCCTCCTTATCTCTTGAGGAATTGCCAAATCTAAGAACATTCTCTCAAGGGACACACTGTATTCAATGTCCAACCTTAACAAGATTGAGGATATTTGGATGCCCCAGAATGATGACGTTCTCTTCATCCGAAGGAAAGCAACAGAGGATAACAGCTAATTCAAGTTTACAACAAGCACTTGTTGGTGTCAACTCTAGCTTGTCCTTGCCTATACTCTTTGATCAAAATGTGCGTAAATATCTCTGGAATTTTTTATTATATGTTTATTGTAGAAATTGTTCTTGGTAACTATAGTCTAATCGCTGATGAAGCAGTTGAAAACTCTGCCTGCATGTCCTTTAAAGCCTCTTGCTACTGCATGCATTTGTTGTTTTTCTATGACGAGGGTAATCTCGAGTAACCAACTTCATTCTTGAGAATATATTATTGAGCATATTATCATGGGTAACCAACTTCGTCAAATCAGGATTTTTAGGCGTTCTTGCTCAAGAAACTAACATATGGTCGTTTCATACAGATTCTTTTTCCGAGCTTGGAGGAGTTGACCGTCGTGTCGTGTGGGTTGACGAAGATATGGCACAATGAACTTTCTGAAGAATCATTCCGCAAACTAGCATCCATCACAATCCGAGATTGTAAAAATTTGTCTCATATTTTTCCATCAAATAGAATAGAGGTGTTCCATAGCCTAAAAATGATTGAGGTAGTCAACTGTACCTCTTTGGAATCATTAATAGGACATGTTGCCGTCAATGCAAAAAAAAGGCCAAAAAGTCTGGTCTTCTTAGACTTAAACAAAGTGAAGTTGTGGGACCTGCCGAGGCTGGATGCGTTAGTGACAAGTAGCTCCCAAGCAACGTTGAGTCTTCCTAGTCTGACTACCGTTAACTTGCACAATTGCTGCAGTTTGAGATATCTCTTCACATATGATACATCCAGGACTCTTGTTAAACTTGAGATGCTAGATGTTTCTGATTGCAATAAAATGCAGAAAGTAGTTGCCATGGAAGAAAGTGAAGAGCGAAATTTGAAGGCAATGAAGTTCTCTCGTTTTCAAACATTGAAGCTTTGTTCCCTTAAGAGCTTGATTAGTTTTAGCTCAGGAAGTTGTGCATTTGAGTTTCCCTCCCTCACAAATCTCTCAATTCTGGAGTGCACTAAACTCAAGGCATTCATACTGAGGCTGCCAATGCCAAGAGTGGAGACAACGAATGAGGGAACTGCTGGTTCTGATGAAAGTCCACATTCTTTATTCGACGAGAAGGTTTTCCTCTTTCCTTTATCTCAGTTGTATCCTTGCTAATGTGATTTGCTTTCTTCTTTGTGATGTTCTGGATACATGATGAACTTTGCTTCAATGCCAGTCATGCAGACTTTAGTCAGGTGATGCTTCTATAGGTTGTGTTTCCCAAATTAGAAGAGCTACTTCTAACAAGAGTTCAATCAAGAGAATTTGTGTAATTTTAAAAAATTTATATGCATTTATCACCGAACGACAAAAATTGTCTACTAACATATGTTTTGTTTAGTGTTTTGTGTTCAAAGGTATTCGGTTTATTCAAATTTGATTATTTAGATATTTAATTTGTAAACACAATAAAGTATTGATTTTAGAATTATCCTCAATTTGTTCTTTGTAGAAATGTGGCTTTAAATAAACTTCCATTATATAAATCTTTTTATGCTCTTATGTGTTAATTGATGGACTATTATGTGACTACGAAATGAAAAATCCAATATAATATTCAATAGGCCAATTTGTTTTCCTTATCCCTGGTTATAAGATTGACCTTCCGTGGTGATCAAATCTACCGCAAAAGTATATTCTAACCACTTTTCTAATATTACTAATAAAAATTTTGTGCGCTGCACATGTTCAAATTTTATTTTATTTTTTGTAATAAAATATTCATGAAAGTATTTGTTAGAAATACATCTAGTATTCATTTGTTCATTATTGCTTGGATACTATTATGCTAGTGTAGAATAAAAATTTGGGAAACCTTTTTTAAATTATCTTAAAATTATGTTTATAATGTGACCCAAACTGCAAAAGCATAATGCTTGGCTAAAATCATTTATTAAATGAAGTAACACCATTTTCTTGGCTACATGACTAGCTCTCCAATAAATTAATCTTTTTATGACGAAAGGGGTATCTTAGGTTCTTATATAGGTAGAATTAAACCCATTGCTGACATTGACATTGAACAGGTAAGTTAGCATCTATAGCTTCTTCTTCTTCTTCTTTTTTTTTTTTTTTTTTTTTTTTTTTGATTCAGCATTCTTCTAGTTTTGGTGAGTGAAGCAATTTCTTATAAACTGGATCATTATTTTGTACCGAAAGTTTAGCAATTCACGGTGCAAGAACTAACTCATGATGTTGTTCATTCCCAAAGATGTCCCTAAATTATCGGCATAACAAATTCAGTGCCAAATATTTCAGTTATTCAACATATACGAGGTTTGCACGCAGGTTCTTTTTCCAAGCTTGGAGGAATTGAAGCTCTCATCCATGCGCCAACTAAAGAGGATATGGCACAATCAACTCCACGGACAATCCTTCGCAAACTTGCATCCCTCACTATTGAACTTTGTGAAAATTTGTCACATGTCTTTCAATCAAATTCAATGGATAGGTTGCAAAGCTTGAGTAAAATTGAGGTGGTTGGGTGTCCCTCCTTGGAAGCATTATTTGAACCGGTAAACCTTAGCCCGAGAAAAGGCAAAAGCCAATGGAACTCTCCGCATTAAAAAAAAAAAAAAAAAATGAAGTTGTTGAATCTACCGGGCGACAATCATTTTGAAGGGTGACTGCTAAGTAACCTTGACATTTCCTAGTCGATGGAATTGAACGTCGATGTTGTCATAGTTTGTCATATCTCTTCTCAAGTACCGCCAAAACTCTTCATGAACTTGTAGTGCTTGATATTTCCTATTGCAATAATCTACGAGGCATCATTGTGATGGAAGAAGGAAAAGACCGCAGAGATATTCGAGTTTTGTCATTTAGCCAAACTCAACCTTGGTGACCTTAAGAGTTTGATTTGTTTTAGTTTAGAGAATTGTGCTGGAGATGGGTTATATCCTCTATTTGATAAGAATGTATCATATTCTGATTTATCTTATATGTTATATTTCTTTGTTTTTATGTAGCTTACATTTCCAAAGTTAGAAGAGCTACACATCAAGGGAGTTTAACAAGAAGAACTATGGAACAATAAAATCCTTGTGGAGTCCTTTTGCTGTCTAAAGGCCCTCGAGGTGAAGCAATGCTACAACCTAGTGAATGTGATTCCTTCATTCATGTCAGAGAGGATGCTTCACCATATGGAGTCCTTGACAGTTGAGGAGTGCCCTCGTCTAAGAAACCTTTTTACAATGTCTATGGCAAAAAGTCTACAACAACTCCAATATCTGGGTCTCGATGGTTATGGAGAGATGGAGTACATCATTGCCAAAGAAGAGGAGAAACCTAAAGAATCAACCAACAAAATTGTAATTCCTCAACTTGTCACTCTATATCTTCACAACATGCCAAAACTCAGGAGTTTCTGCCAAGGGAGGTATATTTCAGAGTGGCCCTCCTTGAAAGAGTTTACTATTGAAGATTGTAAAGCTATGAAGGTGATTCTAGGAGATGCCAGTTGTAGAAAATTAGAGGGGAACGGTCCAACACATCAACCGTTTTTACTCGTCGAAAAGGTTTGCACTCATTCTTCTCTAATGGCATATCTAGTTTGTTGTCCTGATGGTTTGAGTTAAGGGTATGAGCGGTCACCTATGATAACTTATCATTTTCATTTACAAATCTTTGACCTCCAATAAGAAACATCTCAAAGCTACTTCTTTAATATAAAAATATTGAAATGTAGATCAAACCTTTTTCATAAACTTCAAAAACTTAATATGTTTTTTCTTTCATTTTCAAGTCTTAAACTAAATTGTAGCTGAAGCACAAATATTAATGAGAGGCTAAGCTAAACAACGCTAGGGATGTCTACTTAAATTTAAGTTCTAAAATTTGCACAATTGATGCATTTCAAGACTTGTTAAGTTTGTCCCTTTTTTGTAGAGAAATTCTGCATTTTTATCATATTTTTAGTCCCACATGGGCTTGACGCGGTGATGGAGCTTCCTCAAGCATAAAGGGAGCTGTTTCACCATTACCACATCAAAAAATTGAAAAATTAAAAAAGAGTAAAAATTATGAAAAAAAAATCAGCAATAATATGAAACTGGAAATAAAAGAATGTCCTACAAGAGATCGCTAGTCAAGTGGGGAAGGGCTGCATTTGGAGTGCCACTATTGCTTCCCTTCCTGCCGACGAAAGCTAACGCTCACCATGAGCAAGCAATGGCCTATTATC
Source organism: Eucalyptus marginata (assembly GCA_014182565.1). Classification (NCBI taxonomy): domain Eukaryota; kingdom Viridiplantae; phylum Streptophyta; class Magnoliopsida; order Myrtales; family Myrtaceae; genus Eucalyptus; species Eucalyptus marginata. The sequence goes on along the minus strand of CM024586.1, from coordinate 30,512,528 downwards.
GCCCTTGGCAATTTGGGTGAGGGCAAGTGTGCTCACTCACGTGGTGGCGGGGAGCCAAGTTTGGCAATTGCTGGTGACCTAGCGAGGGTACCGAGCACCCTAGCCATGACCCTGGGTACGATTGTAGCCCTCACCAGTGCAAAAGCCCTGAGACAAACCCTCCCTCTCTCCTGCCTTGTTTTCTTATATGTACTTTTTAAATTTTTGGTCACCTTTTTTAAAGTGGCATCACCACATTCGCACCACATTTCACAATTAAAAAAAGGAAAATTTGATGAAAAACAAGTTTTACCAATAAAGGAAAAAAAAAAATTAGTTCTTAAACATGCCAAATCGGAATAAGTTTTAAGAGTCATTTTGTCACTATTCCTAAAGTCAATTGTAAATATTATGATAGAAAAATCATTCCACAGGTCCTAAAACGTATTTATGAAATGCAATCAAATCATAAATTTTTCAGTTGTTGTAATGAACTCTTAAACCTTTATCAAAAAGTGCAATCTAAGTCCCAAACCTTTTGGTTGGTGTGATTAAGTAATAAATTCCAAACAAATGCAATTTGAGGTTGCCGCATAGGCAATCTAAGTTATCGTGTACTAAAAGAACTTGATATCGCTTCAAAAATACTTAAAACTCTTGACTGCATTTCAAATACAAGATTAATACTTCCAATGCACTTTTATATATTGATTATGATTAAAACTGCAAGTAGTTGACATAATATTTTTAACTTTCGGGTCAAACCTAGTCAGCTTAATCAAATGCTAATCAAAGGGACTCAACACTGTCGCTCCACATGAGTCAATATTTTTTTCACTACATGCATTATATGTAAATAACTCAATTGCACTAACGTTGAATTCTTGATATATATTAGAAAAATTTATGCTTTCTACTTTAAAATTATATGACAGGAGAATGAATTTTAGAGGGTGGCATTTGCTAAAAAGAAATAACATACATCTTGTTTTCTTTTCTTTCTATTATTTGATAATGCCCATCCTGTGATTTTCTTTGTTCTCGAAATTAAAGTATTCTCTATTTTGAGGGAATAGAGAGCCGGCTCTCATTAATTAAATTGAAAAATAACAGGTTGAGTTTCCTAGTATGGAGTCGATCAAGATCTTGCACATGGATAATATGGAGAAGATATGGCTTGATGATCTTGATTCAAATGCCTTTGGCAAACTCAAGACACTAGTGGTGAAGTATTGTAAGAAAATTTTATCCATATTTTCATCTTATAATATGCTCACCAGATTTCAAAACCTAGAGAAGATAACTGTGACCGATTGTGCATCCTTAGAAGTGGTATTTCAAGCCCAAGAGTTTGAATTTAGCGAAGCTTGTTCTACAAATATTTTTCAATTGAGAGAATTAGTTTTGACGCGGCTCTCAAAAATGAAACACGTGTGGAGTGAACTTCCTCAAGGAGGTCTTACCTTTGGACGCTTACAATGCATGGACGTTGGCAAGTGTAAGTGTCTCAAAAGTTTATTTCCAAGCTCGGTGGCAAAAAGTATGACACAGCTCCAAAAGCTTTGTGTATGGCGTTGTGGGGTGGAGGAAATTATCGCGGAGGAAGACGGAGTAAGTATGAGCGCAGGTGATCTCTTCTTTCCACAATTAACCAAACTAAGATTATTTGACTTGCCGAAACTGAGGAGCTTCTACGAAAATAGTCATACTTCGGCAGGGCCACTCTTTAAGCAATTGCAAGTGAGACATTGCGACAAGATGAGGTCATTCTCATTTGCTTGTGAATTCCAAAGCTACCAAGGTACAACTACCAACGAGAACCAACCTATACTCTTTTCTTTTGAAAAGGTTCGTCCATAATTCTAGCTTTCTGCCATTATCTTCATTGGTTTATATGCATAGCTGTCAGTGCCTCGTTATTTTCTACAAGAGATTAAAATTGTCACACTTAATGCTTATTGATGCTCACCATAACACACTTGTGAATTGCTTATAAATTTGAAGATTGACTGCTGTTAATTATTTCCAACTCATAGTCTTTGTTATATAATCTAGTGATTCTAGCTTTTACTTTGAAAAGAAATATTGAATTAACTTGCATAGATAGTGAAGCTTCTAATGAAATTTTTTTATTTAATTTGACTTGCCCGTCTGCCAAAAGTGAAAATTTTTTAGTATTATGTTCATTTGGAACAAAGTTCCATGCTCGAACATTGTGAACCTTGTTGATAACTGTGAAGTATAGTGGCTAATTTGCTTATATAGGCTTAAAACACAATTTTTTTTTTTTTTCAAAACTACCAACTACTTTTATCATCTACCAACATTTATTCTTGAAGCTCACCAACGTATTTGAAATTACTAACTTTATATGGAATATATTGAACTTAATGTGATTGATGTATAAACATTTGTTACATTAAGATACAAACCGATTTTAGTTAATTGCCCACGTTTTATCTTGCTAGGTTTTGAAAAGTGCCATCATTTCCAAAATTATGAACTACTCTAATAATCAACCTATATTTACTCTTGTGACATTTTAACATATTTTTTTTTTGTCGACAACGCCTTTTAAGTCACTATCTTTAATTTGAAAATACAAACGTTAATTTGATTGTTTTAACAACATTCATTAAATTAAGATACCAATTGATTTTTTTTTTTACCAAATTGATTTTAGTCACTCACCAACTTTTTATCTGTGGATCTTAAAAAGTACTAATATTTCTTTGTACTTTCAAGATCACCAACTACTTTACTAATCTACTAACGTTTATTCCGATGGGTTACCAACGCTTTTAATGTTACTAACGTTTAATCGAAATTGCCACACTTAATTTGAGTGATATATCAATGACATACCAACACCGAATTGGGTTCGTTTTTAAACATAAGTAACATTAAAACGTCTACCATTAGTTCTCAAAGTCGTAGAATGGTGAACCCATGCACTTCTTATGACCTATAGTAAAATAGATATGAGAACAACTGCTTAGAAAAGAATGCAATATATTAATACGTTATCTTATGATTGAAATACATCTATTTAATAGACAAATGACATAATTTGAAGTTTTGTTTTGAGTTTTTTCCGCAAACTAGTTGAAATTCACGTGTGTTTACTTTGCCATTTGGATTTAATTAGTTGACAATTGAAATAGCTTATCATCAACTAATAACTTCATTTCATCCAAATTCACAAAACATGGTTTGATTGAATTGGGTGTATCACTAACAAAAACGTCCTAGTTATACAACCCTTGTATAATGGTCATCAACTCTTGCTCGTTTGGCTTCAGATTTTTACTTTTAAAAAGGATAAAACCAGCCAAAAGCCTACAGGTTCTCTTTCCTCTTTCCCCTAATAAATGGAAGGACAATTTAGTCATTGGACCATGGCTATGCCCTGTTTTACTTTTGGTGGATGGTGGCCTAATTAAACGGATTCCCATAGGTCATTCCTCACCTGGAGTTATTGGAATTGACGAGAGAGGATGTTGCGATGCTGCCGCAGCATTACATCTTTGGCAGTCTCAAAAACCTGATCCTGGGATGCTACCACGATGAAAATGTCGCTTTCCCCTCTGACTTCCTTCTCCAGGGATTCCCCAATCTAGAACTGCTTGTTGTGCTATGTAGTTCCTTCGAGGAGATATTTCCAGAAGATGCTCTTGGACATGGGGGAGCGACTCCCTGTGGAGGATTAACAAACGCGGAAAAACCTCTCAAGTCACTTGGAAATCTGAAGGAACTTGGGCTGATAGAGCTGTGCAACCTGAGAGGAGTCTGGAAACATGGCTCCTTGATGGCTGAAATCCTCAAACGGATTGAACATCTGTACCTTTGGCTGTGCCCGAGTTTATTGATCGTATTTCCAACTTCTGCCTCGCTCCAGAGATTGACGAGCTTAGACGTAAAGAAGTGCGCCGGTTTAGTTTATATGGGGACTTGCTCGGTAATGACAAGTCTGGTGCACCTTACTTGGCTAACCCTAAGAGATTGTAGTGCAATGGAAGATGTGGTAAGAGATGATGGAGATGGAGCAGAGGAGATCCATTTCCCCAAGCTGAAATGGCTAATGCTTGATCGTTTACCAAGCCTTGAGAGCTTCTTCCCAACCAATTGCGCCTTCAGCTTCCCATCACTAAAGTGTGTTGTCATCACGCAGTGCCTCAAGATGAATATATTCTGCAAGGGTGCCTTGAGGACACCAAACCTAGATAAAGTACTCCTATCCAAAGAGGATGGTGAAGGATGTTGGGAGGGCGACCTCAATACCACCATCCAAACCTTATCGACTTGGAACGATCCACACCAAATTCAGTAACGCAGGTGAATCTATTTGCTTAATTGTGTCTGCCTTAATTCGGTGACAAAAGGAAGAAACTCGCGTTCTTCTTCGAGTTCTATATTGGCTCATATGAAGTTGACCTTTCTTTAAAAAAAAAAAAAAATTGTTTGGATGTGTTCTAACAGAATTGTAACATATTTCAAATATTGGGGGCTTTTGCACACTTACTAATCAATGCATTCTAGTTGTTTGATGAATTGCTTAGTACAATTTGCCAATGCTTCGAAGATTGAGAGGTTTTGTTATAAGGGCCCGTGTGCTCGCCTACTTCTCTGGTTAATTTTGAGGAGTGTCTTATTGACAATGTTTGTTACTTTCAGGTGTCATGCTCCCTACGATCAAAGTGGTTGCTTTTTATTTGCTAGAAAGTATCTCCTGTAGTAAGATGTTGAAGCAATCCTTTTGCAACCCACGCTTTAATAGTGTTCTAGTGCATGGTGTTGATACCTCTCAACATGGAGCCTTTATGCAACATCTAGTATTCACAATGGGTAGGTGCTTCATTGAATATCTCATTCTTTTTCTAGTTTGGGATGTCCTCTCTGTCATTTCCTTGATAATGGTACCGGTGTAGCATAACAGTTGAGCAAATAATCAATAGATTGTGGGGGTGCTCCATCCCTTATTGAATTGTATAGGGATTTTTGAATGAGTGTTGGCCTTTAGGCAACCTCATTTAGCATCAAGAAGTTTCTTTGGAGTTTCGATGATGACAATAGCGATCGTACACTGACCAAAGGGGGAAGAAGTCCGAGAATCCAAATAAGCATGTGTCCTTGGGGCAGCACTCCATAGCCTACATGGAGCCGTTCACGCTAGATGTTTTCATCTCCAAGTGCATTCTCTAGGCTTCACTCACTCACAGGGTCGCATGCAAGTAGGTTGCTATTGCGGTACAATTCTGAGGGCATCAGAGCCTACTGAAGTCTCAATTGGACATACTGGCATGTTTGGTCATAGGACAGATTTTGGCAGACCAGTTGAGGGAAGCCGATGTGTACACTGCTTCCTACACTCCAAGAAAGAGGGACAAGTTTGAAGGAAAAATCGGAGTAGTAGTTCAGTTTCTAATTGATAGTGGTATCGATATTTAAGTTTATCTTAACTGTTTTTCCCTCCTTGAGCATGATCTTGATTGTGAGCATAACTCCTAGTAGGAATACACTGACATCTTTGACATTGTTTTGAGAATCGTGGGATGTAGTGTTGGTTCATTTGCTGGTTTAATATAGATAATAGTAATTGTTTGTCTGATAGGAGCAGAATCCGTTTTTGTTTTGGCTTTGTTGAAACATTTACCTTCTGGATTCTTGGATGAGCATTGTGATGGCTATCATAGCTTCGTATATCTTTCTCTAATTTTACATGGTGTCAATATTGACTCCTGCTTTTGAAACATTATGGATGTCCATGCCACAATGATTAGTTTCATCCAATCTTCTTTTAGCAGACATTTATTTACAAATTAGGTCTACAGCTCTTGATAGTGCAAAGTACTATCATCACGTGGATTGGCAAGTAAAATCCTATTCAAATTATCATAACTTAAGTTAGTTTAGTTGTCTACTGTTCAGTTGTTTTGCTTCAGTTCATAACATAGAGATACATAGATATTACTTTGCCTGCCTTAGTGACTTGATGATAAAAAAATCAATTAACTTGATATCACCTGATTTGGTCATTGTATTCTTGTGGAGGATATGACACTAAATATTAATGTTTAGTCATTCTTCTTCTTCTGCTTCTACGTTTGACTATCTTCGACAAGAAGTGTAGGCCTCATTGAAAAGTGAATTTGTGTGATCTGCTGTTTTTGAATGTTAATTCTTCCCGATTTACTTTGGTGGAAACTAAGAAAAAAAAATTCTGCAGATTTGATGCCATTCTAATATGCCTTTGTTTTTATCACAACAGTAGTTATTGCCTAGCTGATGTGAGCATCTCTAATTTGCAACGAGTTCAAGTTAGAATATTGTCAAACCATCAAAGAGAGAGAAAAATGCCTTGGATCCAGTTTTCTGTGGAATACTTTCATAAAACACTCGCCCAGCTTTCCGAGATTCTCGAATCATGGTGGTGGCATCCTCATTTTACTCAATCCTCTCCCTTGGAGGTTGAGCAACATATCAGGAAAAAGAGAGAGATGTCCAAAATCCAATATACTTACAGGTAGAGTCCAATATGGACATCTCAGAAAAGTAATCTAGTTGATTGAAGGTGATCTAGTTGCTTCATGATTCACCTATTTTAGATGCATTTACTGCAAAAGCAGATGATCTAAGGATCACTCAGGTGTAGAGCCTACTGCAAATTCATGTGTTCACTTGCTAGTTGCTATTATCAAATAATGTTTGAATTCTGCTCTTTTCCTCTTGCTGTTGTTTTTGTTTTATTCATTGCTTTTTTGGTGCTTCATCCTCATAACTCTTTCCATATGCACCGATATGGACTATTCAATTGTTTTTTGATTGGATTAGGTAGTAATATTCTCTACTAGCTGAGAAAAAATATCATTTGAGTCCACAATCATGTGAGTTCTTAGGAATCTGACTATTCAATTGCTTCAAATGAGTTCATAAAATACATCAAATAGTTCACAAACTTAAAAGCACCATATTCTTTTCCATGATATGTTTGCACTTAAAGTACTACATATATCCAAACTAGTCAAATGTCCATCATTTAACATAATCATTGCAAGATTGCATCGTAAAATGTTACTTACTCCTGGATCACATTATGAAGGTGTCATTTTCCATGCACTTGGGTTCAATGAAGTACAAAGGTAATCCATCAAGATCTTGTCCAAAGCATCTTCTCTTTTCCATTTTCTGCAGATAGTCACAAAGAAAAGTCAGAATTTTATCCTGCGGCTTCTTAATAAGAATGTACAAGTAGTGTTGAGAAACCTGGTTACTCACTGATTATCCATGATGAGGAATATGTTGCTTCCAGGAATGCTATTGAAATAATATTTCACTGTTCCCAGGTTGGAAAATAAAGATCTGTTTTCTAAAAGTGTAAACTGTCCAAAATCCCTCATCAAATGTCCTGTTTGATATTGTTCCTTGCCATATCTTTTGATTGCTTTATATCAAGCTCCAGTATCAATCTAGATTAGTTGAGTCTAGGGGTTCTCTTCGTATTTCCTTGAAGCCATCATCATATTGTCTAATATGTTCCTGGAGGCACTAGTGAATTGACATACTGTAAAACTTGTTGCCAGAGAATCCATTAGTCATAGAGTGCTTCGACTACAATGCTAGCGGGAACCATGCACATGGAGGAGGGCAAATATGCCTTTTCTCATGCATTTTGTAGCACATGGGCTTTTTGTATGTTAATTTGCTTCTCGTTTAGTACAGTAAATTTCAGTATGTCCAAAGCAGACTTGGGAAAACTTACAGAAAAAGAAACAAGGGAAAATTTTACTTTACCTGCTTCTCATCAAGGCTATGAAAAGGCGTCTTGTCATTCTTAAATAGTTTAGTACTCTTCATTCTGATGAGCCATTTGATCATTTTGGACAGGCATCTTGCAAAAGTTGTCAGTAAAGGAGATGACCACATAGGTCCTAAAGAGTAGCATCACGTAAATTTCCACAATAAACATCTTGAATCTAACATACTACCGCTATGGTTTGACCAAAGACCTAAGTGTTGATTATAACATGCTAGATAAGTTCATGTAAATTTCCACAATAAACATCTTGAAGCTAACATCCTACCGATTTTTTTGGCTAACATGCCAGATTAGTTAATTTCGACAACACACTTAGAGCTCATCTTTCTCAATTCACATGTTTTTTTCTCGGGATAGGGTGTCTAGTGTTGTCTTGCTGGGCCTCATCATCTCCCTCATCACTCGGCAAAAGAAAAACCATAAATGAAAAGGAATGGCCGTGATCAAAGACTCTCTCATAGCAATAACATTAGCGGTGCTGGTGATTACCATGGAGATCCCTTGCAAACCTTATATTGATGGACCTCTCAATCCCGATTACAAATCTACCGCTGACGATGGCAAGCTCAATTCGTGCCCCTCTAATCGACGCCCACAACACCAGTTATGTATGAATTTCAAATGACTCCCCAACCCACCACGGCCACTAGTCCTAGCGCTTATTGTTAGCATCCGGATATGTCCAAGTCGCAATAGCATGGTCAATGGAAAAATAAATTGAAAAAGAAAACGAGGTGCAGTCTCTTTCCATTGCATGGTATGACGTCTAATATCTTCTTGTTGGTAACCTAGTTTGCGACTTGAAAATAATAGGGTGATCTGGAACATTAGCATGTGATAGGAAAAATTGTTTTTTACTCAATGCAGAATTCCTAAAACACTATAAAGCATGCAAATATTACATGAGTTGTCTCACTCATAACATCTTCAAAATCATCATTTCAAAATTTGCTTATATTTCTTACTTTATTCTTTATATTCAAATCGATTGGTATAAATAGTTGGATGATTGGATCAATTGAATAAGTAGAATCACATACCGGCCCGTACTCTGTTCAACCTTTGGTACCATTTTTGAAACATTGCTAGTAATCATACCCGAAATAGTTGACTAAAAGTCATCTTTATTTCTTGAAAGGTGGGTATATAAAAATCTTTAATTAAAAGCCCTTACTTTTGGTTCATATATCAATTCATCAAAATTCTTTAATGGATGAACTCGCTCCTAATTTATTAAAATATTATTCGAAGTAAAGTGCAAGTATATATGAAGATTATAACAATGGGGAATTGGACATCGTTACTCTTAACCTGCTTCATCCTTTTACTAAGCAAGAGGATCCATCAAAAATATACATTTCAAACATGTGGAAGGAGAGAGAGATAAGCAAGTCCTATGCAAACAAGCACTAATTGAACTTCCTCAATTTGATAACAAAAGAGTAAAAATGAAATTTACCATAATTTATGTAAAGGGCTATACTTTGGTACATCCCTAATTGCAGGAAACTTTATCGAACCATGCCTTTAGTCAATAGATTAAAAATTATGGATCATCGGCATGCAAATAATGTATTTTGTTATGCTTAGCACATGAAATTGCACATGACCACATTATCTAACCAATTCCAGCCCAACTTGTGGCTCCATTTACCTCTCAATCTCTTGTAATAACTGATGATAGATAAGATCTTGAAAGTTATAGCTCAACTTGCGACTTGATTATTTTGTTTAATACATTTTGTCATCATTTTCTAGAGCACCAAGTATTTGGTTACTATTTAAAACTTGAAAGAAAATAAACTAATTACTTCTTCATGAACAAGAGAATAAGTAAGCATTGTCAAGCCCTAGGGAAACTCATTCGAATCATAGCAAATCGTCGATAACCTCAGTCATCTCAATAAGTAGAACCAAGTCTATACTTGTTTTGTCCATCACAGAACAAGGGACATGAATGGTCACATACACATCTCCTATTTTTTTATTAATAAATTTTCTTAGCACACGTTCAAAATCAGGCACAAAATTAATGATATTTATCCAAGTGAGATTTGTAAAGTTATCTCCCAATATTAATGGACATTTGAGAGAAAATTAAAGGGGATAATTTATTTTAACAAAAGACATCCAAAATTTTGATCAATGTTTATTAAAGCAAAAAAAATATATAGAGCGCCAAGAGTGTCGCGACCTACCTTTTCCATCTAGATGGGAAAAGACTTAGGTTTAGGGATAGTGCATAAAGGACGGGCCTACGGTCCTTGTTTAGATGTGAGCTCTCCCAAATCCATAACTTGTGCGACGTTAGGGTATTCAATTATAGATTTAAATTGAAGCTATAATAATTTTTAAATGAAGAGTCATCACTAGCCTATTGAGATCAGCTAGAAATCAAGTGAGACATGATAGTATATCTCACTTCTACACATTCAAAAAATCCAAGGTCAGAACTTGATTATACTAATTAATCAATTAATGTCATTTCGATACCTAATTTTATTCATTTCAATAGGATGTTTGTCAAGCTGTCTAGATTGATTGTAAGCTTATCCACTAACATGCGAGGCGATCATGTAAGGGCGCAATCATAAAAATAACAATCACTAACCAAGGAAAGTATTAAATAAATTGCAAGGCAAATTGAAGGTCTAACACTAAGAAATAAGAAATAATACCATTTCTAACTAGGCCAAAGAGAAACCAAAATTAACAGGGAAAATTCCACATAAAGGCCTAAACTGTTTTCGTTTTCTCAAATAAGAACCTGAAATGGACTTTGTTTTAAATAAAGATCTGAAGTGGTCAAATCGTCTCAAATAAGAACTCAAAGTGAAATTTGTTTTAAATAAGAACTGGAAGTGGTCATATTAATTTAAAAAAAAAGGCCTAACCTCTCATATCAAAAGGCATTCTCGTCTTTTAACTTATTTTTTTTCTATTTCTTTCTTTTTCTTTTTTCTTTTTCCCCTTTCCCTCCACTTTGGCCATGACGGAGGTCGCTGGACTCGGCGAAGGGTAGCTTCCATTGCCAAATTTGGCAAGGGCAGCCCTCGCCCTCGTATGACCTTGCTAGCCTAGGCGAAGGCGACCCTTGCCCTCACTTGAGCTAGCGAGGGCAGCCCTTGCCAATGTTAGGTGAGGGTGTTCCTCGCCAAATCTAGTGAGAGGGAGGGTCACCCTTGCCGACGTCGAGCGAGGGCAACCCTCCCCAAATCTGGTAAGGGTGACTATCGCCCTAACCCAATGTTGGGCAACCTCGGTGACCATTAATGGCGATGGCTGGGGAGAGAAGAGCAAAAAAAAATCAAAAGAAAAGAAAAGGAAAAGAAAAGAAAAAGAAAAAAAAAAAAAAATTAAAAATTAAAAATATATAGTTGTATTTTTTTTTTTTAACCAAAATACCCTTTCTTCAATAGTCAGAATAGTCAACAGTTAGCCAAAAGCCCTTATTTGAGATGATTTGGTTACTTCATGTCCTTATTTGAGACGATTTAACCACTTCATACTTTTATTTAAAATAAGATCCATTTCGAGCCATTATTTAGAATTTTCCCAAATTAATATATCAAAAGTGCACAACCACATGATAGTCGAAATGAAAATGCACAAATAATGACTTAACATTTGTCTCTAATACTCAAATCTTATGGTAAAGCCCTAAAAGCTTGTTGAATTTTGAGCACAATTTTTTATCATCAAATTTTGAAAGAAAACTATTAAAAAAACTTAGTTTTAAGTTTTTCTTAAAAAGTGATTTTTAATTAATTTTTAATATAGAAAGTATGAACTCGGGCGGGGCCTGGGTCCGGTCCAAATGTGGGCGGAGGTAGTCTCTCGGTTCTGGGCCATGGACATAAATGGGCCTATTCAAAACAAGACCATTCAAACAGAAAATCACGAAGCCCATTTCGTTGGAATTAAAAACACTAAGCCCATCTTGCTAAATGAACAGCCCAAGAACCTCTAAGACTAAAGCCAGCCCGAACTACTAAAACCACTTAGGCCCAAGATTACTCAAACATCGAATCCCCAACATATTACTGACGTTTTCCTCCTCCTGCAAGTTCATTCCTAAAGCTAGACGTCAACTCCAAAACAAGCGCGGCTCAACCATCAACGCTCTCAGACTTCATCACTCTTGATAGCCTACGTATGCCACCACTGCCGGCCCTGTTAACGCCATCGCCATCGCTTGCCACACTGGATGAATATCCGCCCATGAGACATCTGTGAAAATTATTCACATAAACAACTAACCAATCAAGAAGAAACAGATCCATATATGATTGTAAAACACCGAAATTAATAAACACAACGGAATTAAAGCGTACTTGTTTGAGCCATTGCTTCACTTAAAGGAAAATAGATCAATCTGATAACCAGTGATCTATCGAATGCTAGATCTTCCTCTCTATGACCTATTTCAGTATAGCAGCTTTTAATGGGACTAAAGCAATTGATAGGTATAACCTACCCTTTTATAGGCTAGAGAGGGGACCTAGCAAACCCTAATCAACAGCGTGTCAACTAGGCCCTTCCCATTACGGGCTTCGGTTAAACACAATTGCCTACACTTTGCTGCTCAACTAGGCCCGTTATCAATAGATGCCAATACCCTATTTAATCGGATCACTTTGTAGGGTTCAACAAATATTGGAATATCCATTAACCCGATTATTTAAAATAGAAAATCAATTAATTAATGTAAGCCCATATTATAGGAAATTTCCAACATTCTTCCACTTGGGCTACATTAATTAACTTATTTTATTTTGAAAAAGATTTTATATTGAAAACGACACTATCGGGTTAATAACTGAAAATTTTGTTTTATGTGGCCACAACTTTAAAAATAATATTCCAATAACGGTATCTCAAAACCAATCCAATCTTATATAACCTCGCATAGGACTATGGAGATCAATGTGTTAAGAAAATGCCACAACACAAGACCTTCCATAATCACATATAATAAGTATTATATTTTCATGGATCATGGGCCTAGTAGTGTAATAAGAAATAGTGCCAACATGTGATCAAAATATACACTATTTCTTATCGGTCCTCAATACAATTTCTCAACGACATAAAACTGCATTAACGCAATTTCTAAACAACACGAAATTGCACACTATGTCACAATCCAACATGAGATCTCATAATCAATGACATCCAGTCATCTTTAAACTAATATTTGTTTAAAGATACTGTTTTATATTTCCATTTCTCAGTCAACAGGAGAAATGATAACAATAGAATCAATAACAACAATCATTGAAAATAAATGCTTTAATAAACATCATAAAAACATTATCAATCTGCATATAATTATAATATCCAGAAATACAAATTATATAACTCCCACTAACAAAAGAAATCAAAAGAATCTAAGACACCCATTTCTTTACATGTTCTTTAAACAAAATGGGTCATAAACCTTTTGTTAGAGGATAACCAACATGGACTCAGTTATGACATTCTCGATCACACTATCTCCATTTTTTACCAAGTCCTTAACAGTATAACATTTGATCAAGTTAATATTTCAACTGTGGCATTGTTGTTATTTACAGCAAAGGTAACTGTTTGTCACACATAATGCAATAAGATCAATTATGGGCAATAAGTAATTCAACAAAAATAATTAGTACATTATAAACTCCCCTTTGGGCAGAGTGTATAATGCACCATTATTTTCACAGCATGAAGTTTATAAAGCAACAACAAAGAGAATTACATATAATTGTCAAGGATCCATCCCCTTTGGGCAGACAAATCCTTTAAATTATACATCTCCATAATATCAATATAGAGAGACGATAAAGGAGAATTACATATAATCTTCAAGGATCAATCTCCTTTGGGTAGACAAATCCTTTAAATTATATATCTCCATTATCTCAACATAGAGGAGAATTACACATAACTCTAAAAAATTTATCCCCTTTAGGCAGATAAACCTTTTGAGTCATACATCCCCATCATTCATCTCTAATATATCAATATAGAGGGGAATTACATATAACTTTAAAAAATTTATCCCCTTTGGGCAGATAAATCTTTTTGAGTCATACATCCCCATCTTTTAATTTTGGAATTTATCTTCATGCAATTTTCAAATTAATATACACAATAACCCCCTTCGGGCAGGTAATTGTATATACTAACTTTTATCAATGAGGAACTTCAACAATTTACAAACTTTAACAATTTGTAAATAATGTTCCATTTAATCAATGCCCAAAAATTAATCAAACAATATGAAACACTTTACAATATGTGCTTCCAAAAATCATATTGCACTTTTTCAAACAACAATTTTTGCCACAAATTTTATTTTATTTTATTTTTGGTTATAGTCTCGTAGGAGTCCTCATTGTTATGATGGAACGCAACTTCATCACAATATCATCGCTGACCAGGCATTGCTCCATCAATATATCTTTCAATTAACGAAGGATCTCTAACCACAGATCAACGCCATTCGACATTGACAAGAACAACTATTCACATCACACAGCATTACCCAGAGGAACACCCACATCAAGAAAAAGAAAAACCAACAGAAGTCTAGTCTAGAATCCTACGTGACAATATTTGAATAGTAGGATTGTCGAATCTGACTTTTCTAATAGTTAAACATCAAAAAGACACTCAAATGAAATTTTTAGAAGAAAGTCTGCAATCAACATAGTCGTTCCTAGGGTTTTGTTACCAAACTGTATAAAACTAAAATAGTTTTAGCACTTCTAATGGCTAATCCTCATTATCTACTTACAATAATTTCATTCTGATGGTGTGAACTGCAAACATGATGCAGGATAATGGACCCCACACAACAGGTGTTTCTATTGCATTTAAGAACTGCGGCATCTCAATACCAATCCAATCCTATATAACCTCAGTATAGGACTATGGAGATCAATGTGTTAAGAAAATGCTACAACGCAAGACCTTCCATAATCACATATAATAAGTATTATATTTTCATGGATCATGGGCCTAATAGTGTAGTAAGAAATAGTGCCAACATGTGATCAAAATATACACTATTTCTTATCGGTTCTTAATGCAATTTCTCAACGACATGAAACTGCATTAACGCAATTTCTAAACAACATGAAATTGCACAACTATGTCACAATCCAACATGAGATCTCATAATCAGTGACATTCAGTCATCTTTAAACTAAAATTTGTTTAAAGATACTGTTTTATACTTCCATTTCTCAGTCAACAGGAGAAAAGATAACAACGTAATCAATAACAACAGTTATTAAAATAAATGCTTTAATGAACATCATAAAAGCATTATCAGTCTGCATATAACTATAATATCCAGAAATACAATTTGCATAACTCCCACTAACAAAAGAAATCAAAAGAATCTAAGACACCCATATTCTTTACATGTTCTTTAAACAAAATGGGTCGTAAGCCTTTTGTTAGAGGATCAGCCAACATGGACTCAGTTTTGATATTTTCAATCACAATATCTCCCTTTTGACTAAGTCCTTAACAGTATAATATTTGATCTCCATGTGTTTGGACGCATTGCTGATCTTGTCATGCTTGGAATAAAACACAGCTGCAGTGTTGTCACAGTAGATCACCATAGGTCTAGCAATAGAGTCCACAATTCGCAATTCTGAGATCAAATTTCTGAGCCAAACTGCTTGAATTGATGCGCCATAGCACGCTACAAACTCAGCATACATCGTAGAATTCGTAATCAAGGTTTGCTTTGTGCTTTTCCAAGAAATAGCACCTCCAACCATCATAAAAATATATCCAGAAGTTGATTTTCTATCATCTGAACAACTAGCAAAATCAGCATATGAATATCCAATCACCTTTAGGTCCTCAACTCGCTATACACGAGCATGAAGTCCTTTGTTCGTTGTAGATATCTCATCACCTTCTTAGCTGCAACCCAATGTTCTTGACCTAGATTCGATAGATATCTTCCAAGAGTATTCACAGCAAAAGCAATATCAGGTCTGGTACATACTTGTGCATACATAAGATTGCCAACTGCACTAGCATATGGAACATTCTTCATGACTTCTTTTTCAACATCATTCTTGGGGCATTGTTCTATACTCAATTTATCTCCTTTCACAACAGGAGCATCACCTGACTTGCAGGTCTGCATATTGAATCTTTTCAAAACACGATCTATATAACTTTTCTGAGATAACCCCAGAACCTTCTTAGATTTGTCACAATAAATCTCAATGCCTAGAACAAAAGAGGCTTCCCCAAGATCTTTCATATCAAACTTTGTAGATAGAAATTTTTTTGTGTCATTCAATAGATCAACATCACTGCTAGCAAGTAAAATGTCATCTACATAAAGTACTAAGAAAATATATTTACTCCCACTTACTTTCATGTAGATGCATTGATCATACTTGTTTTCTTCAAAGCCAAACGATCTCACAACTTTGTGAAATTTTAAGTACCACTGACGTGATGCTTGTTTGAGACCATAGATGGACCTTTGAAGTTTGCACACCATATGCTCCTTTCCGGCTTCTTTAAACCCTTCAAGTTGCTGCATATAAACTTCTTCATCCAGATCTCCATTTAGAAAAGCTATCTTGACATCCATTTGGTGAAGCTCTAAGTCAAAATGACCCACCAATGCCATGATTATCCAAAAAGAGTCTTTAGTAGATACTGGGGAAAAGACTTCAGTATAATCAATGTCTTCTCTCTGTGTGTACCCTTTTGCGACTAACCTTGCCTTGAATCTCTCTATGTTGCCTTTATTGTCTTTCTTGGTTTTGAATACCCATTTGCAGTCGATCGGTTTATTCCCATCAGGTAAATCAACAAGTTCCCATACTTGATTAGTTGACATGGAAATCATCTCGTTCTTCATCGCTCCTAACCATTCATCTGCTTGATCACTATTAAGAGCTTCTTTGAAAGTCGTCGGATCAACTATATTTCCAATGTCAAAATCAGCTTCTCCAAGATAGACATGATAATCATTTAGAGGTGTTGGTCTTCTTTGTCGCTATGATCTTCGCACAGGCATTTCTGGAGCTGCATCATTCATCTGGGGAATTTCATTTGTAATGGGAGGATCTACCGTCATATTTTCGGTATTTGCTTCCTGTTGAATTTCCACTCTACTGGGATCTCCCATAGAATCATCATGCAAGATGGGCAATGGAATAGAGACCGTTTTGTTTGGTTCTTCCCTTTCAAAAGATTGAGAGGAACTCTTTTTAGCTACATCTAATTCCGAGAATTTGGCGTTTGAGATTCAACGATTCTAGTGCCTCGAGTAGGACAATAGAACCTATACCCTTTAGAATGATTAGGATATCCAATAAAGTAACATCTAGTAGTCCTGGATTCGGTCTTCTTCTAAGAAGGATCATAAATTTTCACCTCTGCAGGACAACCCCAAACTCGTAAATGATTCAAGCTTGGTTTCCTCCCTGTCCACAATTCAAAAGGTGTTTTCGGCACCGATTTACTAGGTACACGATTCAAAATATAAGTTGATGTTTTAATCGCATCACCCCATAAGTATTCAGGCAAATTAGAACTGCCCATCATACTTCGTTTCATCTCCATGAGTGTACGATTTCGCCGTTCAGCTACACCATTCTGTTCAGGACTCCCAGGCATTGTATATTGCGCGATAATACCATAGTCTTGCAAATATTTTGCAAACGGTCCCTTTTGCTGTCCAGCCTCAGTATATCGCCCATAATACTCACCACCGCGATCAGACCTAACAATCTTGATAATTTTCCCAATTGTTTCTCAACTTCAGTACGAAACACTTTAAACATCTCAAGAGCATCAGTCTTCTCCTTAATTAGATAAACATAACAATAACGGGAGAAATCATCAATGAACGTGATGAAGTACTTATTTCCACACAAGGTGGTTGAGTATGGCCCACTAATATCAGTATGAATTATCTCCAATAGATTTTGACTGCGAGTAGCCCCTTTCTTCTAGGTTTTAGTTAATTTTCCCCTCACACAATCAATACAAGTCTCAGTATCATCTGAGTCAAGAGGAGGAAGAATATCAGCCTTGATAAGTCGCTTTACCCTTTCTTTTGAGATATGCCCTAATCATTTATGCCATAGTAATGAAGATCTATCCTTGATTAAAGATCTCTTAGCAACAACATTCTCGACATTGAAAGAGCAATATGGTCTATCGGGAGATAAGGAAAATCGATATAATCCATCAGACAAAACACAATTCCCAATAATTCTGGAATCATAACTCAAATCCACTCTTTTATTCGCAAAATGAAGACAATATCCAGCTTTGTCAAGCAAAGAAAGAGATACTAAGTTTCTCCTAAAACTAGGAACATAAAAGACATTGTTCAAGATAAGCTGAAAACCAGAATCTAAATTCAAAACAACTGTCCCTATGCGCTCCACATCAACTCCAGTATTGTTTTCAACTTTAAGCTTTGACTCCCTCAGACTTGGATTCCTTAGATTTGTGAGACCCTGTAAGACAGTAGTCACATGAACAGTAGCACCAAAATCAAGCCACCAAGAATCCAAAGGAACATCAACCAAATTTGATTCAAAGCAAACCAACAACTCACCTTGGTGACTTTCTTTTCTTGCTTTTAGCCAAGCTTGGAATTTGTAGCAATTGGCTCTCTTGTGACCCTGTTTCTTGCAGTGAAAACATTTAAAATCCTTATCTCCATTTCTCCCATAGTTCCCATTTTTCTTAAAGTCTTGCCCTTTCTTTGGACCATAAGCATTTAACCCTTTAGGCTTCCATTTGCCTCTAGATGAACTCAACTTGGCATTGGTAGTTAAGTGGGCGGACTCATACTTTTCCTTCTTTAACTTCTCTTCCTCAGTCACACACTTAGTAATCAAGGCATTAATGCTCCATGTCTCATTCTGAGTACTATAAGCAGTCTTAATCTGGCTAAATTCAGCTGGCAGAACATTTAAGGCGTGATGCACAATATAATTCTCAGAAAGGACAATTTCATGAGCCTTAAGTTTGGACTGAATGTGGACCATTTTCAGAATAAATTCTCTAACACCCATAGCAGCATCATACCTCATGTTCGTTAACTCACTCAAAAGTTCCCGCTTGACCTTATCTCGAGACTCTATATCTTTCTCCCACCGCTTCAAGGAACTGCTGTCGCATTCGTATCTTCCGGCAAACCACTAATGAGATGCTCAAAAGAATGGACCTCTTCATAGCAATGAGGCTCGCCGGTTAGATTTTTCCCATCTAGCATAATGGGCCTTTTGATCTCGCAAGTACTTTGATCATTGGGCCCGGGTTCATCCTCACGTAGAGCCAAGTCCATATCAACAATGCCCAAAGCAAACTCTATATGTTGCTTCCATCTCTTAAAGTTTGATCCAGTTAACATTTCAACCGCGGCATTGTTGTTAGTTACAGCAAATGTAACTGTTTAACACACATAATGCAATAAGATCAATTATGGGCAATAAGCAATTCAACAAAAATAAAAAGTACATCATAAACTCCCCTTTGGGCAGAGTGTATAATGCACCATTATTTTTCCCAGCATGAAATTTATAAAGCAACAACAAGGAGAATTACATATAATTGTCAATGATCCATCCCCTTTGGGCAGACAAATCCTTTAAATCATACATCTCCATAATATCAACATAGAGGGGAATTACATATAATTTTCAAAACATTTATCCCCTTTGGGCAGATAAATATTTTTTAATTATACATCCCCATCTTTTAAATATGGGAATTAAACTTCATGCTTTTTTCCAAATTAATATACACAATAACTTCCTTTGGGCGAGTAATTGTATATATTAATCCTTTATCAATAGGGAACTCCAAAATTTATGCCCATAATTCATCAAACAATATGAAACACTTTACAACATGTGCTTCCAATGATCATATTGCATTTTTTTTTTCAAACAACAATTTTTGCCACAATTTTTTTTTAAAATTTTATTATTATTATTTTAATAATACGGACCCAAACCCGCGGGCCCTTACCTGCGCCCGGCCCGCACGCAAGCCACTTAAAACGGGCGGGCTGCGAATAAAATTGGCCCACAAATTCAAAACATATAAATTAATAAAAATGAGCTAAGCCCATTAATTTTGGGCTCTGGGTTCTGGGCGTGAGCCCAGAACCTTAATGTTTTTTAATAAAGGTCCTGGGCTACGCCCAGAACCTTAAACATAAAAAAAACAAAAAAAACAAAAAAAAAAAAAAAAAACAAAGAAAGGATGGGCTTACGCCCATCCATTGGTCCGGCCCGGCTGGAGGGTCTTCTTCAACCTCCAGCCGGGTCCCGAAGTTGCAGAAAACCGGGTCGCATGACCCAGTTTCGACCCGAAGCTCCAAAATACCATAGAAACACTGATTTTTTTATGAAATTTATCCATGGATATTGCATATAACATCAATATGATTGACTATAATGAATTAAACGGAGAAAAAACCAACTAAATCTACCACATGCAAGCTTCGAAGTTTCGGACTAAAGCTCCCATGGCCGAATTTCGAATTTCTTAAATTTAAACCCTAAAAACTCAATTTAATACATCAAAAGATACTAAAACAAATATATATAACAATACCCATGCAACGGTTTACATCATACATCAATCGATTGCAAGTAATTTGCAAATTCTAGAACTTTTTCACGTATAAACCCTAGAATTTCAAATCTGAAATTCTCTCTCAATTCTCAACGAAATTATGCAAATTATATATGGTTGAAAAGATCTTGACATGTAGAACAAAAGCCCTATGTTTTCGGGATCAATCAAGAAAAATATCCACACGAAAAAAAATAATGTCCATATTCGGCTTAAAGAGGAGGATTTCGAATTTGTCCATAAAATATATATATATATATATATTTAGGTTCCACAATCATATATGATCGACTCTGATACCACATGTAGAAAATTTATTCACATATACAACTAATCAATCAAGAAAAACGGATCCATATATGATTGTAAAACACCAAGATCAATAAATATAGCGGAATTAAAATGTACTTGTTTGAGCCATTGCTTCACTTGAAGAAAAATAGATCACTCGATAATCGGGATCTATCGGAATGCCATCTTCCTCTCTATGACCTATTTCGGTATAGCAGCTTTCAATGGGATTAAAAGTGATAGGTATAACCTACCATTTTATAGGCTAGAGAGGGGACCTGAAACCCTAATCAACACGTGTCAACTGCCCTTCCATTACGGGCTTCAGGTTAAACACAATTGCCTACACTTTGCTGCTCAACTAGGCCCGTTATCAATAGATGCCAATACCCTATTTAATCAGATCACTGTAGGGTTCAACAAATATTGGAATATCCATTAACCCGATTATTTAAAATAGAAAATCAATTAATCAATGTAAAGCCCATATTATAGGAAATTTCCAACATTCTCCCACTTGGGCTACATTAATTAACTTATTTTATTTTGTAAAAGATTTTATATTGAAAATGACACTATCGGGTTAATAACTGAAAATTTTGTTTTATGTGGCCACAACTTTAAAAAATAATATTCCAATAACGGCATCTTAATACCAATCCAATCCTATATAACCTCAGTATAGGACTATGGAGATCAATGTGTTAAGAAAATGCTACAACACAAGACCTTCCATAATCACATATAATAAGTATTATATTTTCATGGATCATGGGCCTAGTAGTGTAGTAAGAAATAGTGTACTATTTATTTTTGGTTATAGTCTCGTAGGAGTCCTCATTGTTATGATGGAACGCAACTTCATCACAATATCATCGCTGACCAGGCATTGCTTCATCAAGATATCTTTCAATTAACGAAGGATCTCCAACCACAGATCAACGCCATTCGACATTGACAAGAACAACTATTCACATCACACAGCATTACCCAGAGGAACACCCACATCAAGAAAAAGAAAAACCAACAGAAGTCTAGTCTAGAATCCTACGTGACAATATTTGAATAGTAGGATTGTCGAATCTGACTTTTCTAATAGTTAAACATCAAAAAGACACTCAAATGAAATTTTTAGAAGAAAGTCTGCAATCAACATAGTCGTTCCTAGGGTTTTGTTACCAAACTGTATAAAACTAAAATAGTTTTAGCACTTCTAATGGCTAATCCTCATTATCTACTTACAATAATTTCATTCTGATGGTGTGAATTGCAAACGTGATGCAGGATAATGGACCCCACGCAACAGGTGTTTCTATTGCATTTAAGAATTGCTGTCAGGCTGTCAGCATCTCATATCCATTGTGCAACTTATACACATTGTAATCATAAAATCACTAGCCACAACATCAACACATTACCCTGGTAAATCATAAAGACGGAATTAAAGGACAACCCAAGAATTGGCCTCGCTCACGCTACCCAAAAAGACCACCTTTTTTTTTTTTTTAACATGACCTAACCGTAATTGGCCTCTGCCACCCCACCTAGAATCCAAAACTCATGTAACTTTACATCATGAAGAGAATCTCCAAACCCTGAAAAACCATAAGACCATCACCACAACGAGAAAAACCATCACTAACGGTCTCCGATTCCCACGGAATCATCCGCTTCCATCTAGCTACAAACGCCTCACACAAAAACAGAACTACTCAAGAAGCCATCGTTCCGACTATTTTTCCCTACTGCTCAGCCAAAATGGAGATCCCATAAAGAATTATCAAATCAGACACTCAATTCACACACAAATCAAAATCCCCAGCAAGCATGCCACTTATTCTCATGCAAAACCACCTGAAGTAATAAAATCCCTAGTCCCAGCAGCATTAAAGTGCCAAAGAAGAACAATACTCAAAAGTAAATCCACATCCGCACGCCACATTGCAAACGAAGAACCACCTCAACGAATCACATTCCAATAGAATCCGAACTCAAAAAACCCCCCACAACTCCCTGACACCCGAAACAGGAGCCCTAGGGTTTCACGAGGGGGTGCGGGACGGCGCCCAATCACACTGTCCTTCTCGCGCGGTGAATTGGACGTGCTCGTCGTCGGTGGGTTTCCGGCGTTTCGTGCATGGATCATTAGAAAATCTAATATTTCGATGTCCAATCTACTCAATGTGAATGCATTATTTTTATTCAATTAAACAAACACCGTCAGCTCCTCCCCTGCCATAAACACGGCCCCAGGGCATAAAAGAAGGAAGACCCTTCATTCCACAGTTTCCAGAACATTACTTTAAAAAAAAAAAAAAAAACTTTTGATTCAAGAGATCAACTTAACCCTTGAACAGGCTCACAAAACAAAAGACTCTCCGCAAACCCATCATCCAAAAACGCCGAATGTCAGCATCTAACAGGGTCATTGCACCAAAACAAGAATGCGAAACATGCGCATAAGAGGCTATCAATAGCAAAGAAATCCAAATCCATACTGTTACAGAGATATTCTTCAAGAACATTACTGTAATTTGATAGTTTGACCATAGTGGGCATATGGATCTGCTTATTGTCCCAGCAAAATAAAGGAAGATACGAATGCTGGATAAAGTATCTGGGATAGTTTATGTATCTTTTAGATTAACGAGTATGCTAGTCAAATACCTTGATCAGTTGATTCTTTATTAGTGGCTGGTATCTGATTCTTGTATTATACGAACTCTCCATATTGAATGGAGCCTCTCAGCTTTACTGAAATCTTGGAAAATTAATATGGTATTCATAGTGGTCCATGATGAAAAAGTTCTCACAGAGCAGACACTCCACAAATTCCGTTCAGACAACAAGCAGAAGCGAATGACGGAGGAACAGAGGAGAGAGGACCGAAGTACATGTAATGCGTATGGACTAATCTACTAACACGAATCGCATTGAAACCCCAAAGATCAAGTCAGCAGAATCAACCAAAACCCTAATCGCTCGTTCAAAGGGGAACAAACAATCAGCTACAGTAATCTCCAAACCAACCGTTGCTACCGTCAAATTGAAAAGAAAAACGAAGGTAACACTAGAATGTAACTTAAAAGTCTAGAACTTTTTTATGTATAAACCCTAGAATTTCAAAGTTAAAATTTTCACTCAATTCTCAACAAAATCATAGAATTTATATATGATTGGAAAGATCTCGACATGTAGAACAAAAGCCCTATGGTTTCGGGATCAATTAAGCAAAAAAATTTACACGAAAAAAAAATAATGCCCATATTCGGCTCAAAGAGGAAAATTTCGAATTTGTCCATAAAAAGATAAAATTTGGGTTCTACAATCATATATGATTGGCTCTGATACCACATGTGAAAATTATTCACATAAACAACTAACCAATCAAGAATAAACGGATCCATATATGATTATAAAACACCGAAATCAATAAACACAACGGAATTAAAAGCGTCTTTGTTTGGCCATTCTTTCACTTGAAGGAAAATAGATCAATCGATAACCAGGTGATCTATCGGAATCTTGCAGATCTTCCTCTCTACACCTATTTCGGGTATAGCCTTTTAATGGGACTAAAGCAATTGATAGGTATAACCTACCCTTTTATGCGTAGAGAGGGCCTGAAACCTTAATCAACACAATCAACCCAGGGCCTTCCCATTACGAGGGCTTCGGTTAAACACACCGCTACACTTTTTCTTTGCTTCAACTGGCCATTATCAATAGATGCGGTGCCCAATTCAATAAAATTACTTGTAGGGTTTATCAAATATTGGAATATCCATTAACTCGATTATTTAAAATAGAAAATCAATTAATCAATATAAGCCCATATTATAGGAAATTTCCAACAACATCATCAACCACATTACCCTCTTCGGGTCAATACCAATCGCCGTTATCTTCCGATACACATGCCACATTCGCAATGGCAAGACAGAACACTGAATAGAGCAGAGATCGGGAAAGCAAGCCAACATGAATGACCCAAGAGATTGAGGTTTCGGCCCTAGACTTCAACCGATTCCTCACGCGCAAAACATAGAGTAATAAAAACGCAAAGAAACTCTTATGCTCCCACCTAGTTCAACAACGGAAATAATGCTCAACGAGCGACAAGGAGTTTGTGATGATGTGAAATCTCCCTGTACGCACTTAAGAACGAATGGGATCGACAACGCATGTGCACAGGCTGACTTGGACCTATTATCAAACATGTGATGACCACGGATCGAGAAGAAGACACTAACCATCTTTAGAACTCGAACTCCCGTCCGAACTTGAGAGAACCGATAAGCAAAGTTCGAAAACGACGGATAACGACTGGTTGAAAGCAAATCCGCAGATAAACTAGAAAATGTCAAGACTCGGTTTCACGGGTTGGCCAAAACCGGGCAAGGCAGCAAAAGGTTCACGGGACGGGCGTACAATCGCGAGGGGCTCCCTACCCGACTTGGAGACATCGGTTAAACGGTGCGCTCGACACAAATATGGCCATGGCCGACCGCTTCGACGCCTCCGAGCCTAGATCCTCGGGTGTGGGGTCTCGGAACCAGGAAAAGGGACTCGCCGGAAACACGTACGCCGGGGAGCGGTTGTCTTGGGGACTCCGTTCGGAGGTCGTCGGGGACGCGTAGTTGGATCGATGGGGGCGAGGCTGAGCGCCGCTCTCCGATTTCACTCTCGGCCTCCCTCTCTCTCTCGGATCTCTCAAGCTCTCCCCTCCGTCCCCTCTCAAACGAGCCAGCCTCCCCTTCGCTCGCTCTCCTCTCTCCCTTTTAAGCCGTTCGGCGCGAATGGCCTCCTGCGACGTCAGCTGCCACTGCCGTCTTGGCCCCGACCACCAACTCCCGGTCGACGCTCTGCCTCTGTCCTGTTCCATCTGTCGTCCTTCTCTGTCCTCTTGCGTCCTCTCGTTCGACCAGCGTGAGGGAAGAGAGGAAAGAAGGAAGAGGGAAGGAGACTAGGCCGGGGAAGAAGGAAAAGCGAAGAGGCTGAGCCGGCCCAGGCGGAAATAAAAGGAAGAAAAAGACGGCCAGCCCGGCCCAGCCTTTGTTTTTTCTTTTTTAAATAATAACAATATTCTTTTTAATTAATTTTTTCCTCTTTTTTTTTTTATAAATTTTTTTTTCTATTACTACTAATGCAAATACTCGTGATTTCTATATGCTGCGCAATTTAATGTATTATTTTTGTTAGGAATTAAGAGTTAATTCCCAAATTTCTATGCAATTAATGATGATTAAACTGATCATTAAAATATAGGTGTCAACAAAGAGTAACCAAGATCGCTTCACAGTTACATACCTCACTCCCAAAGTGCACAAAGATAGGATTCAGGGTGCGTTTGGAATCAACTTTGCAAGGGGCTTTGGGCTTCTAAAGATACTTGAAATTTCTAAAGGGGTGTTTGGGAACAACTTTAAAATTCCCATTAGGCCAAAGGCGGCCTTCTCAAGGCTGGCCAAGGCGGTGAAGGGTGCGCCTTGGGCTTTCGGCTTTCCGGCATCTGACAAGTGACACTGTTCACTTTTTTTTATTTTTTTCCAAAACTATCCTCACCTATTCTCGATTTTTCCGGTTTTGCCCTCGTCATTGTATTGTTCATCTTCTTCTCCGTTGAAGGCCGACGACGTGTTCCTCGAAGCTGTGAGCGGCCGCCGACGGCTCGGCATGGTCGCGGTGGCCTAGGCGACCGTCGCCGGGGAGTGGTGCAACCGCCGCCTTGTCTGGGTCGCGGCGAGGTTTGGGTCGCCGACCTCGCCGCAACCCAGATCCGAGGGCGGCGAGGTCCTCCCGCGACCTCGCCGCCCCAGATCTTGGTCGTAGCGGTCGCCGGAGGTCGCGTGACCTCGCCGCGACCCGGATCGGGGGCGGCGAGGTCGCGTGACCCCGCCGCGACCCAGATCTGGGCCGCGCGAGGTCGCGGGGACCTTGTCGCCCCGAGATGCAGGTCGCGGCGGGGTCGCCCGGCGTCCGACGACCCTCGCCGATGGTGTTCAGCGGTCGCCCGACGTTCGGCGACCCTCGCCGGTGGTCTTCAGCGGTCGCCCGACGTCCGGCGACCCTCGCCGGTGGTCTTCAGCGGTCTCCCGACGTCCGGCGACCCTCGCCGGAGGTCTTCAGTGGACGTCCGGCGGCCACCTGCCCTTGTCGGTTATTTTTTTTTTTCTTTTGATAATTTATTTTATCATCAAAGCCCTTTGTAAATGTAATTCCCCCAAACATCATTTTGCTCAAAGGTACTTCAAATGGGCTTTCAAACTACAATTTACCAAACACACTTTGCATTTTGGAAAATACCTTTAACTCAAAGGTCTTTGCATTTTCCCAAAGACTTTCCCCAAAAGACTTCCCAAACGCACCCTCAATGGGGTGCAAATTAATTTGGAGCTACGTGCAGAGAAAAAAAATTGCAAGAAAAAGTAAATTGCATTTTTTTTGGTTGAAATAAATTGCATTGAAAGAGTAAATTTCAAGGAAAATAAAATGGTGCATTCAAAAGTAAATCTAAGCATAGATTATGGATTTGCTTGATGGTGGAAAGTGAGAGTTTTACAATCTCAAAACATTGGTATTTATAAACCAAATACTAATAATAATCGTTCCCTCCTATACATGTGAGAACCACGCGCATAACTCCAATTATTCCACCTCTTTTGCAACTTCGAACTTCAAAGACAAATGCTACCACATGCAAACTCAATCATGAGCTCTTCCTTATTACTTCCCTCAACTTACCTGTACATCTTTTTGTTTCCACTTTCTCTGCCATTTTCTTCCCCTCTCATAAATATTGGATTAGCATCTAATGTACCTATTTCGAAATTGTTAAATTCTCTCACCTAGCGCTTGTGATTTTTGTTTAATTTTCTAATAATTTTATCTTAGTCAACAAAAGAGTCGTAACTCATCTTTAGTTAATTCGATCAGCCTAAACATGGCAATATGTCGGCATCTTTGCAATTTTAATGAAAGATCTAACTTGATAATATATATATATATATATATATATATATATAAATTAGATACCATATTGGCAGAAAAAAAGAGTATATGAATAATATTGAACAAATTAAAAAAGGTAAAGGCGCTGGCAATTCCATTATTCCTAAACATTTCATACGAGTTTTATGAAAAGATTTTTCTAGAGGCTTTGTTATACACCATGGGTATATTACTTTGGGTTCTTCTCTAGTAATTGTGAGTAGTCATAGACTCTCTAGTTTAAGAATTGGAAATCACTAGTTCAAATCCCACTAAGTGCAAACACAAAACCCACCTTCCACATCTTTTAATCTTTACGGCGAGCTCATGGGAATCATTGCTGATTGGTCAAAATTTATTCTTATCGGATGGGGAGGGTTTTGAGGGAAACATCTCACCCACACGGCTCACCATGATTGTAGCCTTCCTTTTGTTCTGGCTATGTCCGATGGTCAATCGCAGCTATTTACCTGAACAACTTGGACAGAACAACGGTGATGAATTTGGTCCTCCCAATTTCTGAATATCCTCTAATTTGATGGGAGGCGGCCGCGTGGTCCGATCATAAAGAGAACTAAGAAAATGTCCTTGAAGTCCTGGGGTATTGAAGGGATTGTCCTTGCTGGTGTTGGACAAAAGGTGAGGGAGTTAATGAGGGAAAACTGCCTCGTTAAAAGATTTCGTATATCTCTAAGCACATCCTGTTCATCCTCTGGCGCTAGAGGGGAAAGCTTGTTTTAAGTGCTCGAGAAGAGCCTCATCGGAGTTGACAACACCGCGACTATCCTGATAAATCATTGAGATGCTCCTGGTAAAGCTAAAAAACAAAGAAAGAGAGAGAGCATACGAACGACATTGAACAATTTAAAAGATACTTATATTGAGATTCTGTTATCGCTAAGCTTTTCGCACAAGTTTTATTAAGAGAGCTCATATGTTGGGAAGTGTATCACTTTCCGTTGTTTTCATGCTATAACAAAGACAATAATACCTTTATAAAAATGATCCACATGCATCGAGTCTATTTCCATTTTCACTTTTGTTATCTTCTCTAACCTTTCTACAAATTGCTTCTTTCTTCATCGCCGCTAGTCATTGCCTTCGACCGCCACAATCTTGTTGCCGATCGTTGCTCACATGGTAGAGAGAGATGCGCTCCACACAGATTGAATTCAAAACATTTTTCAGAGTATTTTTGAGAGAGATTTCACCAAAAATTTCCCTCAATAAATCGATTTCTAGAGCTTTTTTTTCTTGTTTTCGGCTCGTCGCCACGCCCAAGGCGACAAAGCCATAGCCAGACCGCTGCTTCCAAGAAGCCCCAATTCAACTCTGTCTTGCGGCGGTGAAGATTGAAATGGCCAAAAGTCTTGAAGCCCTTCTACTGGTCTTCGTTTTAGCTAACCACGATTACAAGAGCTCCCATAGTTGATTGGACTGCCTACTATGACTTAGCTTGACTTCATTGAAAAGGAAATCTCCGATTCTCTATCATGCTATGTTTTGGAAGACAGTGAAGTGAGTGTAACTCTCGTTTAACTTCAACCAGGCTTGGCCATATTAGAGTCCATATATTTGATAATGAACTTCACATGTTAATTTCATTTTAGTATGGTCACGAATACGAATTTGGAATCGCAAAGATCTTCTACTTAATTGATTGGCTGCAATATGTTCAGTGCAATGTCTATGACCTTTCAATGTGGATTAGTTTCATCATTTTCTAAACCTGAAAGTTTGTTGGCTTAGATTAAGTGAGATTAATTGATTTTCAAGTCATTCAAGCACGACCTCTAATGTTTTCACAATGATTGAATACATTTCTGAATCATTATGTTCCTCTGTCCTATGTTCTATTTTCCTATAGCGATTGATGGCGATTACGGCCGAGAGATGTTCAAGAGAAGATGACGTATGTACTGATGTCTAGTGATTACTCATGTCGCTATAATGTTATGCCTCTATATACTAGTTAAACTTGTGCTCATGTGTGGCGGATGCTTAATGAATGATGGTGGTTGTGATCAAAAGCGAAGGTTTTCTTTCGGTGATGTTAGGGCTTGATGATTGACATCGAGATAATCAGAATTCTAAGAACGTTGGATTGGGCATATGGGGAAGACGATGGAAAATGATTGGATAAAGACAAAAAAACAAAGAAAGACGAGATGACAATAGAAAATGGGCTCGATATTGGCTTTGACAAGAAATGGTTTAAGAGTGCTTTTAGTGTCGTGGGCTTCAGTTGGGTCTCAGAAGGTCTGGGCTTGACATAGTCTAGATAGGTTTGGGCTTGACTTAGTTTAAATAGTTGTGGGCTAAGTTTGATATCAGTGTCTGTGGACCGGACCCGCGAATTTCAGTGTTGGCCCACATTCGGGCCCGGCCCTGACTTCCCATTTTCGGAATATAAAAATAAAAAAAATTGAAAAAAATTAGAAAAATAGGTCTTGATTAGGTTATTAGATTTCAATATTAGCGTTAGTTCATTTTCATGTAATTAGTGCACATATGGTTTAGGAAATTCCATGGTCTTTTATAAGTTTTAGTTTAGATTTACAAAAAATTGGTTTCCTAGAAAATTTGAATTTGATTTTGAGCTAAGCTCATAGGGCTTACTGTGCAGGGGCTTAATAACAAAGCGATGTTATATTCTTTGCCCATTTTTTTATTGAATTACTTTACTACACTTTACTTTTTACACGTTCTTTCATTAATAACTTTGATGAATTAATTGTGATTCCTTTATATTGCTTTTTTTGTGTTGTAATTTGCTTGTTTTAGATGAATGATTACGTTACATTTTGAGGATCCCAATAAACACAACAATATTACATGGCCATTTAGCAGACAAAAACTTTAAGTTTCATAATTTGGTAAAAAGACTCTATGAACACTCTAGTTGACAAATAACCAAGTCGTAGTAGTGTCGAAAGGATACTAGTTAAATAATTAGTGTAAGTAAGTTCCTAACCTTAGATCTCTAATTGTGTAAACAGTGTGGTATTCTCTAATGTCTCACTTTGTTTTTAATTCCAATAGACTAGTGGCGACTCTTTCATATAGAATTTTCATAGGTTAATTTAATGAAATTGAATTTTCCAATGTTGCGCAAGATAAGAATTCGAAGGAACCCACATCGATTGACAATTGTTGGTCCTCCACTCGACATTATCTTCAAAACCATATTTTCCTGCCTATCGAGAGGCTTGCGACCGTACAAAATATCACAAATGACTTGTAAAAGTGGGTAAGTTATTTTAATTATTTCATATTTTTTTATATTCCTTTTGAATTTTCACTATAAAAAAAAAATTAATCATTCATTGTATCTTTGGTTCTTTTTGTCAAACTTTGAATTCTAAATGATCTCAAATTTAAGTTTAATTCGACCGGATTGTCCCAAGAAGATATGTCGATCAGGTAATTCAAGTTAGCATTGAGTACTCCAGTGAGTTGAGTTTAATCACGAGATTAAGCTCTTAATTTACTAGTTTGAGGTCCAATTCAGGCTCGATGAAAAGATCTAGATGGCTAAGCCAATAGATAAGAATTCTTTTTGTGAAGTAACCAAGCTAAGCATAGAGCCATTTCATGTAAAGAAAAACCGAAATTTAAATCTTGCCTGAGCCCATTCCGCATGGCTAGGCCTTATCTATCATTTTCTATTTAATTTAGGTTTCATTTGGTTCACAAAAAATTAATGACTTAGAAACTATTTTCCTAAAAGAGATTGCTTAAGTCGACTACAAAAATGAATTCAGACTAAAAAAAAAAGAAGAAGACTACAAAAATGAATGAACAAAAATTTTCGCATCATCCATGAAAATATGGAGACATAAATTATTCTCTATAATGAAAATATCTTTTACCAGCTAATTATTTGAAGTGATGCAACCGATCATTATTAGAAAAATGTTTGTCAAATCATTTACTTTTCGCAAAATAAATGATGGCTTAATGTTCTTTTCTTGTCATGCTTGTGCTTGAATATTTGGGCCTGATAGTAGATCGATCTTGCCCATTGATCCAGTCTAAAATGAATGCTAAAATAAACTTCGAGGTTTCTTTTTTCTTTTCCTTTTTTTTCTCGCAAGAGGTAATATCTTCGTCTATACTATACTACTTATTAAGGGAAAAGTGTGGAAGTTGGTCTCTCTTTTAACAATCCAATTGTGCCCTTCAAAAAACAACCATTGTTCCTGCACTTTGCAAATGGTTGTAGATATACGAGGGCCCAGGGGTTGTGATTTAACCATCTGCTCTAGTTGGCGGTTTACTGGGACTTTAGCGAGCAATAAAATCACAAGTATCAGGACGATATCATCATTCCTTATTGAAACTACTCTGTTTTTTTCTCGATGATAAAATTGGGATGACGTTACTATTTTAGAATACATCGCGTAATTCACAGATTTGCGCATTAATGATCCAAATGCCCTTTCTCTTCATAGGGAGGAGTAAAGGCAACTGAGGAATTCATTAGATAATTTATATCTAAAATAGCGTTAGAGTTTGGGCAATTGACATGCTTCCATAATAAGGGTACAGACCTCCCAATTTTGGACACCACTTTCAAATATCGCTAGGGAAATATTATTGCCAGTAATAATATCACGAGGATGGCAGTTCTATCTAGTATTCTAAAGGGGGTTATTAAGCATATTTAACAGAAATTTTTGCGATTGTACTGGCATGAGATGACAAAGCCATCAACCAACCAAAAGTATTTGTCATTAGAATAAGTGCATTTAACTATGGAGCAAAAGGCGCTCAATAACTAGTAATTTTGCGCTAGCGCTATTAGAAATACTTTCTCATTGAGAAATTTAATTGTTTTAAAAAAATCTTATAAATAGAGCGTACGAGGAAAAAAAAGCATCCTAAAAAGATCAAATTAGATGAGAGACGATGGAATTGACTAGTTAAAATTTCGAATAATTCATAAAATCTAGAAGCCGCCGAACTTGAATTTTATTCATAGTAGGCAGAGAGAACACACGAGTTGTGACAAGTCAATTGATCACCACCATTCTCCCTGAGACTTATCCAAAATTGTACAACACGCAAAAGCGAAAGTAACCTCGCACCAAGAAAAGCATCTTGAATAATAATCATTTCATGTCAGTCATCATTCGTATTTGTGATTTCACTTACATCGTTTCTTCTATGTATGTTTGGTTTATTTTCCCCTCTAAATTCGACATTATTAAGAATTTGAAGTCGTGTTCCTCTTTACCATCTTTGTTTCTTTAGCTGTTAATATAGATTGACTATAGCTATCTTGAAGTCTACAGACCTCCCAATTTTGGACACCACTTTCAAGTATCACTAGGGAAATATTATTGCTAGTAATAATATCACAAGGATGACCCTGCTATCTAGTATTCTAAAGAGGGTTATTAAGCATATTTAACAGAAATTTTTGCGATTGTACTGGCATGAGATGACAAAGCCATCAACCAACCAAAAGTATTCGTCATTAGAATAAGTGCATTTAACTATGGAGCAAAAGGCGCTCAATAACTAGTAGTTCTGCGCCAACGCTATGAGAAATACTTTCTTATTGAGAAATTTAAGTGTTTTAAAAAATCTTATAAATAGTGATTAGGAGGAAAAAAGGCGACCTAAAAAGACCAAATTAGAAGAAAGACGATGGAATTGACTAGTTAAAACTTTGAATAATTCAGAAAATCTAGAAGCCGCCAAACTTGAATTTTATTCGTAGTAGGCAGAGAAAACACTCGAGCTATGACAAGTCAGTCGACCACCACCATTCTCGCTTAGACTTGTCCAAAATGGTACAACAAGCAAAAGCGAAAGTGACCTCGCATTGAGAAAAGCATCTTGAATCTCGTCCTCGCTAGACTACCCAGTAATAATCATATCATGTC
Organism: Eucalyptus marginata; assembly: GCA_014182565.1. Classification (NCBI taxonomy): domain Eukaryota; kingdom Viridiplantae; phylum Streptophyta; class Magnoliopsida; order Myrtales; family Myrtaceae; genus Eucalyptus; species Eucalyptus marginata. The sequence goes on along the minus strand of CM024586.1, from coordinate 30,478,922 downwards.
TTTCGACATTCGTTTTTGGGATTTCACTAACATCGTTTCTTCTATGTATGTTTGGTTCCTTTTCCCCTCTAAATTCGACATCATAGAATTCAAAGTGGTTTTCCTCTTTACCATCTTTGTTTCTTTAGCTGTTAATGTAGATTGAGTATAGTTGTCTTGAAGTCTACGGAGTGCTATGTCCATAATTCTGGGAAAAATAAAAATGAACGCATTGGAGAATGTTATGGTTGCGTAGGAATTTGAATGTTAAATGGCAATCAAGTAATCAGGACTTGAAGATATACTATGTCTATGCTGCTTATTAAGGGAAAAGTGTGGAAGTTGGTCTCTCTTTTAACAACCCAATTGTGCCCTTCAAAAAACAACCATAATTCCTACATTTGCAAATGATTGAAGATATACGAGGGGTTGTGATTTAACCATCTGCTTTGGTTAGCGGTTTACTGGGACTTTAGCGAGCAATAAAATCACAAGCAAATATATTTTGTATCAGGATGATATCATCATTCCTAATTGAAACTGCTATGTTTTTCTCAATGATAAAATTGAGATGACATTACTATTATAAAATGCATCACGTAATTCACGGATGTGCGCATAAATGGTCCAAATGTGCATTCTCTTCATTGGGAGGAGTAGAGGCAACTGAGGAATTCATTAAATAATTTATATCTAAAAAAGCGTTAGAGTTTGGGCAATTGACATGCTTCCATGATAAGGATACGGACCTCCCAATTTTGGACACCACTTTCAAGTATCGCTAGGGAAATATTATTGCCAATAATAATATCACAAGGATGGTCGTGCTATCTAGTATTCTAAAGAGGGTTATTAAGCATATTTAACAGAAATTTTTGCGATCATACTAGCATGAGATGACAAAGCCATCAACCAACCAAAATTATTCATCGTTAGAATAAGTGCATTTAACTCTGGAGCAAAATGCGCTCAATAACTAGTAATTTTGCGCCTAACGCTATGAGAAATACTTTCTCATTGAGAAATTTAAGTGTTTTAAAAATCTTATAAATAGAGCTTAGGAGGAAAAAAATCTTCCTAAAAAGACCAAATTAGATGAGAGACGATGGAATTGACTAGTTAAAATTTGGAATAATTCAAAAAATCTAGAAGCTGCCGAACTTGAATTTTATTCATAGTAGGCTAAGAAAACACTCGAATTGTGACAAGTCAGTCGACCACCACCATTCTCCCTTAGACTTATCCAAAATTGTACCACACGCAAAAGCGAAAGGGACCTCGCACCGAAAAAAGCATCTTGAATAATAATCATTTCATGTTAGTCAACATTTGTTTGTGTGATTTCACTGACATTGTTTCTTCTATGTATGTTTGGTTTATTTTCCCCTCTAAATTCGACATTATTAAGTTCGAAGTCGTGTTCCTCTTTACCATCTTTGTTTCTTTAGTTGTTAATGTAGATTGACTATAGCTATCTTGAAGTCTACAGAGTGTTATGTCCATAATTCTAGGAAAAAGAAAAATGAACGCATTGGAGGATCTTGTGATTGCGTAGGAATTTGAATGTTAAATGGCAATTAAGTAATTTGGACTTGAAATTACACTTGCGATCGTGCTCACTGGGGAATAATCAACTAATCTTATCAGATTACTTTGGTTTCTTTTTGCCTTGTCTTTTCGTGTGAGGAAGAAGAAAACTCAAAAGAATATTCAATGGAGAGGTTTCTAGGACAAGCTAGCTATGTGTGGTATTTCGAGAAAATACGTAGTCTCTTTCCACAAATTTGTTAGAGAGAAAAGGGGAGTATTATGGGGAGCTCATCCGTTGAGGAAAACGTCATGCTTGATGGGACCCACACCCGCACCATAATTGTTGCTGTGTTTTGCCTGTTTTTGTTCCGGTAGTTGCAATTATTTATCTGGACAAGGTGAACTGAACCGAACTAAGAAAATATGCCCTGCCGATTAACAGGAAGGGATTGGAAAAGGGGAGGCTTAAAGAAGTAAATTTGCCTCGTTTAAGATTTCTTATTTAACAAGCACTTATGGTTCATCCAAACGTACTGCCCTTCGAAATTCGGACACAACTTTGATATGCTCCAAGATGACTCATTCTCAACGCAAGCTTTACCATGAAAATTAAATACTTATGCATCCTTTTGAGTAATGAATACAATTTTCTTTCGACAAAAAAAAAAAAAAAAAAAAAAGGAAATGGGGAGAGAGAGAGAGACCTATGCAAACACATGCTAAGAAAACTTCCTCAATTTAATTACAAAAGAGTAAAAATAACATTTTTTATATTTTATGCAATGGGCTATAATTTTCCCATCCTTAATTGAAAAAAAATTTCTCATAACATATCTTTGGTCGATGGATTACAAATTATGAACATAACACGCATGTAAAGATTAATGTGGATGATGTCCATGTTATCCTAACTTAATGCTTGTATTTATTACTAAATTATCTAACTAGAAAAGGCCCAACTCATCAAGACTCCATCTATCTCGCAATTCATGTCATAACTGATGTTAAAACAAAAGCTGGAAATTGTAGCCCAAATTGCGGCTTGATTATTCTATTCAACAGATTTTGTCACCCTTTTCCAAATCAAGGCATCATCTTCGATACTTTAATATAGATCGATACATATCTTATTACAGTTAAAAATTTGTCTAACTAAAAGAATAAAATGCTTATCTTCTCCATGAACAAGAGGCTATGGTAAGTATCGTTGAGCTCTAAGTGATATTATCTGGACCTTAGCGAATCATCTATAATCTCAAGTTATCTCGATAAGTAGTACCACGAGGGATGAGCATGGATGTAGACAAATCTCCTAATTTTTTTTAAGTGAGAAATTAATTTTCTTCATCACATGTACAAAATCAGGGACAAATTTAATGACACATGTAGGATTTGTTAAGTTGACATGTGAGAGAAATTTAAAAGGGACAGTCCGTTTTAACAAAAGACAGATTATAATTTTGATCAAAATCTATTAAATCCAACCAACCACGTGCCAAAATCCTAAATAAGAAATTGCGTAAAGAGCAACGGGCCGCTCCGATGTTCCTTTACTTCGCTCACAAAGTACACGAAGTGGAGATTCAACAGAGTTCCAAATTCTGTGAAGCAAAATTTTAAGAAAAATAAAAATAATGGACAAGAAGCATCCACACAACTCCATCATTCATTCCACATATTAAAAAAAGAAATAATAATAAATTAAATAAATAAATAATAAAAAGTGTAGAAATTATTTATCTTGGCAAGATTGATCATGTTTACGTAGAATGGCCAGACACTAACTAAATCGCCTTGTCCAGCAATCTCACATTAGAATTTCTTGAAATGACTAAATTTACAAATGATAAAAAGGTTTAGGACACATTAATCAAATTAAAATATTTATAATTGAACTAACATAAGTATTATAAGTTTAGTTTCTTTTTTTAATAAGTTTCCTATTATGAATGACTTCTGGAATCAAGGCAAAATGTGAACCTTGCACTCCTACAAACTACCTAGCTCTTTCCTCTCATAGTGACCGAGAGTCTAATCCGACATTGGTCTTTTTCATCAACTTATTAAAAAATGCATGTGTTAGGACTGGCCCATGACACATGCATCAAGTGTCAAAGGTCATCCAACCTTCTTCCGAGATATTTCCATAGAGCTTCAAACACAGCATTGCTTTAGCAAAAATTCTCAATCAATCCATCATTTTCAAAGTATAACTATTCGACATCTTGGCTCTAAAGGATGGCATCAAGCAAAAGTTAATTTTCAATACGAACAACTTGACTCTAATATGCGTATGGATTCTTTTTTAACCAGAGACCTCAGGGATCGTTAAAGTGTCTCTAAGCAGGAAATTATCCTTGAAGTCTTTCGGGCTGGGTATACGTGCCAATCTAGAGGAAGGGATTCATTTATCCTTTGGGGCAGGGAGAAAAAGTGATTTCACTGCGAGCACCTCGTAAAAGTTACCAAGTAAAGGAGGGATAATTTCCACTATCCGCACCTTGACCCTGACATAAAGTATCGATTATTTCATTTAGTGGGGGCAGGGAGAGCCCATTTTTAGTTTGATTTGTGGGGCCATCTGATCCAATCACGAGGACAACTGACAAATTGTCATTGGATTCTACGGTGGGGGGCATTCTTGTCAATTCATAATTTGCTTTCCCTTCAGTCGTTACCTCTTTTCCACACTTTGTTTTATGTTTGTGATCTCTTTGCAAATCGAAAGGAAGAAAGAGAAGGAAAACGTGACATTTGCTTCAGATTCTGTTAATTTTTTTTTTCGCCTTTGACAAAAATCATTTTAATTTGAGTTTAAAATCATTAACTTTGCTTTTCCTTTTACTTTTTCAGTAATAAAAACTGTCATATCAACTTAATACGTAAATGCTATTTGACACGTACACTCATTTAGACGGAAAAATAATAATGGCTAATTTTGTCCGTTAAAAAAGAGTGTGTGCTTTTCTTGAAATTGACATCATATTTATCTTCAAACATAAATATTATATCTTTTTTCCTAAATTTGCCCACCAGTTATATGAAAACTTCAAATGACACTCTAACCCACTGTGGCCACCGAGCTCAGCGCTCTTTAGCAACTTGCTATGTTTATGTCGTCATAGCACATGCTCAAAGAAAACAAAAGTAAAAGGACAAGAAATACCGTGTTTTTCCACCCCACTGAGAATAAAGGAAGAAAGATTGACACTTGCTATGTTTATGTCGTGACAACACATGCTCAAAGAAAGCAAAAGAAAAGGACAAGAAACGCCGTGTTTTTCCACCCCACCGAAAGTAAAGAAAGAAAGATTGACATCGAGGTCGTTGTCTTGTTTCGGTGTCATTGTCTGATGGTCTTTTGCAATGGTTTTATTTGGGCAAGTCGGCAGAATTACATCATTTCCCGACTAATCATTTTCTTAGATTCAATTCGTTTCACATAAAATAATTTTTAAAAAAGTATTTTTTAAATTTTTCGATATTCGTTTAGCGTAAAATAAACTAATCGGGAAAATATTTTTAATTATTAAAAAAATATCTTTAAAAGTGAGGAAAATGTTTATTACTTTTGAACTTCTTTCACCTAACTTTCTTTTACTAATGCATTTTCATTTTATTTTTATGTTTTATTTTTTATTTTTTATTTAAAAAATCGATTTTTCTTTCTTTTCTTTCTTTCATTTTATCTTCTTTCTTTTGATTTTGGCCGTTCACCGCCAACCACAACAACAGCCGGCCGTAGAGGCTCGTGGTCACTAGATTTCGGCGAGGTCGAGGCTCGCTCACTTATGGTGAGGCGGTGAAGTCGAGCTCGCCGAAGTTCGGTGAAGTTGGCCCTCGCCAAATCTGAGAGTTGGGTAGGGCTCGGGCCTCGCCCGAGCTCACTAGAGGTTCGTTGGGCTCTAGTGAGCCGCAAGCTGCTGACCTCGAGTAGAGCTAGAGCTCGCCTAGATTAAGTGACCCACAAGCTTGTCGACCTCGGCAGAGCTCAAGCTTGTCGGATTTGGCAATCCGCGTCTTGGTGGATCGCTTGGTAATTGGCCATCATCTAGCATGTGGCGGTGGAGGAAGAGGGAGAAAGGAAAGAAAAAGGAAAAAAAGAAAACAATAAAATTAAAGATAATGAAAATTCATTTTTAAAATAAAAATAATTAATTTTTAATTTTTAAAAGTATTAAAAAAATTTGGTCAATTAAAATGTTAAAATTCAATTTTTGGTAGATTTTTTTCCCAAAAAATCAAATTAGATAATGAATAGTAGAAAATATTTTCCATCTAAATTTCAAGTTTTAGCTAAACACTAAAAAATATAGTCATTTTCTTGAAAAATGGCTTTTTGGAAAATAATTTTTGGATGTGATATTTTTCACAAAACAAATGGATCCTTAAAAGCAAAGTTATTTGTCATTGTCAAGTCAAAAAGTAGAGTCAGCAGTGCTCGTTATAAAAATGGCCAGCCAAGCACCTGCCCTCTGGACGTATTGGTTCAAATACATTCTCGGTAATTATATGTGTCATTAGTCTATCGCAAGAACTGAGCAAAGATTCCCTTCATCCTCTAGTCATTCCAAGTCCAAGTTGAAGGCGAAAATCTTTAATCAAGATAATCAACCTTGATTCTTGTGTCTATACATAAAAAATTCTTTATTAAAGGAGCTCGCTTTTAATTTTTTAAAGCTTCATCCAATGATCCCAAAGTAAAGTGCAAGTATTTATGTAAGTTATAAGTGGGGATTTGGACATTGATGCTCTAAACCTGCTTTGTCCTTTATACTAACTGAGAGGATTCACAAACGGATAAATGATTTGGAAGTGCATAGAGAGAGACTTGTTCATAACTATGAGCTGCTAGTAATTTCATACATAGAGTAAATAATAAATAAGTGCGATAAAATGCATATGGCAGTGAAAGTAATTAATAATGAAATGTTAGGCTCTTTTTCGCAAAGTGAGAAAGGGGAATCCCATGGCGAGTCAATGAAAATTATTGCTCATGAATCAAATGTTACCTTTTTTAGATGGGAAGGGTTTGAGGAGAGCGTTATACTTTACAGCACCACAATACACCATAATTTTCACAAAGCATGGCCATTAGTGAACGATGCCTTTCGGTTGAATCGGAGAAAATGATCCAAAGTATAAGTTACCAGAAAAGAAGATGATTACATGGCACTAAAAGAATAGCATCATTTATATAAATAATTCCACTCTGAACACCACGACTCTTAGATAAGTATCGCATTCTTTTTGGGCAAAGGCCTAGGTGTTGATTAAAATGTCTTTTGGCAAAAGACCAATAAGCTCATAAGCATAAGACGAATTTGAGACCCTATTTGTTTAAATCACCGAAAATTGACCATTACATTAATTGGTCAAAAGTTTCCTTACGCCATCTAATTTGCCTTCCAATGAGTTCCAATTGCAAAGACATTGCGACTCTTTGATTTGGTTATGCTATCTAATTGCTTTCTTGATGAAACGTTTCTCCAACCTAATAAAGACTCGTATTGCATATACTTTCAAAGTGTCTCAAGAAATTAAAGTGTTTTCTACATTTGGCCTCCCATTGATTACACTGCGAAGCTGTTCAACTTTTAGGAACCATGGACACCAATTTTCTTATTTCTCTTCCTACAAAAACGCTTTCATAAGGTATTTGATAAGTCCCAGTGTACATCAATACGGTGATTAACGTTCCTTCATGTGTACTGGTCAACTTGAAAAGTCCAAGTGCTCCTTGATTTTTTTTTTTAAATTATTAGATAAGGAAAAATCAAAATTTTTATTTTCTTTTATTGAGGACAAGCAGGTTTCTTAGATGAAAATTCCAAATCCGTAAAAATTTTGGATGACATCAAAAGGGACAAAATGGTCCCGCTCTTCAAATGTCTCTGTAAAAAGCTCTTACTCTTAATTGAAGAATAGAGGGTCACAGTTATCTTTTTACGTCCAAATGAACCTACGTGGCAACTAACGTGACAAATGCCGCTTACATGTAGGCTGACTTGTCGTCCTTTTTTTTTTTTCAATTAAAAAAGTAAACAAAGTACAATTAATAGTTTTGAACTCAAAATAAATTAATTTTTTTAAGAAAAATAAAAAAACTAGAAGCAGAAAGAGCATGTGTCCGGTTGGCAATGTCGCTTGGGACAGGCTGTCTAGTCTTGTCTTGCTCGGCCTCCCCATGTCTCTTGTGGCTCGGTGAAAGGAAAAACATGAAAGAAAAGGAATGGCGGTAATCACAAACCCGCTCATAGAGATCACATGAGTGATATGGCGATGACCGATTCTGTTAATTTCTCTATCGTCTTTAACAAAAATAATTGTAATTTGAGTTTAAAATCATTAACTTTGTTTTTTCTTACTTTTTTAATAATAAAAAGTGCCATATCAACTTACTACATTAGTGCTGTCTGACACGTAGACTAGTTTAGACGGAAAAATAATAGTGGCCATTTTTGTCCGTGAAAAAAAAAGCGAGTGCTTTTCTTGAAAATGACATCATTTTTATCCTCTAACATAAAAATATTATCTTTATTTGTAAGATTTGGCCCACTAGTTACATGAGAACTTCAAATGACACTCCAACCCACCGTGGTCAGTGGGCCCAGCGCTCTTTAGCAACTCGCTATGTTTATGTCGTGATAGCACATGCTCAAGGAAAACAAAAGGAAAAGGACAAGAAATACCACGTTTTTCCACCCCACCCAGAACAAAGAAAGAAAGATTGACGTTGAGGTCGTTGTCCTGTTTCGTTTGTCATTGTCCGATGGTCTTTTGCAATTGTTTTATCTGGGCAAGTTGGTAGAATTACAGTGATGAATTCTGGCCTCATCATTTCCCGACTAATCATTTTCTTAATGGCAGGCTGTTCGTAGTTTTCAAGTATAAAAGTATAGTCAGTAGTGCTCATTATAAAAATGGCCAACCAAGCGCTTGCCCTCTAGACGTATTAGTTCAAATTTATTCACGGCAATTGTACGTGTCATTGGTCCATTGCAAGAACTGAGCAACAAAGCCCATCATCCTCCAGTCATTACAAGTCGAAGCTGAAGGTACCGTAACATCTCCCTCGATTACATTTTTCTCATAAATGAATTTTCAGTTCCCTGCCGTTTCCTTCCCCCACAGTGTCCACTTGTTTTTTGCGTTGTGCCGATATTTCCACTCATATTCTGGTGTTATCAGGACTGCTTTTGGCCTGCGGTCCTCTTCATCCATCCTCACAGACAAGCTAGCCGCCAAGAAATCTCAGTTCTTCTTGCATCGTTACATTGAAGCCACTCCTGGTATGTGTTATCAGCGCTTGTTTCACTTTCGCCCTCTTTGTTTATTTATCTGGTTGTATTGATTAAACCCAATAAACCTAAAAGCACGAAAAAGGAAAGGAAGGGGAAACAAAAATGGGTAAAAGAAGTGCAACTGATCAAACCCTAATAAACATAAGGCATCCGTTTTTTTTTAAAGGTGGTTTTGTGAAAATCTTTAATTAAGGGCCCTACCTTAAGTTCATATATCTATAGATAAGATTTGGTTGATGGATGACTTCGCTCTTAATTCATTAAAATTCCATCTGCTTTATTTGAAGAAATTATTGCTTCGGCTCTTACAATTATGTTTTATCTTATACGAATCATAGCTTAGAAAAAGAAATATTAGTCTCTTTCCACAAATTATAAGTGAGAAAGGGGAATCTTATGTTGAGCTCATGCGAATTAATGCTTATTAATCAAAACACATCCTTCTTACATGGGAAGGGTTTGAGGAAATTGTGTTAGAGAATGATATATTTTGGTTGAGTTAAAGAAAATAATTCAAGGCATGCTATTCAACATCTTGCCAAAATTGCCAGTACGAGTGATGGCTATGGGTCTCTCTAAAAAAGTATAGTTTTTTTTTTTTAGACAAAGACCTAAGTGTTGATTAAATTGTCTTTTAACAAAAACCAATCATTTGAGAACGTCTATTAGCATGAGACCATATTTCTTCTTGTCGCTGAAAGGTTGATCATAGCATTAATTGGTAGTCTCCATGATATCCAATTTGCCAACCCACAAGCTCCAATTGCAACAATACAGTGATATTTTTTGCTTGATTATGCCTCAAAACTTCTTTCTCGAGGAAAGCTTTCTCCCATCTGACGAGTGCTGGTGTCGCAGCTATTATTGAAGCGTTTTGCAAAATCATGGTTTTTTCCACATTCAATCCTAAATAGATTATGCAGTAAATTTGTTCAACCTTTAGGAACCTTTAACTCGAATTTTCTTTTTCTTCTTCCTATAAAAATGTTTATAAAAACTATTTGATAAGTCTCGATGTACATCTTTATGATTTACATGCGTTTATGTGAATTAATTGGCTTTAAAAAGTTCAGTTACTCCATGCTTTCATTTAATAAAAGAAAAAAAATATTTCATAAGGAAAAATGAACTATTTCATTTTCTTTTATTTAGGACAAGAAGGTTCCTAACATGAAAATTCCTAGTTTGTCAAATAATGTACACACGTATGTATGTACATCAAAAAGACAAAATGACCAAACTCTCAAAAGTCCACAAAAAAATGTACTTACTCTTACTTGAATGTTTATTTTTATTTTTTCCATTCAAATGAACTTCGTGGCAAATCATGTGACAAATGGCTCTTAGATGTAAGCTGACATGTCTTTTTTATTATTAAAAAAGTAAAATAATAATTTTATACTCAAAATAAATTACTTTTTCAAAAAAGAAAAGGAAAAAAAGAAAATAAAAACTAGAAGCGGAGAGAGTAGGAAGGGGTGCATCGGGGTTTGTCGAGTTAGGCATGACCACAACCACCATCGCGTCAAAGTCTCAGTGCTCTTTTCTACTCTAGTGGTTGATGCCTCAGTCAGTTTCCCAAGGGAACATAGTCTGCAAAGGCTACTGTGCAAATAATTAAATATTTAAGCTTTTTATAATGATTTTAAAAAATCTCACTTAATTGTCACGATATCTTTGAACTCTCCCAAATGCACTTAGTCCGATTATGTTCGCCATTAATCAATTTGTTAATTGATAAGAAGCCCTAGTAAAATATTGAAAGAAATAATTCACTTCTGCACAATAAAAGAAATTAGGGTTGAAAAATTAATTACACCGCTTAATTTTTTTTTTTTTTTTTTCATCGTCTCCCACGCTAATCCTACTCTAACACTCACTCTCAGACTTTTGCCCGCTCCTTCCATCTTGGAAGGGGAGGTTGGGGTTAAATCTCCACCTTCCGAGGGGATTGGGGTGGGGACGATTTTATTTCGGGAGTGGGTTTTTCGACTTAATATTTTTAAACATCATGGTTTGATTTTTTATTTTTCATGCATTTTCAAGAGAAAAAAACTCAAAAGCCATTTTTAAGCCTTTTGCTAATTTTTTAGAAAAAATAAATTCTTTTGATTTTTTCAAATAAAATATACTTTTTAATATTAAAATAATATTATGATGTACAAAAAAAAAACCCGTGTTGGAACCGACCCGAGTCGCCAACCAGCGGCCCAGATGGGGCTGAAACGCGGGCCCAGTCCGGCTTAGAGAGAAAGGCCCAACCCTTTAAAAACAAAATGAACTAAGCCTGGCCCATTAAAGCAGAATAAGCCCAATATGCCTAAATCATCCCAGCCCGAATACCAAACCCTAAAGACCTGACCCGGATCCACTCCGACCCGCATCCGACACGGTACCCAGGCAGACCCGACTTGCTCTCTTCCCCCTGCCTCTCGTGGCGCTCTGTCGACCTCGCCCCGACGGGGGCGGCCGCGGCGAGTGCCACCGCTCGCCTCGGGCTGGCCACGCACCCAGTCCGGCAACGTCTCGGCCAGCCCAGGCCGAGGGCCAGTTTGCGGCCGACCACCGTCACCAGCCGAGAACCAGCTCGGCCTCCCCTACTTCGGCAGAGATCTGGCACGGCCAGGCATGGCCGGCGGAAGCCGCTCGACCCGAGGCCTCCCCAACGCAGTCTCCCCTGTCTCGACCCTCCGCGTGACACCCAAATGGCGCGTAGACGATCGATCGGAGCTCGAGAGACGGACTTTCTCAACACGAACTTTTAGATCTAGCTTAGGCATCTCGTCGAGCGGATGGCGCGCGACACGCTAGGGGATCAAGATACCCGGTGATATCTGTTCCTCTTCATCATTTTGTTTCCCCCTAATATTACACACTAACTAATTTCTTAATACCAAGTTGTGTGTTAATAAAGTTGTGATTTTATGTTGTCTTGTTTTGTTTGTGTTTGTCTAATGGTCATTTGCAATTATTAATCTGGGTTGGACAGAACCGCAGCGATGATTTCTATCTCATCATTTCCCCCTCGTATTATACTATTCTCAACTAATCAATATCTCAATTGCAAGTTTTTTATTGATGAACAATGAATATGCGTATTTGTGTTGCGGGCGAACGTGCTATAGAGAGAGTTAGGGCAATGCAAACTTTGTTCAAATCGAAAAGTAGAGCCAATAGTGCTCCATATAAAAATGGCCCTGCCCATCCCGGTATGATTAAGTTGAATAGAAAAAGCTACATTGAAGTATTAACAATCAAGCAAAGAAGTATTTCATGGACCAAAATCACAAACTTAATCAAAATTTAATCCATCAGAAATTACGAAAAGCATGGTTAATTGATGATTAACTGATTTTCAAACATGTTATGATCAAATAAAATATATGTCCCAAGCCAAAGAGGGGTAAAAATAGCCCCACCCTATTTATTTTATTTAAATTAAAGCAACAGTGCTGAAATTTTTTCTTGGTGCAATGTTATACTTTAATTTAGAATTTCTCACATTTGGATGCGGCCATTTTAAAGAAATTATCTTTTAATCTATGGTTGACACGACATTTGCTAAGCTCTAAGAAGCATGATCTATCAAAACAAGTGGTGGTTGATAGAAACATCAAAACAATTACTAACTCTCTAAGAAGTACCTGGCATCTTTTGATTTGTAACCTCTACAGCGGAACAAATTGGACGAGCATCGTGGAGCAACCAACTTTTTCCTGGAGTAACTCTACGTTCTAAGTTGGTCTTGTTGATATTCCCTAGTCTCTGTTTATTTACATTGCTCTTGCTTCCGTACGCTCAAGGTGCGCTCTCCGTCTCTCCGTCTCTCCGTGGTTTTGTTTCACTGTTCTAACTGGTAGTTCTATTCTTTTTAGTTTCCTTGGCACGCATTTGTTTAAGCGAATAATACAAGGAGGCGACAAGAAGAGGAACAAAAGGAAGGGGGTGGGGTGGGCGGGGGAAGGAAATTCTAGAGATTAAAGAAGAAATTATGGGTGAGACAGTCGCTACATCCATTGGATCGAATCTAGTGTCAAAACTCCTCGAGCGCCTTTTTTATCCCATTGGACGTCAATTTGGATACGTGCTGTGCTACAAGAGCTATGTCAAAGATCTCGAAAATGGAGTCAAGGAGCTGGAGACTGCACAGGAGAGGGTGGAGCACTCCGTCCAAGAAGCAATCTATAACGGAAAACCTATAGAAATTGATATTAAGAATTGGCTGGAGAGTGTGAAGGAGGAGAATGACAAGGCAGGTGACCTGTTAAACCGTAACAAAAGTGCAAAACATGCTTGCTTTCTTGGGTGGCTCCCCAACCCCGTGGTGCGCCATCCAATTGGTAGGAAGGTGAAGAAGATGACTCTAGTCATTCAGGAACTCCACAATGAAAGCAAAAATAGTATCTTCCAGAAGGTCTTTTATGAGAATACTCCCATAGGAATCGTCACTGCTACCACTTCCGCTGCAAGATCTGTTCTCAAGAGAGAAGATGTCTTGGAGTCAAGGGCTTCAATCACAGAGGATGTAATTAAGGCGATAATTGATGACAAGGTCAGTGTGATTGGGGTATACGGACCAGGTGGAGTTGGCAAGTCCAAGCTTATGGAGGACATTGAAAGGCGAGTTAAGGAAGAGCAGCTATTTGATGTGGTTGCCACAACAAATGTATCACGAAATCCAAATCTAATAAGAATTCAGGGAGAAATCGCTTATGCACTAGGCCTAAATCTAGCAAATCAGGAAATTGCTCGTGGAAGAGCAGATCTTTTGTGGAAGAGGTTAGAGAAAGATTCTGAGAAAAAGATTCTCATAATTTTAGATAATTTGTGGACAAAGTTAGAGTTGAAGGAAGTTGGAATCCCTTGCGGATACGACAATACAGTAAGAGGTTGCAAGCTATTGCTAACATCTAGATATCGAGATGTTTTGTACACTGAGATGGGCTCTGACCAAGAATTTCCACTTAAAGTGTTAGAGCATGGAGAAGCACGAATACTTTTTGAAAGGACAGTGGGGGACAGAATTAGTGACCCTCAATTTAAGAGCTTGGTGGATGGAGTGGTCGAGAATTGTGGAGGCTTGCCTCTTTTGATTCTCTCGGTTGCAAAAAGACTGAAGCGTGGAGATTTGCCTGAATGGAGGAATGCTTTGACCAAAATAGAAGGGTCGAAGGTAAAATCAATAGTGGAACTAAGTTACAATGACTTAGAAGATGATAGGATCAAATCATTGTTCTTGGTCTGTGCTATACACTCTGGGAGCCTTTCCATGAGGGATGCCCTTGTCTACAGCATGGGTTTGGGTTTATTTAAAACAATCAGCAAGACCATCGAAAATGCTAGAGATAGGTTGATTATTGATATACGTCACCTGCAAGACTCTTCTTTGTTACTAGGTAGTGATGACTCGGAATCGCTTAGCATGCATGACTTATTTATTGACGTGGCCATCTCTATGCGTGACAAATTTATTGACACGGAATGGAACGCCTTGGTCGGGAGAAAGGATTTTGGGTTTAAAGAGTGGTCGAAGAATGATCTCAGAAAATGCACCGCAATGGCTTTCAACTATGTTGGCATTGATGAACTTCCTGAAAAGTTGGACTGCCCAAACATGAGGATTCTTCTATTATTAGAATGCAACCCATCTCTCAAAATGCCTGAGTCATTTTTCGAATATATGGAGAAGCTCCAAGTCTTGAAGTTGACTGACTTATCTTTTACCTCCCTACCTTCGTCGATGGAGTTCCTTGAAAACCTCACGTCACTCTGTCTTGAATCATGCCATTTGGAGGATGTGACTGCTCTTGGAAAGCTGAAAGGATTGCAGTTTCTCAGTTTCTGTCACTCTATGATTGCTCGGCTGCCCAAAGAAATAGGTGAACTAACAGGATTGAGATTTTTGGACTTGAGATGGTGCTACATGCTCAAAGTTATTGAACCTGGTGTGCTTGAAAGCTTGGTTAATTTAGAAGAATTGAATATGCAATACAGTTTTGATCGATGGGAGGCCGAGGATGAAATTCCGCGAAGAAACGCTAGCCTGGCTGAGTTCAAGAACATGAATAATTTGAGTTTTTTATACATTGCCATTCCTCGTTCAGCCAGTCTCTCAAGAGACCTACCATTTGGGAAACTAAATAAGCATAAAATCCTAGTCGGGGACATTTGGAATTGGTCAGATGAATACAAAGAATCCAGAACTTTAAAACTCAAGCTAGATTCGGGCAATCTTCTTCGTGAAGAGTGGGTGCGGAGATGTTTGCAAAGAACAGAGAATCTCAACTTGGCGGGATTGCAAGATAATCACAGCATACACAATTCGTTCTTCGAAGGTTTTCAGGAATTGAAGCATCTTCACATACAAAATAGCCCCTCACTTCAGTATGTTGTTCACTCCACACAGGATATCCAGTGCACCGCATTTACGACATTGAAATCGTTGTTTCTTGAGAATCTAAACAACTTGGAGAAGATTTGTTGCGGTCGCCTTGCCCTAGAATCCTTTAGCAAATTAAAGATTGTGAAATTGGATAACTGTGGTGAAATCAAACATTTATTTCCTTCTTCCATGATGAGAATATTCTTGCAGCTAGAGGACATTGAAATAAGTAGATGCCACTTGATAAAGCAAATTATTACAGATGCTGAGATAGATGAAGACGGAGATGAAATAGATGTTGATCCCCAAGTGAAGTCATGCAATTTGCGCAGGCTAACATTACAAAACTTGCCAAAGTTGACGAGTTTCTATAGAACCATGGACCATTCGGTTGTACTCTTCGAAAGACAACAGGTAAATTTCATGTTTTCTAAAATGATCATATTTTCCTCCATCGAGATCACCCTAATTGGAGAAAACTTTCTCCGGCTAGTCTTAAGATCTATGAGTTATAAATAAACATTGCCTTCAATTGATATAGTTCCCACAGATTATGCGGACTTTAACAAAAATTGACTTGATGAAATATTTACCTTGGGGATACAATGTAAGGCTTTCCGTGTAATTTGATAAAGTAATATGCATTTATCAACTATACGAAAAAAAAAAAAAAAAAAACTTCTTAGCAACATTTGGATCGTCTAGTGTTTTGTGTAAAAAAGTGTTTATTTTATTCGAATGTGATTTCTAACGAATTTGATTTATAAACACATTGAACTATTGACTTCAGAGTTATCTCAATTTGTTTTTGATATGTAGGTGACTAATATTGTGACACGTTTTGCATTTCATAATAAATCAAAATTTATGCATGAGTATTGTAGAGGAGTCTAATAGCACATATAAAGATTTTTTTTAATTAGACAAAGTATTTATTTAATTTTTCAAGATGTAATTGCTATGTGATATGTGAATGCATGAAAACATCTATATTACTTAATTACATCTCATTTTATATGCGTTACGTTATCAACATAGTTATAGAAGCACCATGAGATGTATCAATTTTTTAAATATTCTAAAATTTTATCATTGCTTTATGGTAAATTATACACTTACATTTATGGATATAATTGTAGCTTAAAGAAAGTATATACGACCTATAAAAATTTTTACCTTCATTTAGTAATTATGGAAAATTGTAAGATTCTATTACATCCGCTTGATTAAAGGGGGAAAAACCAGAACTAAAAAGAAAATCCCTGTGAATTTAACTTAGTGATTATGTGGGAAATAACATCCAGATCAATTGATTACATTATATTATTTTGCAATTTTCGTCTTAAGGACATCAATGCTAAGGCAATTGAGACGATTAAGTTGTTGTTCTCATAATTGTAAAAAGTTGGGATAGGTGAATGGAACTTAGGGTAAGTGTGGTTCTACAGAAAGTTCCATCATATAAAATTTACTTTACTCTTTATGTTAGTTGATGGAACTATTATGTGATGACAGAATGAAAATTCAAATATGGTATGGCCAATTTGCGTTTGTTACTCTTGGTAAATTAATGAGATGTTAGTGGAACAACTAATTTTTTTTCTAATTTATGTGAGCTATGGACCCTTTTGTAGTGATCAAATCTACCGCAAATCTTCATTCTAACAGCTCTTCTAATATTCTTAGTAGAATTTATGTGTGCGGCACATGTTTAAATTTCTTTTTGCTGTAATAAAATGTTGCTCAAAAGCATTAACTAGAAACCCATCTAGCATTCATTTGTGCACGTTTGGAATTAGCAAATTTTATAACTATTCTGTCAGTATAAGATAAAAAATTGGAAACCCTTTTCTAATTATTTTTCAAAATTATGTTTATCACGTGATCCAAACCACAAAAGCATGATGCTCGACTGGAATCATTATTAAATTAAGCAATTCTTTTTCTCGGCTACATGATTAAAACTTTCTACTTTCTACATAAACTAACTTTTTTATGACGAGGATGCTTATCTTGGGTCCTCATATATTTGAAACAAAATCCTTTGCTGAAATTGACTTTGATGACCATACGGCGCTGTTGTGACCAATTCATGGATGTTACGGCCACCAATGGATCTTATGGAGATGAACCCTTTTTCTAACATTTGGTCGATGTGGCATCTATCTCACTTTACATCAACACCAGAAAATAATGGATCTTATAGTGCTATGCATGGAGACAGTAAAATCTTAGGACCACTTCAGTATTTCTCTCATAAATTCATAGTAACTTTTTACTTTTACTCTCTCGAAAAGAGATACTTTTTTTTTTTTTTTTGGGAACAGTTTGGAAAAACTGCCGGGCTCGATTACAAATCAACTAAAAGTAAACTTTTTTTTTTTTCAATTTATCAATTTAGTTCATAACTATTTAGGAGAAGATTATTAAGATTGTTTTTTACACTGTCATTTGAGATATTATATCAGACCACTTCGAAAAATCAATTGAGCCGATGCCATGAATTTCTAAAATTTAGGCAGATTGCACAAAATGTGAGGGTAAATTCAATAACCTCAATAATTCATCCTCGTTAATATATGTATAATAGAGTCCAAATACATAATAGGCAAATGATAAGTAAGTGTAAAGTAGATAATTTTATAGAAGGATAAAGGAAAATTCAAAATCACTACTCCGCTTCATCTTTCGTATCTTTAGATCTACTACATGAGATTTTTTATTCTGTTATTATTTCACATGCAACTCGTATTCATAATTTCTAGTTAATAGCATTGTTATGAGATTATGTGGTGTTATTCACCCCTTGCAGCTAATAAAGCTACAGAATTTGGAAGCTATAACAGTTGAAAGATGTCAGTTAATACGGGAAGTATTTGATCTTGAAGAACTGATGACTTGTGGGGATGT
Organism: Eucalyptus marginata; assembly: GCA_014182565.1. Lineage (NCBI taxonomy): Eukaryota > Viridiplantae > Streptophyta > Magnoliopsida > Myrtales > Myrtaceae > Eucalyptus > Eucalyptus marginata. The sequence continues at coordinate 30,460,817 of CM024586.1, read as the reverse complement.
CAAGATTCTATGGCAATTGACTAGATTAACCTTGAATGGCTTACCAAGTTTGGAACGCATATGGAACAAGAATCCAATAAGAGTGTTGTGTTTCCGAAACTTAAAGGCACTGAAGGTGCAACTTTGTGAGAACCTGCGGTTTCTTTTTTCTTCTTCCATGGCTAAAGCACTTGTGCAAATAGAAGAAATAGAAATAGCAAGTTGTTTACTGATGGAGGAAATTATGTATGTGCAAGAAGAAGAACTAGAGGAAGCTACAAGCACCAACACTTTTGAGTTTCCTCTGTTAACCTCCTTGTCTCTTGAGGAATTGCCAAATCTCAAGACATTCTCTTATGGAAAGTACTGTATCTACTGTCCATCCTTAACAAGACTGACAATATCCAAGTGCCCCAAAATGATGACATTTTCTTCATTCGAAGGAAGGCAACAGTCGATGACAGTTGATACAGGTTTACAACAAGCATTTGGTTGTATCAACTCTGGCTTATACTTGCCTAGCTTCTTCAATGAAAAGGTAAGCATCTATAGTATTTTTCTTTTGATCATTCTTCTAGTTCTAGTCAGTGAAGCAATTTAGTGGAAACTAGATCATTATTATGTACCAAAAGATTAGCACTTCGTAGTGGAGAAACTAACTCGCTGCTGGTCATTCCCAAAGTTGCCCCCGAATTTTAAAATAATAAAATTCTTTACCAAAAATTTCAGCCATTCTACATATATGATGTTTTTACGCAGGTTCTTTTTCCAAGTTTGGAGGAATTGAAGCTTTCGTCCATGTGCCAACTAAAGAGGATATGGCACAATCAACTCCATGGACAGTCCTTTTGCAAACTTGCATCCCTCACTGTTGAACTTTGTGAAAATTTGTCACATGTTTTTCCATCAAATTCAATGGATGGGTTGCAAAGCCTGAATAAAATTGAGGTGGTTGGGTGTTCCTCCTTGGAAGCATTATTTGAACCAATAAGCCCCAACTCTGAGAAAAGGCAAAAGCCATTGGAACTCTCTGCATTAAAAAAAATGAAGTTGTTGAATCTACCAAGGCTGACAAACATTTGGAAGGGTGATTGCGAAGTAACCTTGACATTTCCTATTCTGATGGAAGTGAACGTGAGACGTTGTCATAGTTTGTCATATCTCTTCTCAAGTACCACGGCCATAACTCTTCATGAACTTGTAGTGCTTGATGTTTCCTGTTGCAATAATCTGCGGGGCATAATTGTGATGGAAGAAGGAAAAGGGGAAACCGTAGAGACATTCAAGTTCCATCATTTAACCAAACTCAAGCTTGGTGACCTCAAGAGTTTGATTTGTTTTAGTTTAGAGAATTGTGTTGGTGATGGGTTATATCCTCTATTTGATGAGAAGGTATCATATCCAGATTTATCTGATTTGTTATTTTTCTTGGTTTTTAGTGCTTTGGCCCCAAGCAATTTTTCATATCTTTCATTTATCTCTATACATTTGTAGCTTGCATTTCCAAAGTTAGAAGAGCTACACATTGAGGGAGTTCAACAGAAAGAACTATGGAACGATAAAATCCTTGTGGAGTCCTTTTGCCGTCTAAAGGTCCTCAAGGTGAAGCAGTGTCACAACCTATTGAATGTGATTCCATCATCCATGTGGAAGAGGCTACTTCACTGTATGGAGTCCTTGACAATTGAGAAGTGTCAACATCTAAGAAACCTTTTTACAATGTCTATGGCAAAAAGTCTAGGACAACTCCAATATTTGGGTCTTGGTGGTTGTGGAGAGATGGAGTACATTGTCGCCAAAGAAGAGGAGAAACCTGAAGAAGCAGTTGACAAAATTGTAATTCCTCAACTTGTTACTCTGTATCTTCACAATATGCCAAAACTCAGAAGCTTTTGCCAAGGGAAGCATATTTCAAAGTGGCCCTCCTTGAAAGAGTTTACTATTGAAGATTGTGAAGCGGTGAAGGTGATTCTAGGAGATGCCGATTGTGGAACATCAGAGGGTAGCATTCTAACACATCAACCGCTTTTACTCGTAGAAAAGGTTTGCACTCATTCTTCTCTAATGGCATATCTAGTTTGTTGTCTTGATGGTTTGAGCTAAGACAATGTAAGGGTATGTGGGGTCACTTATGATAACTTATCATTTTCATTTACAATTTGACCTCAAATAAGAAACATCTCAAAGCTACCTACTTTAATATAAACATATTGAAATGTATATCAAAACTTTTTCAAAAGTTTCAAAAACTCGATATTTTTTTTTCTTTCCTTTTCAAGTCTTAGACTAAATTGTAGCTAAAGTACAAATATTAATGAGAGGCTAAGCTTCAATTAACAACTTTTAATTAATCTATAGTCTAGACAATGCCAAAGATTTCTGTTAATGACGCTACGAGTTCTAAAACTTGTGTTGGTTCAACACTGAAGTTCTAAGATTTGCACAATTGCTGCATTTCAAGCCTTGTTAAGTCTGTCCCCCTTTTTGTAGAGAAATTCAGTATTCTCATCATATTTTCAGTCTTGCATGGCCTTTGACGCAGTGATGGAGCTTCCTCAAGCACAAAGGGAGCTATTTCACTATTGCCACATCGAAAAATTGAAGAAAAAAAATAAGAAGATACTAAAAATTAGAAAGAACAAATCGGCACTAATATGAAACTGGAAATAAAAGAAAGTCCTATGAGAGATCGCCAGTCAAGGGGGAAAAGGCTGCATAGGTAGCGCCACTACTACTAACGAGCCTCGCTATGGTCACAACAAAGCTGTTGACCTAGGTGAGGGCAAGTGTGCTCACTCACGTGAGCAAGCAATGGCTTGTTACTAGCCTTGCCAATTTGGGTGAGGGCAAGTGACTTGGGGGACAATTGTGGCCCTCGCCCATGCAAAAGCCTTGAGAAACCCACTCCCCCCTCTCCCTCTCTTTGCCTTGTTTTCTTATATGTACTTTTTAATTATTATTTTTTTTGTCATCTCTTTTAATGTGGCATCACCACATTAGCACTACATTTTTCCAATTAAGAAAAGGAAAATTCGATGAAAAATGCCATATATGCTTTCCATCCTCATGAAACTAATTTGGGCAACGGAAAGACTCAAATGCTAAACCGAAACAAATTTTACCAATAAACGAGAAAAAAAAAGTTGTTCTTAAACATGCCAAACCATAGTAAGTTTTAGGAGTCATTTTGTCACTATTCCTAAAGTCGATTGTAAATATTGTGATGGGAAAATCATTCCACAAGTCCTAAAACGTATTTATGAAATGCAATTGAGTCATGAATTTTTCAATTGGCGCAATGAACTCTTAAACCTTTATCAAAAAATGCAATTGAGTCCTAAACCTGTCAATCGATGAAATTAAGTCACAAATTAGTGCAAACAAATGCAATTTGAAGTTGCCACATAGGCAACCTAAGTTATTGTATACTAAAAAACTTTATTACACTTTTTCAAAAATATTAAAAACTCGAGTAAACCAATTGAAAGGTTTTGGACTTGACTACATTTCAAATATAAGATTTAAGACTACCAACGCACCTTTATTTCTTGATTATGACTAAAAATGCAATTAGTTGACATAATATTTTTCACTTTGGGTAAAACGTAGTTAGTTTAATCAAATGCTAAACAAAGGAGCTTGTAAAATTGGAATCATGGACTCAGTAAATTTGTATTCGTAACTCCACACGAGCCAATATTTTCTTTGCTACATGCATTATATATAAATAACTCAATTGCACTGACATAGAATCTATAATTCAATGCGCTATCATTCTCTATGGCAAAAAAAATTGAGGAGCTTTTTACTAGGTGTATGATACATATGTTAGAAACTGATAATATAGAACGAAATTGCATAGCAAGGTTGGTTCAGAATCATAAAATCCGAAGGGAAATCATATAGCGATAAACAAGGGGAAAATGAGAGAGAGAGAGAGAGAGAGAGAGAGAGAGAGGGGGGGAGGCCAGATTAGGTGAGGAAGAAGAAACACCAAATAGGAAAACTCATTAGTCAATGAATTCATCCTCAAAACAGAAGAAAATTAGTATCTTGGCTGATATCATAGGTAATTAAAACAAGAGTTCCTTACCAAAAAAAAAAAAAAAAAAAAAAAGAGTTCAAACTAAGCAAGCATAAATAAGACAAATGAACAGCAAGGTGATTGAAGAATCATGTCATATATCAATCTCCACAAAAGGGAGATTTGGATATGCACCTTGGAAGTAGAAGAACTATACTAGTGTTTCAGTAAAATTTTAGCATCATGAATTTGCACTTTCGTGAATGATCAATAGGGGAAATTACGTTCCATATTTTACTAAATTTCAAAAGGTGCTCCAATAAATTCATCCAGATTAGTTAGTATTATTTTACTCCCCTCACTTCACTATTCGCACAAGCAGATTCCTTATTTAACTTTTGAAGACATTAAGAGCACTTATCCATGTTGTTTTGATAAATAGCGAACTGATTTTAGATTGTTTTCTTGTCTTCCTTACAGTTTTTGTTTAATCTATTCAATTCTCACTTAAATTGTTCAAATATTCTCTCAAACCACTAAAATTTGTTAACCTCTTCAAGATCATTAAGGATTTATGATAACCATAATCACGGCAATAGTCAAATTACTCCTGACGGTCAATATTATTAGAATAACAAGATACTCATAATAATAATAATAGTCGCCATACCAATCGATGCAATAACCTTGATAAGCCTTACTCTTATCAAATTTCGATATACCAGAGCTAACAAATATACCAAATAATAGAGTGGCTACAAATCAGCAAGCATGGCGGCTTAAGTTTCAATAGGTATGAATGTCATATATTTTCATGAGAATATCAGATCATAAATGCAAGTGTAGGAACTAATATAAGTACCATAGCGTTGGCCTTTGGTCTAGAATAGTTGCACAACGATAATACATAGTTAAAGTGAAGTTTTGATACCAATTAATGTTGAAAAGATCTAGCTCAATGACCAATTGATGAAGAACAGATCTAGATCCGATACTAACTAATGTTGAACAAAAGTATGTAGAAAGTTAGGTTTAGATTCATTGAAAGTAGAGGAAAATCGGATAATAAGAAAAGACAAAGAAACTAAAGAGAGATGGAAGAGCTAGAAAGGCCAATTTGAGCGGGGAAAAAGATACGTCAAATAGGCAAACTTAGTTATCAAATCAATTCATCATTAGAAGTGAAGAAAAATATTTAATTGGTTTGTGTCTATAGGCAACTTAAATAAGAGATCAACTATTGATAGAAATAAATCAAGATTAATATCCTAAGTCTTGATAATTTCAAATAACAAACTTATAAGAAACAAATTAGCTAGTGATCGGAGAATCTCGTACAACATCAATAAAGCAATACATGCTTGCACTTACCATCTTTTAATTTAATTGTTGGATTCTTTTCTTCAGTATTTGTTGTGTTTTCTTTGAGTCTATACTTTGTCAGAGAACTTTTGAAGTGCAAGATCCATGAAGTGGTTTTGTGCGAATTGGTTTTTGTTTTGTCGTCTGCACTTCAAAGAAATGGAACAGTATATTGACTATGTGTTTTTCAGTGTTGTAATGAGCTAAATCTAAGATGGGCTAAATTTGAGGTTCATGGGAGACAAATCATATATGAAATGAGTATGGTTGTCTAACTAAGAAGGCTATGGTTATGCTACTGCTTAAACATAATGCTCGATATATATTAGAAAAAATTATGCTTTCTACTTTAAAATTTTATGACAGGAGAATGAGTTTTAGGGGGTGGCATTTGCTAAAAAGAAATAACATAAATCTAATCTTCTTTGTTTTCTATGCTTTGAAAATGTCCATTTTGTGATTTTCTTTGTTCTTGAAATTATTCTTTTTTTTTAGGGAATAGAGAATTTGCTCTAATTAATTAAATTGAAAAATAACAGGTTGAGTTTCCTAGTATGGAGTCGATGAAGATCTTGCACATGGATAACGTGGAGAAGATATGGCTTGATCATCTTGACTCAAATGCCTTAAGCAAACTCAAGACACTAGTGGTGGAGTATTGTGAGAAACTTTCATCCATATTTTCATCTTATAATATGCTCACAAGATTTCAAAACCTAGAGAAGATAACTGTGACTGGTTGTGGATCCTTAGAAGTTGTATTTCAAGTCCAAGAGTTCAATTTTAGTGAAGCTCATTCTCCAAGCACTTTTCAATTGAGAGAATTAGTTTTAACGCGGCTCCCAAAGATAAAACACGTGTGGAGAGGACTTCCTCAAGGAGGTCTTACCTTTGGACGCTTACAATGCATGAAGGCTTACGAGTGTGAGAGCCTCACAAGTTTATTTCCAGACTCAGTGGCAAAAAGTATGACACAATTCAAAAGACTTGAAGTACAGGATTGTGGGGTGGAGGAAATTATCACGAAAGGAGACGGAGCAGGGATGAATGCAAGTGATCTCTTCTTTCCTCAATTAACTGACCTAAGATTACTTGAGTTGCCAAAACTGAGGAGCTTCTATGGGGGTAATCATAATTCAACATGGCCACTCTTGAAGCAATTGCGAGTGAGACACAACGGGAAGATGAGATCATTCTCATTTGCTAGTGAATTCCAAAGCTGCCAAGGTACAACCACCAGCGAGAACCAATCTACACTCTTTTCTTTTGAAAAGGTACCACCCTTATTGATGATTCTAGCTCTCTGCTATTGTCTTCATTGGTTTATGTGCATAGCTCTTAGTGCATTGTTATTTTCTCTAGGAAATTGAAATGGTCAAACATTTCATGCTCGTTGGTACTCGCTAACCACATTTGTGAATTGCTTATAAATTTAAAGATTGTTTGCATTTAATCATTTCCAGCTCATATTTTTTGGTATTTAATCTATTGATGCCAGCTTTTACTTTGAAGAATTTATTTTTTTTTTATTAAACTAACTTGCATAGACAGTCATGCTTCTAATGAGTTGCTTGTATCTTATGATTGGGATTAATCTATTTAATTTAATTTGACCTACCCCGTCCACCAAAATTTTTACAAAAAAAAAATGGTATTGTGTTCATTTGGCATACTACTAGCTTAGCTACAAAACAAATTTCCATGCTCGAACATCTTGAACATGGTTGGTAACTATCAAGCACTGCGGATAACTTGCTTATCCGGTCACATGAATAGGCTTGAAAAAGGACAAACGTTTTTTCTACTTTCGAAATCACTAGCTACTTTAATAATCTAACAACTTTTATTCTTGTGGCTCACCAACGTATTTGAATTACTAACTTTATTTGAATTTATCGAAACTAATTTGATTGGTGTACCAATATTTGTCACATTAAGGCTCCATTCGTTTCATGAAAAATGGATGTTATGAAAAATGTTTTCCTAAAAATGATAACTTGTATTGTTTACAAAAATGAATGAATGAAAAATGTTTTCATAATCTACAAAAATATTTAGACATAAATTATCGTCAACAATAAAAAGAATTTTCATTGACTCATTATTATCGAGCAATACGAGTAATCATCCTTAAGAAAATATTTTTTTTCAAAACACTTATTTTCTATAAAGAAAAACCGATTTTAGTTACTTGCCACCTTATTATATTGTTAGGTTTTGAAAAGTACCAACATTTCCAAAATTACGAACTACTTTGATAATCAACCAATATTTATTCTCATAACAAGCCACCGCCTCTCATATTACTAACTTCAATTTGAAATCACAAACGAAATCTAATTGACATACCAACAATCATCACATTAAGATACCAATGGATTTTATTCACCGACCAACTTTTTACCTTATAGATCATGAAAAGTACTAATATATCTTTATACTTTCAAGATCACCAACTACGTTAAAAATCTACCAACGTTTATTCCTATGGCTGACTAACGCTTTTCAAGTTACAAACGTTCAATCAAAATTACCAAACTTTATTTGAGTGGTATATTAGTGATATACCAACACGAAATTAGGTTCCTTTTTAACCGCACGGAACGCTAAAAAATCCATTTATTTGGAGTTATGTACTTTTGGTTTGTTTCTTTGTTCATATGATATTTCACTTTGCTTTTGTAAGAATGAACAACTTGTCTTCATTATTTACTCTTTTTTCCATTGAAATTTTGAACTATAATCTATATCTTGTTTTATTGCTTTTTCACCCATGTCCCATCATTTCAATTTTTCTTTTCTTTTCTTTTTTGGCCAATCATTTGTTGAGTTTGAATGCATTCTTCTCAAAGTTATAGAAAGGTGAAGTAATATGATGCTTATGATCTATAGTAAGATAGATAAGAGAACTGCAGCTTTGAAAACAATGCGCAGCATTAATACAACATCTTACTATTGAAACACATATACTAGCTATAAAAATAACATGATTTGTTAAAACAAGCAAATGTTATTTTGCCTTTTGGATTTAATTAGTCGACAATTGAAATAGCCAAAGTATCATTAACTAATAACTTTCTTTATCAAAATTCACGAAATATATTGTGATTGAATTGGGCACACCACAAACAACAATCTTCCCACATACAATGGTCATTGATGCTCGCTTGTCTGCTTCTGGCAAGTTGTGTTTCTCATTTTTTCCCCTAAACAAAAGGACATTTTAATCATTGGACTTTTGGTGGCCTAATTAAACGGTCCGCAGGTCATTCCACACTTGGAGGAATTGACATTATCAAGCGAGGATGTTGTGATGATGCCGCGGCATTACGTCTTTCACAATCTCAAAGAGCTGAATTTGGCATGCTACCATAATGAAAATGTCGCTTTTCCCTCCAACTTCGTTCTCCACAGATTCCCTAATCTAGAAGAGCTTGATGTGATATGTAGTTTCTTTGAGGAGATATTTCCAGAAGATTCGTCTCGACATGGGGGAGCGACTCCCTATGTAGAACTAACTGACATGGAAAAACCTCTCCAAGCACTACGAAATCTTAGGCGACTTGAACTGCGTAAGATGTGTAGCCTGAAGCGAGTTTGGAAAGATGGCTCCTTGATGGCTGAAATTCTCGAACAGATTGAAGATCTGCAGGTTCTGGAGTGCCCGAGTTTATCAATCGTGCTTCCATCCCCAACTTCATTCCAAAGATTGACGAACTTAGAAGTACTGGATTGCGCTGGTTTAGTTCATATGGGGACTTGCTCAGCAGTGACAAGTCTGGTGCATCTTACTTGGCTAAGCCTAAGAAATTGTGGTGCGATGGAAGACATGGTGACAGATGATGGAAATGGAATAGAGGAGATCGCTTTCCCCAAGCTACAATGTTTGACACTTGACAATTTACCAAGCCTTGAGAGCTTCTCCCCCACTAATTGCACCTTCAGATTCCCTTCGTTGGTGTATATGGTCGTCATGAAGTGCCCCAAGCTGAATATATTCTGCAAGGGTGCCTTGAGGACACCATACCTAGATAAAGTACTCCTCTCCAAAGAGGATGGTGAATGGCGTTGGGAGGGTGACCTTAATACCACCATCCGAACCTTATCGGCTTGAAACAATCCACTCCGAATTTAGCAAGACAGGTAAATCTGTGTGCCTAATCATGTCTGCCTGAATCTAGTGTCAAAAGGATTTTGCGTTCTTCGAATTCTATGTTGGCTCATATGAAGTCGGTCTTTCTTAAAAGAATGTTTGACTGGGTTTTAAAGGAATTGTCATGCGATTCGACAATTAGGGCCTATTGAGCACTTACTCACCCATACATTCTAGCTGTTTGATGAAATGCTTAGCATGACCTCTGTCCGTGCAGCTTTGAAGATTGTGAAATTTTTATTATATGGGGATGTATTCTTACCCACCTCGCTGGTTAATCTTGAGGATTGTCAGTAAGACATGTCTTACAGACAAATGCTTGTTTCTTTCAGGTGTCATGCTCGCTACGATCTAAGTGGTTGCTTTCATTTGCTAGAGAGTGTCTCCTGTAGGAAGATGTTGAATGAAGCTTTTTGCAACGTGTTCACTAATAGTGTTCTGATCATGGTGTTGATGCCTCTTGAGATGGCGTCTTTGTGCCAACATATGGTATTTATTTTCTACTTTGGAATGTCCTCTCTATGTCATTTCCTTGATAATGGTACTTTGTAGCATAATGGTTGGGATGTGGGGGTTCTTTATCCTTTATCGAATTGTGTAGAGATTTTGTATGAGTGTTGGCTTTGGGGCAGCATCATTTAGCACCAAGTTGTTCTTTGGAGTTGGACTATTCGGATGACGACAATAGCAGCCATACACTGACCAAGAGGGTAAGACTAAGAATCCAAATAAGCATGTACCCTTCAAGCAGCGGACCATAGCCTACATGGAGCCATTCACGCTAAATGTTTTCATCTCCAAGCACCTCATCTCGGCTTCACTCACTCATAAGGTCACGTACAAGTATGTCGCTATTGCGGGTACCAATTCTAAGGACATCAGAGCTGTGCTCAAGTCTCAATTGGACATACCAGCATGTTTGGCCGTAGACCAGGTTTTGGTAGACTGAGCGAGGGAAGCTGATGTGTGCAAGCTTGCTATACTCCAAGAGAGATGGACAAGTTTGAAGGAAAAACCAAAGCAATAGTTCAATCTTTGATTGACAGTGGCATTGATATTACAATTTATCTTAACTGATTTCCCCTCCTTCAGCACAATCTTGTTAATGTGCACTACTGCTTATAGCAAGATACTGCCATCTTTGACATTGTTTTGAGAATATGCAAGATGTAATGTTGGTTCTTTTGCTGGTTAGATGATAGTGACTGTTTGTTCGGCAGTAGAGGGTGTCAGATTTTGTTTTGGCTTTGTCCAAAAATTTACCTTGATTCTTGGATGAGCGTTGTGGTGGATATCATAGCTCCATGTGTCAGTATTGACTCCTGCTCTTGAAAGGTTATGGATGTTCATGCCAGGATGGTTAATTTGGTTCAACTTCTTTTGGAAGACAATTGTTACAAAGTTAGGTCCACAGTTGTTGATTATCCAAAGTAATATCATGACATGGATTGGCAAGTAATATCCCACACGAATTATCATAAGTTAGTTTAGTTGTCTACTGTTCAGTTGTTTTATGAGTTCATAACATAGAGATACATAGATATTACTTTGCCTGCCTTCATGTCGTGATGATAAATAATCAATTGACTTGATATAACATGATTTAGTTATTTTATTCTTGTAGAAAATTTTGACACTGAATATAAGGTGTTGTTTAGTCATTCTTTTTGTTCCGTTTCTGAACTTATCTGATCTGCTGCTTTTTACATGTAAATTCTTGCCAATTTACTTTGGTGGGAACTGAGAAAAACATTTTGTACAAGCTTGATGCCATTCTAATATCCATGTGGGTTTACCATAACAGTAGTTTCGACCATGTCGACATGAGAGTCTCTAAATTGCCATGAGTTCAAGCTAGAACTTGTTCAGATCATCAAAGAGAGTGAAAAAGGCCTTGGATCCAGTTTTCTGTAGAATTCCTTTATAAACCACTCATCCCAGCTTTTCGAGATTCACGAATTGCAACAGTATCCACATTTTTCTCCGATCCTCTCCCCTAGAGGTTGGGCTTTATATCAGGTAAAAAGAGAGATATGTCCAAAATCCAATATGCTTACCCGTAGCATCCAATATTTCCCAAAGAAATAGTGAGAGAGAGCTAGTTGATTGAAGGTGATATAATTGCTTCGTGAATCACCAATTTTAGATGCATCCCTGCAAAAGCAGGTGATCTAAGGATCACTCAGCTACTGAGCATACCATAATTTCATGTGTTCTTCGGAAGGTTGGTATAAAGAAAAAAAGCTCACTTGCTAGTTGCCATTATCAGATAATGTTCGAACTATGCTCTTCTGCTTTTGTTGGAGTTTAGTTGTGTTTATAGCTTTTGGCGCTTCATCCTCATAGCTCTTTCCATAAGCGCCAATGTCCGTAAGCGCCAATGTGGACTATGTAATTGTTTTTTAATTGAATTAGGAAGTAATATTCTCTCCTAGCTCGGGAAAATATCATTTAGGGTCCACAATCTTAGGAGCTCTTAGTAATTTGACTCTTAATTGTTTCAAATGAGTTCATAAAATACATCAAATGGCTCACAAAATTAAAGCACCATATTCATTACCATGACATGTTTGCACTTAAAGTACTGCATATCTCTGTACTAGTCAAACGTCCGTAATCTGTATACAATAAGAATGTGCAGCAAAACAATATTTATGAGTTTCTAGGAGAAGCTAGCTATATGCGGTCGGGGGTATTTACTGTTGGATCACATTACGAAAATGTCATGTTCCATGCGCTTGGTTTCGGTGAAGTACAAGTGCAAGCCATCTAGATCTTGTCCGAAGCATCTTCTCCTTTCTATTTCCCGTGGCTGGTCACAAAGCAGAGTTGGTGTTTAATCCTGTCGCTTCTTAATAAAAATTTACAAGATGGCTCGAGAAACCTGGTTACTTGGACTATCCATGCTGAGGAATCTGTTGCTTTCACGTCCGCTATTGAAATAATATATCGCTGTTCCCAGTTTAGGAAACAAAGATTTGCTTCTGAAAGTGTAAGCTGTCCAAAATTTATCTTCAAATGTCCTGTTTGATATGGTTCCTTGCCAAATCTTTTCATCGCTTTATCTCTCGTACTCGGGCTTATTAGGATCTTTTCCTGAGAATATCCAGAGGAGTTGAGTGTGGGGGTTCTCGTCCTGCTTCGTTGTCATCATATCCTCTAATACGTTAATGGAGCCATTAGTGATTTGACATACCGTAAGACTTGTCGCGGGAGAATTCGTTAGTCCTGGAGTGCTTCGACTTCAATACTAGTGGGAACCATGCACTTGTAGGTTAAATGCCTTTCCTCTCAACACCACCTTAGACTACCAGTAACCTCGCGACATGTACCAGCACGGGACCCACACAGCCTCCACGGTCGGAGGCCAGAAGGTTCCGGACGTCTCAGCCCTCAGCAGGCTCATGTGGGGCACTGCCACGGGAGGTGTGCCGCTCAACCACCTGGCCATAAAGAAGGTGTGTTGGGCGATCCCCGACGCAAGCAAAGCAAACGGAAGTCGCTCTGAGGAGGACTTTTTGGCAGCTATAGATGACACCATTGGCCATGGAGTCGATGTACTTTGCATCTCCCTATGCATCAACAAGCCTCTCCCTTACACTGAGGACTCTCTCGCCCTTGGCACGTTCCAGGTGATGAGAAGCGGCGTCGTGGTGGCATGCGCCGGGGGGAACGCCAGCCCTGCCTGATCAACTCTATCAAACATGTTAATTTGCTTTTCGCTTATTACAGTAAACCTCAGAAGTCCATGGCAGACTCAGAGAAACTTCACAGAAAGAAATGGTGCAAATCTTGCTTTACCAGCTTCTCATCAAGGCCATGAAAAGGTGTCTGTCATTCTTAAATAGCTTAATCCTCTACATTCTAACGAGCCCTTTGATCATAGTCAACGTGAATTTTGCAAAAGTTGCCAGTAAAAAAAAATGATTATGCAGGTCCTAAAGAGTGGCATCAAGGAAAAGTTCATTTCCACCATGAACATCTTGAATCTAACGTCTGATCGATTCTTTTTTGGTGGAAGACCTAGGTGTTGATTAAGACATGCTGAGATAGGTTAATTTCCACAATGCACTTAAAGCACATATTTCTCAATATTTACACGTTTTTTGCTCTGGACAGGGTCACCGTTCTTGTCTTACTCGGCCTCACCATCTCTCTAATCACAACGAAAGAAAAAGGATAAATGAAAATGAATGTTCGTAGTCACAAACCTGCTCGTAGCAATCACATAAGCGATGCTGGTGATCACCGTCGAGATCGCTTCATGGCTTGACTGATCAATTAACCCCAATTACGACCCTACAGATCGCGATGGCAAGCTCACTCTTATGCCGTGACCCTCGCAACACCAGTTACGTGTGAATTTTCAAATGACACTCGACCCCACCATGGCAACTGGCCTCAGCACTCGTTGTTAGAAACTAGCTGTGTCCAAGTCGCAATAGCACGGTCAATGCCAAAAAATGAAAAAGAAAATGAAGCAACCGTCTCTTTTCATTGGATGACATCATGTCTAATATCTTCTTGTTGGTAGCCTAGTTTGCGACTTGAAAATCATAGGGTGATGTTGGAAAATTGGCATGTCTCTGCTCACACCATCTAGACAATTCAGCCTACTCCAAGTGATAGTAAAAAAATTATTTTTTACTCATTGCAGAACTCCTAAAATACTTTTGAAGCGTGCAAATATTACTTGTGAGTTTTCTCATGACATTTTCAAAATCATTATTTCAGACGTTGCTTATTTTTCTTGCTCCATTCTCTATATTCAAACCAATCGGTATAATAGTGGGACCAGTTGAACCAGTAGAATCACATACTGGCCCATGCTCCGGTTCAGCCTCCGGTTCCATTTTCAAAACATTGGCTATAATCAGAACCGGAATAGTTGACTAAAAGCCATATGTTCTTTCTTGAAAGGAGGGTACATGAAAATCTTTAATTAAGAGCTCTCACCTTTGGTTCATATATCTATTCATCGAATTTCTTTAATGGACGAACTCACTCTTAATTTATTAGAATACCATTCGAAGTAAAGTGCAAGTTTATATGTAGGTTATAGCAATGGAGAATTGGTTATTGTTACTTCAAACATTGCTTCGTCCTTTTACTAAGCGAGTGGATCCACCGAAAATATACATTTCAAACATGTGTAAAGAGAGAGACAGAGTCCTATGCAAACACACGCTAACCAAACTTCTTTGGTTTGAAAACAAAAGAGTAAAATGAAATTTACCATACTTGATGTAAATGGCTATATTTTTATACATTCCTGATTGTAGAAATTTTCTCGAACCATGCCTTTAGTCTTTGAACTACAAATTATGATCCCCTACATGCAAATAAAAATATGGGTGATATCCGTGTTATCATGACTTGCATTTTATTATGCTTAGCACATGAAATTGCACATGACTACATTATCTAACTAAATTCGACCCAACTTGTTGTGGCTCCATTTACCTCTCAACCTCATGTAATAATTGATGATAGATAAAATGTTGAAAATTCTAGTTCAACTTTCGGCTTGATTGTTTTGTTTGATACATTTTGCCAATCCTTTTCTAGATCAAGGCGTCATCCTCTTTATTCTAAATAAAGATCACTAGGTACCTGGTTACAATTAATAACATGAAAGAAAATAAACCTCTTACTTCTCCATGAACAAGAGAATACAGTAAGCATTGTTGAGCTTTAGGGAAACTCATCTATCATAGTAAATCGTCGATAACCTTAGTTGTCTCAATAAATAGCACCAACCCTATACTTGTCTTGTCCATCACGGAACAAGAGATGTGCATGATCGCCAATACATCTCCTAATTTATTTATTTTTAGTGATAAATTTTCTTAGCACCCGTTTAATAGTGATTATTATCCAAGTGAGATTTGCAAATTTATCTCCAGTATTGAAGGACATTTGAGAGAAAATTATAAGGGGACAATTTATTTTAACAAAATACAACTCAAAAATTTTTATTGATATTTATTAAAACAGTAAAAGAAATAGTGCCAAGAGCAACCGAGATTGCTTCACGGCTACATACCTCACTCCCAAAGTGCACGAATCGGAGATTCAACGGAGTGCGTATTAATATGGAGATTAGTGCTGAGAAAAATTAAAAAAAAAAAATGCAAGAAAAATGTAAATTGCATTGAAAGGGTAAATTTCGTGGAAAATAAAATGGTCTATTAAAAAGTAAAGATAAACATAAATTATAGATTAGCTTGATTGTGGAAAGAGAGAGTTTTACAATCCCAAAAACATTGGTATTTACAATCGAAATACTAACAATAACCATTCCCTCCAATACGTACAAGAACCACCCACATAACTTCAATTACTCCACCTCTTTTGCGACTCCAACTCCAAAGACGAATGCTACCACGTGCAAACTCAATCATGAGCTCTCCCTAGTTACTTCCCCCAACTTACCTGTACATCTGCCTGTTTTGTTGTTTCGACTTTCTCTGCTAATATTTCGAAATTGTTAAACTTTCATCACAGGTATAGCTTCTCTCCCACTTAGTGCTTATGATTTTTCTCTAATTTCCTAATAAATTTATCTTCAACAAAAGAGTTCCATCTCAATTTTAGTTCATCCGATCAACCTAAATGTGGGATTAATGGATGATAAGTCAGCATCTTTGCAATTTTAACAAAAGGACTAATTCGATAAAAAAAATATATAAATCAGAGACCATATTGGGAAACAAAAAAAACATAATACATGGACAATATTGAACTAATTGAAGAAGTTAAGGCACTAGCAATTCCATTATCCCTAAACTTTTCACATCAGTTTTATGAAAAGATTTTTCCAAGGCTATGTTATACGGTAGCGTATTGCTTCAAGTTCTTTTTCTACATTTGTGAGTGGTCTAAGACTTTCCAATTCAACAATTGGAAGCCACTAATTTGAATCCCACCAACTATATGCAAATCACTTTAAGTTTAAACCACTTGCATAAGCAAAATGCCTGAACTCAATAAGTTCATGATACTTGTAGGGATTCAGATAACTAGGTCTACATATTCGTATTCCCTAAATTATCAATTGAAAAATGATCAATCACGAATTAAAAGTCATCTATCACAACATAAAATAAAAAAAATTTACCAACACATGCCAAATAATTAAATCACTTATTAAAATCATCAAGCACAAATCAAAATCTTCAATAATGAATGATTTCATGCTAATGATCGAGGTAAAATGTAAACCTCATGATCCTCCCTATTGCTTAGCACTTCCCTCTCCACAGTGATTTTGAGTCAAATTCGACATTGACCTTATCCAAGCTTTTTCCTAGAGATTTCCACAAAAATTTCAAACACGGCACAACTTTATTATATTTCTCAATTAATCCATCATCTTCGGAGCATACTACTCATCACTGGCAAAATTTGCCAGTCAAGCAGATGATTACGGGACTATAACATAAGTATCGTGATACATTTCTTTTTTGGCCAAAGACCCAAGCGTTGAGCAAAAGAGCAATTAATTGAGAAGGTTTACAGGCAAAAAACCAATTCGCAACCATGTGTTCTAATCAAACTTCTTGCAATAAACTCCTTGATTGCAAGTTGTTGTATGTCGATAAAGTTGTGGTTCTTGTCGCCTTGTTCCTCTTAACTTTGTACGATATGCAAATATTCATTAGTGCAAGCATCGGACAAAACCGCAATTCTGAATTTTATCCCCATCATGAACAGAAAATATCTTCACTTTGATTTCCGTGGCAAGAGTCTACGAGCACGAGGTATCATTATATGATAGGAATTCTCCAACGAGTCAATAACATTTAATGAGCACGAATGATTTTGTAGAAGACAACTAACAAAAAAGTCTTAAACCTATTTATATCGATGTCAATTCAGTTATAAACTTTTTAATTTTATCAATTTAGTCCTAATATTTTCACATTTTTCCAATTCAATATATCCTATCAATTTTGGTTGGAAATCAATGACATGGATGCCGGTCATCCGACATGACATAGCCAATACTAATATAGACATTTTTTAGTTTAAAAAAAAAATCATTTTGTTTTCTTTTCTTTACTTTTTTTTTTTTTTTTGGACAAAGTACTGGCAAGGTCACCAGCCGACCTCGCCAGTTAATACTAATTAGTATCATGATTCAAGAATCATCCTCAGCAAGTCCTTCAAATACTTGAATCTTCTTTTTCTTTCTAGTTTATACATTACTAAACCTATTTAATCCCCCAAATGCCAGCTCAATTTCACTCTAGATTAAGAATTTTAGTTTGTTTCCTATTTCGTGGACATCTACAATGTAGCACCCTTCTACAGAGCTCGAGATTTGGTTGCAACTCTCTAATCATGGATCGGTCTCCAAAAAAAATAGTCCAACAGCAACCTTCTCATCATTTATCTAACGTGCATGTTTTACTAAATAACAAATGGAATACTTATTAGAAATCATGGAGGTCAACATTCAGTCTTCAAAACTGTCAAATAGTAACTATGTGCCCCTTCATGCCGTTAACCAAGTGTTTCTTCTTCGTGTGTTACCTCTGATTCTTTTGAAATACTGAATTCTAATGATGTTTTGCAGTTGCTAGAAATCGATTAGATTAGAAATTGGCTGGTCCCATGCAAAAGAAGTTGCACTCAAGCTCTTCCATCACTATGAGACTAGCATTAATATTATTTGCATCAACTAAGTTTTATTTTTGTTTTATTTTCCCTTATTTTACCGCATTTTGGATAAATAGATTTTTTTTTTTTTTAAAAAATTATTGTTACTAATTAATTTTTAAAAAAGTTGGCTTTGGGGGCTGGGCCTAACCCCAGCCCTTTTTATCTTTTCTGCGCGGGCCCAGGGCCCATCTCGCCCCCCAGCTAGGTGACTTCGCGGCCCGGCCCTCTTCTTCTTCTCCTTCCTCCATTCCTTCCTTCCTCGCGTTGAGGGGATTAAGGAGAGAGAAATCGGGGGAGCTCTTCAGAGAGTGAGTGAGATCTGAGAGCAGTGAGGTGGAGGTGGCGGAGAGAGAAATCAGGGGTTGTTCTAGAGAGCGAGGCCGAGAGAATAGGAGAGAACCAAGGGCGGAGAGTGAGATCTGAGAGAGAGAACCGAGAGCGAGGCTGAGAGCGAGTGTTCTCCGGTGACAAATACACTTGAAACCTGGCCGACGATCCATTGACGTTACCCCACTTCCCAAACCAAACCCACGGTAGGTAGGTTGTGTTCCGATTCTTTTGCTTGTGCCGACTCGGGGTCGGCTTCCCAAGGATCTCGGCTCGGGGGCGCGCGAGGCGGACGGACGTACCCCGATCTTCGGGCTCGTCCGCCGTCCGATGCCGTGAGCCGGGTAGGGACCCTCGGCCGAACCTCCCCTGTTTCGTGCCCTGTTTTGCCGCATCGCGAATTTTGCCGTTTGTCCAGCGCGCATGATTTCCGGCCCCCTTCGTGTGTATGCTGCGGCTCTTGGGTTGTTGCTTGCCGATTGTTGTTAGCTTCGGCGTGAGTCGGGGCTCTGTTGGTTCGTTTTCCCCCTCTTTAGTTAATGCGACTTCCCTGTTCGATGAAACGCCTAACGGAAGTGTGCGCGCTTGTTCTCAGTCCTTCGTCCATTTTGGGCGTTCATGGTTGGTGAAATGCGTTTTGATAGATCCACGCAGCTGTTCCTTCGCTTCTTACGTTCCTTTTGCGCGTCGTGTTTCCGCAAGCAACCGACTCTTGGCCGGCGAGATTGAAGGGTGGTGGCGGCCCCGGTCACAGTGATGGCCGTGCGATGATTGAACACGACCGGCGGCGGTACCGGAGCTTTGGTTGAGTTTTGAGTTCCTCTTACCACTTGAATTTGCTCGCGTTATTGGTCCGGTCGGAAAGAAGATGGTCGCGGAGGAGAGGGAAGCGTGAAAGAAAGGAATAAAATGAAAATGAAAAGAAACAGAGAAGGGAGGAGGGGCGACAATTTTATTAAATAAAAAAGTCTCCCTTTTGTCTCTTGGGTCACTAGAGTACAAAAGCGCGGCTCTGTATGACCACACGCACAAGATAGGACAAGACGAGAGATAAAGCTAAGAAGAATAAATGAAAAGGGACAAAAAGGGGGCTCTTCTCTGGCCATCCGGATGCGCGATTCAGGTCAGGTTCATATTATCTTGTTATTTTAATTTTTTAATAAAAAATTAATTATAAAGTTTTAGCCAAAAAAATTAAAAATCTTTTTCTTTTAAAAAGAGTTGGTCCAGTCCAATTCTCCCTCGAAATCGAGAACAAGACCAAAAATTATTGGTTCCGTTTTTATGAAACCGAGAACTGAACCGACGCCCTCAAGAACCAGACCAAATTGGCCAGTTCAGTCCGATTCAAGCGATTCTAGGATCGATCGATCCAATATACTCACCCCTAGTGTTGCCTAGTACATAGATTAGTTTCTATTTACTTGTGCTCTTGTAAAGAGTTGAGGAACAAAATCATTCATGGAATCATGAGTCAACTCAAAATGTTTCAAAAAGAATTCACACATAAATCAAACCATCGACTATTACAAAATAGGACTGGACTAAATCAAATCTAAATCCAACCATGAAATAATGTATCATGATCACCTTATTCTGATCAATTTGCAAATGTTTGTTGGATCTTTTAGGTTAAACACTCTTCTCGCTATGAGGAGAATTTTGGTGATTGTGAAAGAAGAATGTCCTAAATTGCGTGGTCATTATCGTTTCCAACAAATTACCGGTACAGATTATTTTCATTTAGCTTGTGCTCTTGTAAAGAGTTGAGGGACAAAATCATTCACGAAATCATCTGTCAACTCAAAATGTCTTAACAAGAATTCACACATCAATCCAATTGCCGACTATTACAAAATAGGACCAGACTAAATCAAATCCAAATCCGACCATGAAATAATGAATCATAACCATTTTATTATTGTCAATTTGCAAATCTTTGTTGGATCTTTTGAGTTACGATACTTTTCTCGCTATTAGTGACTAATCCTCTTATGATCTTGGGGACTCGACATAATGGGAATTCGTTTATTACGCGTGGGGTGTGGGGGGTGGGGGGTGGAGAGAGAGAGAGAGAGAGAGACGAGGTGTTAAGAGCAGTTCATGTGCTTAGCTTGACCCTTGCGTTGATTTAGACATACGTTGGTGTTTTGGATCGAATCTTGAGGAGACGAAATGAGCCGTGGGGACAAGTTCTTGGAAATTTATTGTGGAGAAGGACAGATGCTAGAAGGAGCGGATAGGGATCATTATTATAATATCTTGATCCGGGGAATTTGAGAATTTGGACCCCAATTGAGTAATTATGAATTGGGAAAAAATTTTAAAAAAAAATTCTTTTAGGACTTGAAAAATGCAGCCCATTGTCGTCTTCTTCCTTTTTGCGAAAAGTGTCATATAAAAAAAAGAGGGGTTAATTTAAATATAATTAATTTCAAAAACGGCCGATTATATATTCGATTAGCAAATTTAATGTTTTGAAAATTTAGTTCTTCATTTGGTTTCTTCGTAGTAGGTATCTTGAAATATTTATTAATAAATTCCAGAAATGAAACCTTTAAATTAAAGAGGATGTATAATAAAGTTAAAAATTGAAAAGAGACAATCCATTGACGAAAAGGTATTTGCTTTTGGCATGATTGTATTTGGGGGGAACGAAAGTAGCTTGCCTTTTGCCAAGTCGTGAATCACGAGTGCGCCTTTATAGATGGCTAAATGAGGCCATCTATTAGGAATTGTTTGAATATGGATTTGAAGACAACGCACTGGCCACATCCCAAATATGCAAACCATAACCATCGAGGGTTGCCTCCCACATGTAAAGGAGGAGATGTAGAGTTCGATTTCTCACCTTCTCGAAAGGGGTTGGACGTGAGGACATTTAGTTTCAGGTATAAGGTATAGTGCCCACGCTCTATAAAGAGGCAACACGAAATTCTAAGATTAAGTCAAAAGTTAGAGTAAGATAGACCAACAATAAAATATATATATGCAAACCATGACTTGGGCGATTTCCCTTAGCAATATCACTATGACTACGACCTTGCAAAAGGTCTAAGGAAAAGGAATATGCTTAGGTCCATTAGCGCTAGAGAGCAAGCAAATTATCAAGAATGTTGTGGATTACGAAGCCGTGAAATTATTTTATATCATTGGAGAGCATCAAGTTTAAGATAGGATTAAGTGATCCAAGCATCTTTGTGTAGTCATCAAAAGTATAATTGGAACTATTGTGCCTATGAGTAAACCATTCACTAAGGCACAACCCCAACAAAGAAAATAATCAAAGACTTTTCTAGTCACACATTTTCAAGAGACCCAATTTCTCAAGTATATATTGTCTACTTTTTGTCTTCAGGGAAACATGGTGTGAAAATATTGAAGTGAATGCTCTCGCGGACACCAATTTATGCATTTACATTCTGGCTCAAATAATTTTGCCAATTTTACCTTTATTGTTGAGAATTTGTTTAAAAAACCAACATTTGAGAGACCAAATGTCATTAATCTTTCATGGTCTAATAATGCTCTCCCGGATGGATTAAGTCTAATTGCGTGTTATGGATAGGGGAAGGAAACCGAGGGACCAATATTTTCATGAATATATCAATTTATCCATTAAATATTAAGTGTCAATCTATATCCATATTATTATATGAAAAGGGAGATCCTCCTTTTAAAGGTAATAATCTATCTATTTCACTTATTCCTATGTTTGATGTAGATATAACATTGTAATAATTTGAATGTGATAATTAAAATTTTGAGTAAGATATTCATAATTACAAATCTAATAACTTAATAAATCTTTTAGTCATTAATATATATACTTTCTCACTTTTTAATCACTTTGAATTTTTAATCGTGGGCATTGTCTCTCTCTTTTCTTTTCTTTTCTTTTTTTGGCACATGCATAAGCTTGTGCCCTCTTTTTCTTCCGTGAGATCAAATGATAATTCCGGCCATTCAAATAAGCATTGGCATTTACTAACCGGCTATACCATGAGGCTATCCAGGGTGCGACAAATTAAAAATCAAAAGAAAATACACTTCAAAATCTCATTGAGGAATTCAAAAGCAAACTCACAAATTGTATTAACTATCATGCTAATAGCACTCCATCCATTTATCAAAGATGGATACAAAAAGGGAGAGAGCTTCAACCGGGAGCGTGAGCTCAACAAACACACGAAATTTCATGGTCAATCGTCGACTAATACCACGTTCTCGCACGTTCTCGCACATGTTCAATTATTATTAAACATTCAAAAGAAAGACCAAGAGCGATTCAGAGAGTCAACATCCGAAATTTGACCTTATCCATGCGTCAAGCCTCGGAAGTCGTCCGAGCATTTTCCCAAGAGACTTCCTGAGACGTTACAAACGGAGCACGACTTGAATACTTTTCTCTGGGTCAATCCTATATTTTCTCTCCAATTCCCTCGTCTACCTTCCTCTCCTCTCCTCTCCTCTCCTCTCCCTGCCTGACTTCCCCGGCAAAGTTTGATACACCTCATGGTCGTTGTAAACAGATAAACAAAATATGGAAACGTCCAACGAGCAAATCAACACCTAATACGCGTCGAATCGCACTCCTGTTATATATGGCAACAAATTCACCAAGAATTTCAGGGCACGCGCAAAGCTTCGAGCTTGATTCAGTTTCGATACGGTTCGTAGCCTCCAAAAAGGAAACAGCTTTTACGTCCCTTCGCTGGCCGTGCGATCGTTCCGATCTGGGTTTGTTTCGCTGGTTGGGATAGGCAACGTCGTAGCCTCGGATCGAGACGTCACAACCAACCCCACGCTCACGCGCTTTGCGTTTCTGTCGACTCAAATAAAGGGATAGAGAGAGTGGGTGGGTGCCACAATTTTCACCAGAAGCAGTTTCTGTGAAAACAGAGGTTTTCAGAGAGAGACGGGAAGGGACAGGAATTGTGGGTGTGAATCGAATCCACGACGGAGGTGAAATCGGACTTGCTCGAGAGGGAGGGAGGGAGAGAGCATGGGGAGTTGCTTTTCGGATGTGAAAGGAGGTCAACAAGCGGTCGGGGGGACCCGACAGGGCCCCATGGGAGGCGTAGGACTCGGCGGAGGAGGAGGAGGCAACAACGGCGGTCCCAACGACGCAGTTGACCACTTCTTCCGAGCTCGCGGTCAACCCGCTCTCTTCTCTCAAATTGAGGTTTGCCTGTCGCCTGCCCATGTGATTATGCGCGCTTCTTTCTCTGCAGAATCTTTTTTCTTTTTGCATAGTGACGCGCTTCGTTTTCTTGAGGCCTGAGTCAATGTTTTCACTTGTCGGTATTTTACTCTTGTCGTTTCCCGCGAACCGATGATGTGGCCAGAAAAAACCTGTCCTTCGGAGGATGGTTCGCAGAAAAACTGAGAAGCATTCTTCACAATGTGGATTCTACTCAAACCTCGCTATCTGAACGACATGATGTTAAATTTTGCACGTGATCGAAAGAAAACATGGTCGTCTAATTGGAGTTTTCTTCTTGTATTCCTCATTAGACTTGACTTAGGTAAATCTGATTTGTTTTCTTTGAACCAAAATTTTGGTCTGCTTCTTGAGCCGTGGCCTTTTGGAACTCATGCATTGCATGCCGCAACAAGTTTAATCGGGATTTGTCGTCAGTTTATTCAAAAGGGGCTGCTAAATTAAGACAAAAGTCTAACTAAGCCTTGGACTTATACGCAATTACATTGTTCATTCTGCAGAAACAGCTCTTAACTATCTGAAATTGTGTCGCTTTATGAAATTTAAATTTGGCATTGCTGATTAAGCGTAGCAGGGAGGGAGCTAGTACAAATTAAGCATATTAACTTCCCAGCAACAAACTTCTTGCATTGCATATGGTGTTCTACATGAGTATCAATCTTGAAATATAATGCCCACAGTTTGTATGATGTGCTGTATTGTCTTTGCTGCAGTTATCCTTGCTTCAAAATTAAGTGATCCAGACGTCATGTCAAAGGCAAGAAACTTAGCATTTTCAGCAGACTTGGGCATATACCGGAGATGAACCACATGCTTACAATCACTGAAGAACCATCAAACCAATAGATAAATGACAACAAAATCATTCAATTTAATGCCTAAGAGAATTCACTGCAGCATCCAGCTCATTAAGCTTGCAAGGTTTACAAATTACTCACTCCAACAATACCCAAACATGTCCTAATAACTAGCAAATCAAGTACACATTGTCTTCCGACCAAAAAAAAGAAAAAAAGAAAAAGAAAAAGTACACGTTGTCACCTTATCATCTAAACCGCACTCAAATGAATCTTAAACTAGTATACATCATGAATAAAACGATGATGTCAGCAAAATCCAGAACAAAATCAGAATATTAAAGGCCGAAATTCATGATTCTTTCTAACTAATGGACTTGAAACACCTCCTTCTGCGAGTGTATATCAGCTCAAGTGAAAATTGAAGTCAAATGAAGATCATCAATGCTTGTATAGCGGGCACATGTTCAATTTCAGCAAATTAAAGCATGACAACATGATTATCTTTCTTGAAAATTAACACAGATTCCTCATCTCAACTCGCACAACTAAGATAACACATAGACAAGTCTTGGCAATTGTTATTTGAACAACGAATGGATATGGACAATAGGCATTAACATGAATCCAGCAAATTTAAGTCACAGATAACATTTATAACCATGACTACAACATGTTATGAACATACACAACATTCATAGCCAAGAAATCAACATATTTTTTAACATGTACAGCAAGAACAACAATGAATCCAGTAAATTTGAGCCATGTACAGTAAGAATAGACATATTCAGCAAGCCCACAATGCAGTGGGTGTACAATTTCGACAAATAGCACATCCTGAATTGAATGTTGTACAAGCTAATGATAAGAACTGAGATAAGCCACCATGTACTGGCACGTACATCGCAAGCATGACACAAACATTACTCCAACGCATCCATCACATGTGAAGTGGAGTCTCAACCAAGCCCAAAACAGAGCAGCAATTAATGCGAAAGAAAAGCTACAACTCCAACATATGAACAATTTGCAGTTATAGATGATTTCTTTACATTAAAACCTAGACAATTATGCTTTGAACACCTCAAGTGCAAAAATAAATCCAAAGGCTCTCAGTTTAGAGGATGATTCAGCCACGCTCCCAAAGCAATATTTAATTCACTGAGAATGAGTAAACAGAAGCACCAAGGGAAGGAGAACTCTAGGCCATCAAAGGATGAAGAATCCATATGCCATATACAGTTAGTACCTTGAACAACATACAAATCACTCCCATACAATCTCAAATTGATCAACTGATTCATCATGGTCATCTCCAAGGCAAATTGTCGAACAAGTGGTGAGCATGAAGGGTGTGGTGTTATATAAACAGGAATTCCTATCAATTGGCGAGGAATGTAACATAAGAAACCAACTAAATTGCTAGAGAGGAACCGTCATCTTGGTCTATGAAACAAAGTACAGCCCAAGTCTTTGGCAGTACAGATGGATCTTAAGTCTTAAAAATTAGAAAAGTGATACTTAAATGCCACTTTTTTTTTAAAAAAGTGGGACACTTAAGTGCCATCACTGGGGAACCCCACTGAAAATCCTACGTGGCAAATTTTTATTATTTTTTTCATCTACGTGGCTAGCCGGAATTTTGACTCAACAAACAAAGGCAAAAACGACATCATTTTTAAGCAGATTCAAATGTTAATATAAAATTAATTTAATTAAATTATAAAAAATTATTATTATTATTTTAATAAAATAATTGAAAATAAAAAAGGTGGGGGAGAGGAGGCATTGGCTGAGGGCTGAGCCCTTGCCGCCGCCTCGGAGAACGGCCGGCAACGGTGGGGGGAGCATTGGCTAGGGTCGCGGCTCTCGGCCACGGGCCCTCACGCCTCCCCCGCCGTCGCCGGAAGGGTTGGCGACGAAGGGGGAGGGTCGGCCGGGTCGCCGACCGACGGCGAGGGCCCGCGAGCCCTCATTGGATGGGCGAGGGCCGTGACCCTCGCCCCAACGACCCTCGGCCAACCCTCCCCCCCTCCGCCGTCGGCCCTTCCCAGCGGCGACGGGGAGGGCTCACCCGTCTCCCTCCCCCTTTTTCTTTTTTAAATATTTGAATTTGTATTTTTAAATGTTTTAAATAAATTTAGTTTAAAATTTAATTAAACTAATTTTTATATTAAATTTTTACCACGTCAAAGACGAAACGACGTCGTTTTTGCATTTTTTTAGCCACATCAGCATGTAAAACGACGTCGTGTGGTAAGTAGGAAAATTGTCACGTCAGCATTTCTGGTTGCAGATGTAGCAACGATTCGACTTTTTATGGCCCGTGCGATCCTTTCACTTGTGATCCATTTTGCTCCGATTTTGGCAGTTAAGTGTCACTTTCCTAACTTTTGGCATTTAAATGTCCCTCCGTGTCAAGTTTTGGTACTAAGTGTCCGTACCTTCTGTATGTGCGTTTTGTTCTTGTTTTGCTCAGTTCCTCAGCCCTCATGCGCACACCAAGCTTCAGAGAGTGCATTGTGGTTGTTGTTGTTGTTGTTGTGAATTCTCCTACAGTCCGTGAAATTGTCAGCTTAAAAAGAATCTCCAATGCATTAGACGAGAGAGAAAGAAAGAGCATGAGAGAGAAGTTCAATTGGTGGTGGTGAAGAGCGTCAAATGCTCTGCTCCATCACGGCCAAGGCTCCGGCAGCTAGCGACGGAGTTCTGATGGTGGCTGTTATTGATCGGAGATGGAAGACGATTATCACCACCACCCATCTTTCTCAGGCAGCTATGTCAAAACACACTCCGCGACCAAGGAAAATATGTGCAGAAGAGAGATTCTACCTGAAACTACCCGCGCTATAAGCGAGCAACATCCAGAAATCACTGAACATCTCTTCCTCGTGTGTCCCTGCACAAAGCAAAATTTGGGAAAACCCATCAATCAATATCAGAATCGACATTCGCGGACTGACCAACCAGGTTTTAGGCATGGCTAACGAATCTTAAACACGCCTCGGTCTCGTTCGAACTCCTCTCCTCGTTACTCCGGCGGGTCTGGAAAGCCCGCAACAACTTTGTGTTCAGAGCTCAAAATCCAAACCCCCCTGTTCATCATGGACTCAGCCCTTGGCGATGAATCGAAACAATTACCAGGTGGGTGACGGTAACTTCGTCGAGGACTCCAAAAAAGAAGCGATTTACCCCTGGTTTGGACAGTGCCAGCTCCTGGCGTGCTCAAACATCAAGGTCGATGGGTCGGTTGTTCCAGAAACAGGGGAAGGCGCCATAGCTTTTGTGTGCCGCGACTGCCACGCAACGCTGACCCGACGGTTGTGCCCATTCGGTGACCGTCTCCTCGGCGATTCAAAGCTGAAGCAACGGCAATTCCTGCCCGAAACACTTCGTAAGCCCCGGCGAAGTTACGCTACGTGAACTGAAGTGGGAACTCGAGACTGATCAATCTGATCTGGTAGCTGCAAATTTTTCTTACTTCTGCACACATTTCCAGATGATCTTTCCAACCAAGGGATCGACTTTCTTTGGGGATCTTGAGGCGGCGATTTTGAAAACCTACGTCACCTTCAACTTGCATTGGGTTCATCCCAGTCCAAGGTACTCTCAACGTGGCGAGCTCCCAGAGAATGACTCCAAACTAAAAATGTCACATCTGCACAATCCACGAAACATCGAATAAAGTTTTGTAGCTCCTACAGCTTAAGCTTATGAAAAGGAAGTGCTGTGGTTAACCATAGCATCTCAAGCAGCACGTATATAGACATCAGTTATACAGCTCTTATAAAGCTCTTTTTCCCTGACAGTCACATCCAAGCAGAGTATGATCAAATAAAGTTCCATCTTCTCAATTTTGTATGTCCTATTCTCCAGACATCAAAAGACACACATTCAATCGAAAAGAAACTTTGCTTAAGGTGCAACTTTTTTCTCTTTTCTATATATAATATCGTGTAAGGTATCAGTGATAGGGTCAATCAGAAGGACATTATCCAAGTCCATCCAAATCCCAATATCGACAAAAAAGTAGGCCAGGAAGAATGCTTTCCAGCTTAAGCAATGAAAAACACGAGGCCTAATAGTATGATTCCAACATATGATCACAGCAACACTCTTAAGTGAAATTATTTAGGCTTGACTATCGCAAAATCTAAGCAAGACAAGCTTAAGAAACTTAGTTTGGACAAAATAATTGAAGCTACCTCAGATATGCACAATTCACTTCTCATTCGACAGTTCATTACGGAGAACTTCTGGTGCCATCCACTCAGCCTCACACGACCAAAAACTTCACATTAGGAACAGTTCAAAATCTCAAGAAACATCAAGAATGGTTTCTTTCAAATCCAAGTATAAAATAAAAATGGAAAACAAGACTCTCAGACTCTTAGGGCATTGTTTAGTAATGCTATGGCAAACTGTTTTCTAATTTCATAAATTGAATCACTATGTACATGCTTGTCCGACTGTTTAATATTGCATTAGAGAAGAAGTCTAATTCTGGAATGACCAAAAATAATGTTTCTAGTTGTTTTCTCTTTATTTCCTCTTTTGTTGCTAATTGTCCATTTAACTTCATTGAAAGCTATTAGTAGCAACCATCCAAATGTCTTTACCTATTTCAATATAGTTGGATATCGTTCTCTCTCCATCCTTGAAAACTCTTCAAGAATGATTTTCAAGAAAGCTTCCAAATTTACTGTTCTAGCAGTTGACTTCGATGACAAGAAAGTATTATGCTTCAAACGTGACAACCCAAAGTCACAAACCTGCACAACGATAAATTTTAGTGAGGATGCAAATGACATTTTACTGCAAACTTTGATTGTCATTCACATCGAAATCATAGAGCACATTTCTGATGGAAATTGCATCGCATCAGCAAGTTTGCTAAATCAAGAATCATCCACATCTGTACAAATGTAAGTTCATGTATGGCAGTGAAAAGAGAGAATGAGAAGTCAGAGTCTACAAGAAATAAAGTTAACATGTTATCCCAGAACAAGCTAATACTAGTCAATATCGAGCTTATCTGAGGTGCTCACATTGTCAAGGAAAAGAGTATCCAAGAAAAAGAGAAAAAGGTCAAGCAAGATGTTAGTAGCACGTAGGAGATGGATGAATGATATGTACGCAAGAGAATAGCTTGATTTGCTATTTAAAGAAGTGAAAGAAAGAAAACGAAAGTGTCAGGCAACATTAATAAGTTTTATGCACTTTGACAATCCAGTTTTTGTCAACAAGAGGATTTGATGATTTCAAATCTCGATGAAATATTGTCGGGAGGCTTGTGTGCAAGCAATTCATTCCCCTTGCCTGTAAAATTTCCATAAGCACTTAAATCGATTTCAGAAAAGGAAATCTCTATATCTCCAGCACCAAAGAGAAGGGAGACCAATTATTTCATACCACATCAAGGGCCATTTCTATCCTGCGTATCTCATCAATATGACAGGACGATGTATGATACTATACAAGCTTCCCCTGGAGAAGTAAACAAAATTAAAAATCAGACAGCAAAATGAGATTGTCGCACACCATCAAAATATTAACACCTTTAACAGTAGATAAATGAGCTGCATCCCTCTAACAATTGATGTCGTTCCCATACTACCAAGGTTTTTTAAGGTACAGAAAATTGTACCTTGGAAGAAACTCCATAATGATAGACAGATGTGGAGGATGAGCCGCAGCACCCATGAAAAGAACAACATTTGGATGACGCGGTCTACGGATCATCTGCACCTTGGAACAGAAGAACAAGACATATGGTCAGTTATCTTCCTAGATATATTGGAAAGCATTTGTTGACTCATGCTCTGATTAGTCCTCACTTCTTTCCTTGCTAAATAAGCAAATCAAGCAAACATATTAATCGTTGAACACAATTATTTCCATAGACGCGGACAGATCATGGAACCCATGAAAAGTACGACATTCTGATGACACTGTCTACGTATCATCAGCAACCTTGGCACAGAAGCAAAAAGCACGGTGCATAGTCATTTATCTTACAGTTGCTGGATAAACGGGGAAAGCATTTCTTTGTCCTCAGTTTTATTCTTGCTCAAAATGCAAATCAATTACTGAACACACTAATTCATCAGCTTCCAAAATACATACAGATACCCATAAACTGAATTGAACTCGTGATCCGTAAATATTTCTCTTTTGTTTTCAACTATCAGACTTTATGTGTCA
Source organism: Eucalyptus marginata (assembly GCA_014182565.1). Lineage (NCBI taxonomy): Eukaryota > Viridiplantae > Streptophyta > Magnoliopsida > Myrtales > Myrtaceae > Eucalyptus > Eucalyptus marginata. Next base: position 30,430,077 of record CM024586.1, on the reverse strand, counting down.
TTCGGATCTTATGTAAAGAACATTAATTTAATGTCTCGGCATTATATAAATCACCAAAAAAAGCAGACTAAATCACCAATTCTATGCCAACATCAACAAAGCAACAGGAAAGCATATTGCCCCTCCTGTAATATTTCTGACAATGCAGAATGCATGGCGTGGTAAGGTAGTCTTATTGTGAAACTCATCTCTATTAAGCGCCCGTGCTAATTCTTTCCTTTACAATGTTCATCCAAGTTTTATTCTTTACAGGTTTTGAGTTCTCAATAAATCTGGAAGATTTTGTTCCCATAAAAAAAAAAAGAACTGGAAGATAAAAAGCACAAATGAAAGACCTATGGATAGCTTACTTCTCGTCTGAACTTATCCAAAGCAGCACTTGAGAGATCCTGATCCAAAAATTTCCTCATAACCACCTCCTGCTAAACAAGCAAGTCAAGCCAGATGTTAGACTCAGACATGCATTGCAATTTATCTTAGGTCTTATACATCATAGATTTTTAATATTAAGAACACATCACCACCAAGTATTTTGCAAAAGGTAATGTCTAAATTGCAAAGTACCGATAATGAGTGCATAAAATTCTTCAGAGAATGTTAAAAACTGAAAAAGTCGTCTGCTGCTTCTCTTTCCATTTCTTGATATTTAAGAGTATATAAAACCATAAGAACGACAAACCTAAACAACCCAGTGTTTAAAGTGCTTTTACCAAATGGATGGGGTTTGATTGAGTCGCAGACTAACAATTTACAAAAAGACTTTGCAACAGCCTATTCATTGTGACTATTTGTACAAAAATCTTCAGTCTTCACAATAAGGATTCAATTACATCCAGAGAACTTGCAACTCTTTACCGAAGAGCCAAACATAGAGGCAGAATCTTGCCAGCACCTAATAACAGAATAGCAAGGGGGCCAAAAGTCAAACTTCCTTTTGCTTATCCATAGTACAAAAGAGAGAGTAGCAAGACGAGGCCATGAATGAGCAACAAGGATTTAGTTATTATGGTTGGCACCAGTCCAACAAGTCATGTGCGTATGTCAAGGTACCGATTCTGGAGCTTTTTTTTACCAACCCAGGTTGAAATGCCAGATTTTGATACTATGTCTGATGTCACTATTACATACTAGCTGCTTAGTGCAAAAATCTAAAACATTAGCACAAAGCAGGACACTGAATTAGTACTAACCGTCATTTCTTTTGACTAAAAGACTACTTGTCATTTTCAAGGAGGATCTCTTGCTTAAAAGCAGTCGTATGAAAGGAGTCAACGGATATAATCTCATTCCATAAATTCAAACAAATGGAAGTCACAACCAAAAATAAAGGAACTCTTCAAGTAACTAATGCAATGCCAGTTCTTGATTTGCAAGAATTTAGAAATATTTGAAACTAACCTTGCCATTCCAGTAAGCATGATAGACCTCTCCATAAGAGCCTGTTTGGAAGACGATGAAATGGGGTAATTTCTGACACAATAAACAGTAAATGCAATTCAATGAGGAAACGTTGCAGTACATCCTATAATAACTACTGCAATTATGCTTACATTCGGATTGCCATAGGAACTTTCTATTAGAAAGCATGCCCTTCTTGTTACAAGGCTAGCTAGCCATGAGCATATTAGGCAGTAAAATGGTGATAAAGCATATCTCATAGTACTAGACAAATTTCACCAAAAATGCAGCAACAGGATCAACATATATGAATCCATGAGTCTTGCTCTCTGAGCTAATATGTGGACCTGCATAAGGACATGAATAGAATCTATCCAACTAGAGACTTAATCAAAGCAATACCTAGTCCAATCCTTTCACCAATGACCAAATGTTCCCATTGAATCTCATCACCAACATCAACATCATCAACTTTATTGGTATCACTATCAATTGATGCACTGGGCCCTTCTGAATTCTTCAACATAAAGTTTGTGTCCGTGAATCTGTCATTAGCGCACTTTTTCAGATCAGGAAAAGAAATTCCATGACCAACACATCTGCTTGGAAAGTCTGCTACGCCATGTTGCAAATTCTCCAAAGTCCTAAGAGGGTCTTCCTTGACGTGGGTATTCAAGCGCTCTTCACAAGGCATTGTATTATACTGGCCTGTGCTACATCCCAACATCGACTATTCTTACTGAAAGGATTCCAGAGACTACTGTCTTTGATCAACTGATATGATTTGTTTGACGACTTGATGCCATGCTCTCTTGAGCTGAATGATTAAAATAATTACATAACCTAAAGCTATCCAGATTGACATCAGTTGTAGAGCTGCCAATGGATGATGACACATCATAAGCAATAGGTTCCCAATTGCTTCTTGGAAATAGACCTTCCTTAAAACCATATTCTTTCTTTCTTGCTACTTCGTTGAGAGAAAGTCGATCTGTTAGCATCGATGGGACAGGAGGCTGACCAGGAATGGAGTTATTTTTCTATCCCGGCATCTCATTGATTTTGTTTTCTATGCTGTTTCCTAGGGCTTTGGGAAAGCCTGCCACTAAGAAAGGATAGGGATTTACAAAATGATTTGCGGGGTGCTTTGAACACAGCATAATAACAGCATTGATCCTCCTCGATGATGATGGTTGTCCCTGTCCTCGGCATACCCTGCTTCGCACTTCCTTTTTATTTAGCTTTCTGTGACAAACCGACGACCGGGTGATCCAATCATTTTTCTCGGTGGCGGGGACGGGGGACGGACGGTTCGATCACTTCGACGGGCCGATCTCCTCGGACCACAGAACCGTCCACTGGCTCTTCCGGTACCCTCTCCGGCGCGTCTCTGTCCAAAAAATCGCCGATTCTCTCAAAACACCATGGCCAATCCAAACGCTGCCGGTCGACAGTTACACCGCACATTCTCTTTTTTTCTTCTCATTTTCTCATCTCTCTCTCTCCCCGTGCCTCTCTGCGCACAGACAGAAGTGAGAGAACAGAGGAGGACGAGGGAGAAGAAGAAATCGGGACCTCATCGGCGTCAAGCCGTGCGGGGGCCCTTAGACTTTCGAATTTGCTGAGTTCTGAAGCAAATTTTATATATTCTCAGACTACTTCTTAATGAGAATTTCATTAATTTCATCTAGGATTGCATCTCTATCGAAAATTTCACCTAGGATTGCATTTAAGGGAATTGAAGCAGATTGCATTACATTTGAATAGCATCAATTAGATTCTTATTTCCATATATCATAGTTCATTTTACGGAAATAATTCATTTAGTATTCATATACCTCACGTTTTCATAGTTGTTCCTTTTTTTTTTTTTTTAAGCGGTGGTTAATTTTGAAGATTTTATATTGAGTTTTCTTTTATAGCTCACAAGAGTCCTGTCATGAGCATTATAACAAGGTTTCATAAAATTTTACCCATACAGCTTGGTTCTTTATTTTTCTGCACCTTTTATTTATTATTATGGTTAATATTTATTATTGACTGCTTGTTTATTTTTTACTGCTCGAGCACTATGCATTATCATCTTCCCATATTAGAGGATTTAGGAAAACAAAAAATGAAAATACTACTTGTAAAATTTTTTATGAAAGGTATCAAAAGGGTATTAAATCAATATAGTGTACTCAAGTCCCAAGACATGTGAATCTTTGGTTCCTTGCTCTCGCATCTTACCCAAGTTTCTAACTAGCTCTCAATAGGTTAGTAGTGATTCTTCAGCCTCATCTTGAATGAATGATTAATTAGAAAAATTAAGTTACGATTAGTACGATTTGTAAGGGCACGTCCTAGACATAGGCCCTATCTACTGAGAGGAGCCACTCTTCATTTAGTAATCCATCAAATTTCCTTAGATATATCTAATATCACTTTCGGGAAGGTCACAATAATTTGTACTTAAAGTACAACTTAATTCTGTACTAGTCAAATGTCCGCATGTTACGCGAGAAAGAACTCCAAAATTCAATACAATCAATGTAAAGCGAGATGTGCAGTATAATGTTATTAATCCAAAGTTCATAAATAAATAAAAAAGTTGGAAGCAAATGAACAGAAACGATGAGATGATATATATCACCTGAGAACGTCGAGGATTGCTGCCACGTATTGCCATTAAATAGCGCCTCATGGTCCTCTGTTGTTGCTACGACCGTGCATTGGCTACAACACAAAAATTTATTGATGAGATCTATTCTGGCACGAAAAGCTTCTGTCAACACTTCCTTGAAAATGCGAGATCAAAATATAATACAAGAACCTTAAATCCATTCCGTAAAATGAAGATAATCACCTGAACTGCATGCCCTCGAGTCTCTAAAGCAACAATTTAGGCAAATTTTTAAGGTCCACAACACTTAGGTCATCATCATTATATAGGACGGTCCCAATGGTGTAGTAGAGATACAATTCAAATGAAGGTGCGACAAGAAACAAACCTCAAAAGGAGATGAGAGGAAGCGAACATGCTGTCGATCAAACCGATGCACTCTTCTACCACCTCTTGAGGAATTGTGTAACCATATTTTTGAACATTGATAAAATTTCATGGAGGAGATTTGCTAATAGGCTTGTGTATATAACAAAAAGATTTTGTAGGATTTTCGATTGTGATTTTCTTGTCCCTTTTTTTTTATGAGTACAGCCCATTAAAAAAGTTATCTAGTACACACTACTGATGTTTCAAGTTTATTTTAATCCACGCTTTTTTCTCCTCTTGATTTAGATCTTGCCAAAAATTTAATATCATTCTAATAGAGCTATGGACTATTCTAAATATGGACTTATCAACTATTCATGCCTATTGCTTGTGCATGGATGGCCATGGACTCAGATAGGTTTGCACGCTTTTAGTTGTATTCACATTCTAATTTGGAAATGCCCTTATGTCATGACCAACAACGCCAACTTTAACAGTTCTATTAAAAATAGAAGATGCAGATGAGACAAAAAAGGTTAATGAATTGAGCATTAACATCTTTTTTTGTTTTCACTTTCAAGGCTCTATTTCACAATTAAGACTAGGGTGAAAATCGATGCTAAAATGAATGAATAGAAGTGACAACCGCAAGTTATCCACCTCTGTCCCTCATCAAATATGAAATTTAAAATTTACAAGTCGTGACTATCGGGCTCGGCCCAAAAGCTAATAGGCCCATGGGGCCATGAGCTATGTCTAATTTTGAGCCCAAATTAAGATTTAAGTACAGATAACTCATAGAAACAAAAAGTCCTAAAATAGAATTGGATGTAAATAGTTCCATGTCTTGCTATGTTTGACACTGGGGGTGACGAATACTATGGGAGAAAATTTCAAAATTTCACGTTTTCTCTTTTTCTCAGCATATTTATAAAGTTTTCTAACATTTTCCACCCAAACTTTCTTTTTCTCCATTTCCTTCTTTTCCCAAACATTGAAGAAGTAACAATACCATTACAAATGAACCGACGCCAACATTTGCCAATCAGTACATGACCTCCTCTTTTGATAATCATTAAATCTTCTTTTTATGAAAAATGTCAGATATGATCTTTTTTGCAGTCAATAAAGAAACGGGGAGAAAGGAATAATATATCACAATCATACGAAAAGAACACGTATAATAACATCCAAATATCGAATATTAAAATCATGAACTAATCGCCTCACTCTTTTAGTATATACGTTATTCCTCGTGTTTATATCCTCAACCCGACGTGAGGATTATCAGAGAAAATATCATCCAAGACCGATTCTCGAAGGATAATGAGAGTCCCATCCATATGACACTTGACAGCATTCGGATAAATCTCCTCAAGTTCTAGAAAATAGAAACTCAATCCACCGCAACCGTTCAAACCATCGCAAAACTGTAAGTCTAGCTTTCGGCCTTTTAACACGCTTCTAGTGTCAGATTGCAAATATCTATCGAAAGAAGCCCGGTTTGGGAAGTGTGGTTCATCAAACCCAACTCTTGGAGGACCCGACTCGACCTCTTCTTTTCTTTGTGTCGTTGATCCCGGTTTGATGGATTCCCTTCTTCCTAGCTCTATATTCGATCCGAATACTCCGAGGAAAGAGAGGATTTTGGAGAAAATAGGGTTAGGTTTTGAGTGTTAAGGATGTAATCGAATGGATTTAGGAGAAGGGTTGGATTTTGAGGAAGATCGACGTGAAGAGGAAGTGAATCTTGCCTTCGATTTGAAGAAATTCGAAGTAAAATGGAGTGGGTGATGAAGATTCGAGTGAATGAAGGTTGGAGGTAAGTGAGATTCGTGGATTTAGAGAGACAAATCGTGATTTTACAAATAACTAATAAAGAATATGCAGCAAACAAAAGTTAACCTAAAATCATTCAATATTCACCATTTTTATTTTACCCAAGGGCTTAATAAAACTATCCGCTATTTAATTATTGGTATCCGCAAACTCAACCACGAGAATGTTGAGTTAGATTTTTGCACAAGCTAGCAGCATTGTTGTTGTCAAACCTAGTGGGAACATTTTTTTATAACTGTTATTCTATAATCACACAATTAATGTTTCACCCTTAATAATTACCCGCAACAACAAATTTGACTTCTACTATCTAAATAGCAACTGAAATTCTTTAGGATTTCTGCGCTTGAAATCTTAAAACTTGTCCTGAAAGAGCAATTGAGTCCTAAAATCTTCAAAAAACGCAATCAACTCCTCAAATTTGTTAAATCGGTACAATTAAGTATGGAGACATAATAATTACTGTTAAATTATTTTTTCTATGAAAAAGAAGGAGGAGGGGATATAAAAATCAAATGAATAAAATAACAAGGAGGCAGGGCAAAAGTCTGAGAGTGAGTGTTAAAATAGGATTAGCGTAGAACTGACAAAAAAAAAACAAATGAAAAATAAAAAGAAAAGGTGCTTAAATTGCTCTAATCCATCGCTATACCTCAATCCACCAGACCAAGATCATTCAAGGTCGAATTTCAATTCAATTTCACGAGGAATTCGTCCGGCGAGCTTCTGAAAAAAAAATCCGCCGCACTTCAGATCATCTTTCTTGGCTGTTCTATTCCAGCGACTGATCGCTTGCGAAATCCAGTGGAAGCTAGACCCCCCGCGCTCCAGGTCTATCACCACCACTACCAGTCCTTTTCGCCGGAGAAGAAGTCGAGCGAAAGAGAGATTTCTGGTCCCTCTCGGACCTTTCTTCATTGAAGCATCGAGACTCTAAGAACGAGAATACTCTTCTGGATACTCGATTGAACCTACGACGTCGACTCCAGTCCAATGTTCGACCGCCGCAAACATTCGAATCTCCGTCGGCCAAGGCGCCTCCACCTCTGGTCGCTTCGACCTCAGCCAGGTCGAAGAGATGAAACGAAGTATTGACAGAAAGATGCCGAAGTCGCGGCCGATCGAAGCCGCTGCTCCTGAGCTTTACTGATCGCATCTCCCTGTTCTGCTCTGTTTTTTGTTCGGAGATCTCGAAGGGCCTTGCACTCACTTAATCCTCCTTTGTCAGGTCCGATCATCATCGGCGACACGCCCAGGACTCCTTCTTGTAAGTTCAGCAGCTGATCGCGGCTGCAATCGCACATCATCAAGGCAAAATTGTTACTGTTTGTGTGAATATCACGTGTTTGAATATCAAGGCAATCGAAATGAATATCACGTGTTTGATGAAATGCTCGAACCAGATTTGGATGTGTTTCTATTAAATCATTGTGCCGAAAGTCGTAATGCATCAACTCAACTCATTCTTGACTTATTGAGACCTCATCGTGACCGATTTAGTTGAAATACGATGCTCATTTGTTATTGAATTGGTGTTATGATTCTCACGTTGGAAATCGCATCATGATTTCTTTGGTTGGAGTTGAGTCTTCTATACGAACGGAGTTCAGTGTTGGAATCGTTGCTTGTATGCTCATATTTTTTATATTATATCTCATCTCCCTTATCCATATTCAGTATCGCTTTGACATGTCATCGCTTTGTATGTGGTGTGGCTGGCGAACGATGGTGGCGACCTCAATCTTTGGACTGGTGATTGAGCGAGAGCTTGTCTCTTGAAATAGAAGCTTGGTGAAGCTTGCTGACTTCGCGTGACAAGGCCACAGCATTTCGTTGTCTTCATTACATGTGTTTCTTCTTTTCTGTCCGCCATTCACATCTTTGTTATTGCGCTGTTTCAAGGCCCTGCGAGCACGAAGTCGAGGTTGTACAGCAGCAATTGGCGAAACTCCTGCTCTTTCCACATCCGCACTGCTCCCAGCTTGAAAGGTTTGAGTACGGGTGATATTCATGTAAATTTGGTAAGGAAAGATCAATTCAGTACAAGTGAACCCTCCTTTGCCTGTTCTCTGTCTTTGGTTTTCCCTTGCTATCCTGAGTTGGTCTTGTGCCATCGTATTGGGAAAGCTTGAGGTCCTGAATTATAGGAGCTGCAGTTCTTTGGGGAATTATTAATTGCTTTAGGGGAATTGATGTGTAGCGATTTGTAAAACCAGGTTTTTAGGAAGCTTTGCTTAACATTTGCTATTCTTCAGTCCTTCTACCAAAACCCCTCTGGCATGTGATGAAGCTATATTAATATGATCTCTTACGTTAGCATTTTTATGGATAGACAAACTCATTCGATTAATTGAAGCCAGGGATTAAACCGAAGATTTGATTTGATATTAATTCATAATTGGAGTGTGTTTTGTGTTCTGTTTTGCAACCTAGACATTTATTCATATAGCTGACACTTGCATATACTTCATAAAATGAGTGGGCAATGAATCAGTGTTGAGAATACATGTCAATTTTGAAAGAAATAGAACCATTCTCATGTTTGATCATGCTGGAATGAAATTTGAATTTGCTGACTTATCTAGTTGGAGTTCAATTTCGATTCATTGTTACGCCATTATGAACATATATGATGATTTAGGAGTGTTATGGTGAACTGGTTATCATTTTTCAAGAGATAACCATGTTGTTGCTGTGCATTGAAACTTGCCGGATATGGGCTGTCATCATCATTCCTTCGCTGGTCATTCTTTTGTCGGTGTAGACTGAATTCATCTGAAGCCCCATCTAAGTGCTGTTCTAATTACCCGTGATGGGGTGTTTGTATGTTGATGATTTCTTAATCATTGGGCATGTTTGTTGCCAATTGCTTTGATTGGGGAAATGCTAAAATTCATGGAGTATCTCGGTGAGGATTTGATTCAGAGGAGGGACCGAGAATAAGAGAAGAAAACGAAAATAAAAAAAAATAATATTAAAAATTTCGAAAATAAAAAATTAAAAAATTGTTAGATTTTGGTGTCAGAATTATCTTAGAATTAGTTTAGTTTCATTTAGTTAGTGTACACATGATTTAATGTTTTAGTGGACACCTTTTATTTAGTTTAGTCTTGGATAGTTGATCATTTAGAAAATAAATTGAACTCAATTTGAATTAAGCTCATGAGGTTGTTGTTATGGGGTTTTAATAACAAGGCCATGTAATAGTTTTTGCCCAACTCATATTGTGTTATTTTACTACACTATATTTTTTTTACTAGTCCTTCATTACTATTTTAATGTGTTTGTTGTGATTACTCTTATATCTTTTTTTTTCTTTTTATGAAGTAAGAAGTGAGATATATTCCCGTACTCTACTTGATTTCTATTTGACTCTAATAAGTTAGTGGCGATTTCTCCTATAAAATTCTCATAGAGTTAATCGAACTGAAATGAAAATCTCAACGTTGTGCAAGGTAAAGATTTGAGAGCACCCAAACCGACTGGGGACTGTTGGTGTTTTTTTTTTTTGGTGATCATCGGTGTTCGTCTCCACGTTACGTCTAAATATGTTCTTTTCTTTGGCGGAAAAGGGGTACACAACGTCAAATCGTTTCATTAGAAACATCCGAGCTGATTCAATGCAAGTATTTTTTTTCGATCCAAGATCAATTTCTTCTCTTCTTCTTCTTGGGGTCCCAGTCAGCAGTCAAGACACAACAGTGTCACCGTACTGATGCCCCAGTAACACCTGCAGTGCAAGAGGCTTGCGGGAATGGTTCTTTCAATGTGCAATCGGACTAGATGAGCATAGAAATGCACACGCTTTGTGATTGGTCGAGTTAGTCGGCCTGTTGTTTGTTGACGCGTTGACTAGGACATGCGGCATCGCGGTGCGAACCGCGTCGCCCTCGACACCCGAGCTGCTATCTCATTCCATTTTGGTTTTTCTTTTCTTTTCTTGATTTTGGCCTTTTTGGATTTTTTTCTTCTTCTTTTTTTCTGCATATTTTCGAATGTGGTGTCCACTTAGCACCACATCAACATCATGCGTTCTTGAAATACATTAAAAAAAATGTCGTATGAGTATTTTCCGTCACTCAATTTGGATGATATTAATAGAAGTATTTGATTGCAATAATTAGATAAAGTTTAGGATTTGATTGCATTTTTTGAAAACTTTAGGACTCAATAGTATTTTCGCTATGATTTTTAACACTCTGGTGCACTTATCCTAATTTTGTTTTTTCGAAGGGCTAGAAACTTGCATATTACCTAAATATTGACATGTGCCACTAGTACCATTTTTGTTAATTTTAGAATTACCAAGACCTAGAGGTGGCAATATGGGTCATAAACCCAAATCATGACCCATTTTTAGTTAAATGGATCATATATGGGTCAAGTGAAAGTTAAATATGGATCAAAAATGGGTTTGAGAAAATAAAGCACAAAACTAAATGGGTCTAAATGGGTTATTAATAATAACCCATTTAGACCCACTTTCAACCCATGGCCATGGCCTTCTTTAATTTTATAAAATGTTTTTTTTTTTTTATAAAAATCCAAATTATATTATTTTTTATATTTCAATTTTTTTTTCTTTTTCTTTTTTTCTTCCTCCCTTAGCCGATCGCCGGCGGGCGCGACGACCAGCGAGATCGAGCTCGGCCGGCGTCGGGCGAGGCTCGATCTCGGCCGATCCGGCGAGGCCGCCCCCGGCGCCGACGCGAGCTCGAGCCTCGCCGGTCGTCGGTGGTGAGCCTCGCCGGATCTGGCGAGATCGAGCTCGTCGGCATCGGGCGAGGCTTGATCTCGCAAATCGCAAGGCCGAGGCCCCGCGCCGACGTCGGCGAGCTCGAGCCTCGCCGGATCCGCAGTCTCGGCCTCACCGGTCGTCGGCGAGATTGAGCCTCGCCCGACGCCGGGCGAGCTCGATCTCGCTAGATCCGCGAGGCTCGGCCTCGCCGGTTCGGTGAGATCGAGCCCCGCCCGACGTCGGCGAGCTCGATCTCGCTGGTGGCCGCCGGCCATCGTCGTGGCCGGCGGCCGGCTGAAGAAAAAAAAAAAAAAAGAAAAAAATAATTATTAAAAAATAAAAGTTATATTTAAAATAAAAAATATTTTAAAAAATAAAAAATATATTTTAAAAAATAAAAATTCGATTTTTTAAAAATATTTTAAAAATAATTATAAAAAAATTTCATTAAATTTGTATTGCATAACAATACTTTTTTATACTTTTTTTTTTACAAAAAAAATCATAAAAATGAGCTTTTTAGGTTTAGTTAAAAAAATTTCATGTTATAGTTTTTAGTTATTCAATAGTATGTTCACTTCAAATAAGAGAAACATGTGCATAGTCTAATTATTTATAAATATTTCAATTTATAGGTTTTTTTTTAACTTTGTATTTTTATTTTATTTACTATTTTGAATTTAATTTGAAGTTTTAATCCAATTAGCATATAGTAGAAGTGAGTTTTCCTAGAATATTAATAGGTTTCAGCAATACGGGTCGGGTCGGGTATGGGTCGGGTACGGGTCGGGTCGAGTATGGGTCACTAGATTTACACTACAAGAATATGGGTCAAAAATGGTTAAATGGGTCAAATATGGGTCGACCCATTTTCGACCTGACTCATACCCGACCTACCCATTTGCCACCTCTACCAAGACCTACAATTGAATAATCTCAAAGAGCAAAGGATGGATTCCTTGAATACCATGATCGTAAAGACAGTGTATCTTTAAATTAAAAATATATTTAAAGGCAATCTATATATCAAACGTTTGGCGTGCATAAATATAAAGAGAGTAGGGAAGAGAGATGGTCAACCATTTATACTAGTTCAACCTGAATCGGTGCATAATACTTGAAATCTCACACAAAGATTGGTTTATAATGGAGTCAACACTCCCTACAAACAAGGTGTACTCTTTTACAAAAGTTTCCTTCGCAAGAAGCTGATTGCAAGGTAAATAAAGGAGAGATTTTGTAAGTATTTTTCATGAATACATATGCCTAAGACAATAGGTTATCCTATTCATAAGAAAATAGACACGACTAGTCGTCAAACGGCTAGTTTTGCGACCATTGAGGACTCCAAGTATCCGTTAAAAATGGTTAGACACGCATTGATTGGCCAGGGGAAATCCAAATTTGAACCGAAGGGATTGGTATCCAGCCAAACCTGGTCGGATGTTCGGCTAGCCAAGTACTCGAACTTGTTTACAGGCAGGGATAGGTCTTCTTTAACTCTTGTTAACCTACACAAGCTTATAAAAAAAAATATATATCCAAATAGTTTGTAGCAATTACATAAATACAAAAAGTGAGTATTTGAATCATCAAGGTTAATTTAGGGTCAACAGTGTCGACCTGTAAGCAAAAGGAGCAACTAAAGATCAAGGATGACTATAGAGAATTTAAATATGATAAATGTAACTTTTTGATAGTCTAATCTATTATAAGAACTAGGAAAAAAAAATAGTCAATTAAAATAACGTATTAGGTAACAACTTTGGTTGCTTGTATGAGCCTCATCATAGAAAAGTGAGAATATCACTATGCTAATAAAACTATTTTTCTTAAGAATCTTTACCTTTCATTAAATTTTATGAATAAAAAAGGTATATATTCATTTTTCTTAAGAAGGACGGATAGTAAGATCTAGCCAATTAATATGATGCATTTATTGAAATATAGAACATAATTATGAGAAGTGGAGGTGGATAATCCCAGTTATTTATGATGTCATCAAGCCATACGATTTTGGCTAATGCGCACAATCTACTCTTTTTGGTTGACTCTCTTTCCTCCTACTAAGCATGCACCTTTTTAAAAAAATTAAAAAAAAATTATGGGCTAAGACAGGGAAAACTGTTATTTCATTCCTCAACCAATATACAGAATTGAATTTAATCCTAAATCTTTTGCAATCAATTAATTATAATCCTATTTTTTTTTTAATAAACATGTAATCAAGTCCTCTTAATCAAGTCTTGCCTGCAATTATTGATGTGACGGTCTAGCTATTGTTGACTATTCTGTTCGTCATGCCCAAAAATCTGGCATTGACATTTTTAGATGACATGGTGCGGTTTTGTTTATATATTTTTTTTTTCTTTTCACTGTTCACCTTCTTTTCTCTGCAAGTTTTCCGCAAGCCGCCGTCTCAATTTGGTTGGGCCCATTATCATCACCATGGGACTCATTAATGAGTTTGTACCACAAAGGCGCTCTAAAAAAGTTCACGCCTAATATTGATTAAAAAAATTCAAATTCTATGTTGATTACCGGTTTTCGATTTGCCCAGTGGAGTGATGCCACCTCCTCGTGCTATATATGGGCATTTACCATGTCATTTACCACGTGCATTTACCACATCATATGACGTAATGCCACAACTCCATACCTATAATCCTGAAGTTTTCTATTTTCGCTAATTGTTTGCATTCATGATTTTCCATAATGTAATAATAATAATAATTGTAAATATCTTGTTAACAAATGTTTACAGAGCACTTGTCACGCATATTTAGTCTTCAGAGTATTTACTGCATATAAAATGGTGAAAGCAATGTGCTGCATAATTTTCTTATTTCTTGCCCTTAAGAGACTAATCTTATCATGTGATCAATTAAAAAAAATGCGAGTTCTTAACTTGTTGATTCCTCTCTTATAATGAACAATCAATATTTTAAAATAAAATTTGCCTTATTATATTGTATTTGGTAAGTGCTTTCTCATTAATGATCCTACTCTTGACAAGGGTTTCGTTAATAAGTGCCTTAAGATAAGAACCTAAATATGAAGTATCATTAAGTTCTAAGATTAATAAGATATTTCTTTCTAAAAAGCGCCTTTGACGAAGTATGTAAAGTAGAAATATTGTAATTTTCAAGCACAATACTTATCCTCATGATATGTAAAATCAACACTATGAAAATCTAATATTTAATCCTTAAGTATGTTTAACAAACATCCTGGATATTCAATAATATTTTTGTTCACAAATATATATTTTTTCATATGTGATAAAAAAAATACAATTATGAAAACATGACTAGTACATTTTGTCAAATTGCCCACTTTTAACACTCTTCTTCGACTCCTGAATGATTTAGTCCGAAGTACGAAATGAAGCATCGGGGGGCAAAGCTACGGGAGATGGAGATTCCTCTCGTCAGCCGTCAGGCACGTTAACGGCCGTTATCCTCTCGATGGGATGATTATGGAACCACCCTTTGTCGAAGATACTGTCATAGGCCTAGAGATGTAATTTCGAGAAGAGAGTTACGTGACGGCACAAGACAACGTCAGCTTCAGTCAACACTTTGTTTAAAGCAATGAAGAGACGGTGATTGTTGAGCGTGCCATCATCTTCCTCGTTGGCTCAAAAAAAGGAGATCTAAACACAATCCAAAAACCTTAAATCCATTCCGCAAAATGAAAATAATTACCTGACGTGCAAGCTGTCGTGTCTCTAAAGCAACAATTTTAAGCAATTTTAAAATCTACAGTTGTTACATCATCATTATATTTAGAACAGTCCAAATGGTTAAGTAAAAATGAAATTCAAGTGGAGCGAGTGAAAACAAACCTCAAAACAAGGTGAGAGGAAGAGAGCATGCTACCAATCAAACCAATACCCTCTTCTACCACCTCTCGAGGAATAATATAACCAAGTTTTTGAACACTTGATAAAATTTTAAGCAGGAGATTTGCTATGGACTTATATTTATAAAGAAAAGATTTTATAGGTTTCTAATTGTGATTTTCTTGTAACTTTTTTAACAAGTACAACCCATGGAAAAACTCATCTACTACACACGACCTATGTTGCAAGTCTAGTATGATCCACGCTTTTATTTTTTCCCTTATGATTTAGATCTCACCAAATATTAATATAATTCTAATAGCACTATGGACTATTTTAAATATGGACCATCAACTATCCACGCCTTTTGCCTATGCATGGGTGGAAGTGACTTCAAATAGCTTGCACACTATTGTTGGTATTCAAATAGGCGACCTTCATGTCTGAGATGAAATCCTCTGATGTTACGATCAACTACCCCAACTTTAACAGTTATATTAAAAAAGAATATGGAGATAAGAGAGAAAAGGTAAAAGAATTGAGTATAGACAATTTTTTTTTTCATTTTCAAGATTCTATTTCAAAATTGATAGAAACTTAAGGCAGCCTATTTGAATCTTAATGTGGACGTGAATGAAATCATAGACTTCGTCGACCATTCAAGACCAGGTTGAAACTATGTGATAATATGAGGTAGTCCTCCTTTGTCTCCCATTAAATATGAGAAGATTGAAATTTATGAGTTGTGTCTATCGGGCTCGGACCAAAGAGGCCCAAAACAGAATTGTATTCACAGTGGTTCCATGTCTTGCTACATTTGAGATGAGGGGTGAGGAAAAATTATGGGAGAAAAATTTAAAATTTCACCCTTTTCTTTCTCAACAAAGTTGTAGATATTTCTGCATTTCCCAACCAAACAGTCATTTCTCCATTTCCCTTAGTAATTCTACCATCACTAAATCTATGGTGAATATGAAAAATGAAGAAGTCGTATGAGAAAGTTAAGTTAGAAGTATTGTAGTCTAGGGTAAATTGGTGTAACCATGTTTCTTATTCGAGGTACCTATGCTAGTCTTAATCCAGCATGTGTTTTGCAAATATAATCATTACCACATCAAAGCAATATCATCCAAAAAAATTTACCATGTGGCTGTTGTCTCAGAAATTCAACTTATATAAAAATCTATTGAATATGTAAATGTAGATTTCATACAAATGAAACACTTGGTGTGCATTAATATAAAGAGAGTAGGGAAGTGAGCTGCTCAACCAATTTATGATGATTCGGCCCAACTCGGTGTCATTTCACCCCTCAAGAGCCTCAGGGTTCACATTCCACCGTATTTAAAGTCTCAAAGAAAAGTTGTTTATAATGGAGCCAGCACTCCTCTATCAACAAGATGAATCTTTTTACAAACAATTTTTCTCACAACGAATACAAGAGAGATTTTGGAAGCATTTCCATGTACACATCCCAAGACGATGAGCTACTTTATTTGGAGGAAAACAAACTCTCCCGACTAATCCCATAAAGGATGGTAGTCCCCAGGCAATTACTAACACTTTGAATGACTAGTTTTTTTTTTTTTTAACCAATGAGGTCTTCGGGTGTCCATTCAAGAAAATGGCCCATCACCCATTGGGTTGGGCAAGCAAAATTAAAATTTAAACTGCAAAGTCAGGTACTCGACCAATCTTAGCTGATTATCTTGTAATTACTTGGCTAGGTTCCTGGATATGTTTTTAGATAGGATCCAGTCTTCTTTAATCCTTTCCAACCCGCACAAACTTACAAAAACACATTCAAATGATTGGCAACGATTACATATATAAAAAAGTGAGTTTTAGAATCATTAAAATTAATTTAAGGTCAACAATCTCCCCTTTTTTGTGATGACAAAATCACTTTTAAAACCTTAGGCAAAACTCCCCCTAAGCATACCACAAGAGAAATAAATCCAGTGAATACATCACATGTAACATAAAAATCATACCATTCTCCCTCTTTTGTCATCACATCAAAACAGACTTAAGGTGGAATGTATCATCAAGCACACAATGACCATTTTTATCTCAAAGGTATTCATAAAATGTCAATTCAACAGAAGGTCTACAGCCACTAAGTGCAGCATAAACATAGAGCAAGTTCAATATAAACATAAAGCACGTTCCTCACGAAACAACTTTGACACAAATTACAAATTAATCTAAATATGAGTTTAAAATGGAGGAGGAGAAAACAGAGGCTATTGGGGGCATTGTGGATAGCTGCCAAGTTCAACAAGTTGGGCTTAGTATTTGATCTAGGAACAATTTTGACTACTTAGTGTGAGCTTGTCCTTTAGCAACTTTGCTTAAGTCAAAAAGATAAAGTCAGTAGTGCTTTTAAAAAAAAAAGGTCAACCAACTTCTGGCCCTTTAGCCACTAGTACCTTTTCTATTGATTTTAAAATCACCAAAATTCGCATCTAGATAAGCATGAAGAGCAAAAGATGAATTCCTTGAATACCACACTCCTAATGATGGTGTACCTTAAAAATATTTAAAGTGTGTTTAACGGCAATCAATTTATCAAACACTTGGCATGCGTAGATATAAAGAGAGGGTAGGAAAGAGAGATGATCAACCAATTTATACTAGTTTTGGCCCAAATAGGCACCGTCTCCACTCTCGAGACCGTTTAATAGTATTACCCACTTGAAGCCTCTTACAAATGTTGGTTTATATTATAGCCAACAGTCCTCTATGAACAAGGTGCAGTCTTTCAAAAAGAATTTGTCCCGTAAGTTTAATCTCCCAATAAGTTGATTTACAAAGTATATACAAGAGAGATTTTGTAAGTAATTTTCATGTAAACATGCCTAAGACAATGGTTTACCCTATTTATAGGAAAACAAACTCAATTAGCTTTACTAACACTTCGAAGAGCTAGTTTTTCGACCGTTGAGGATTCCAGTATCCAAAAGAAATGGTCAAGCACTCGCTGGCTTGAGCAGGCGAGACTCAAATTTGAACTCAACACAAATAGATATCCAACTAGAGTTATTTTCAAATGAGGTCTTGCCTTCTTTAATTCTTGTTAGCCTACACAAAATTGTAGAAAACATATTCAAATAGCTTGTAACAATTACAAATATACAAAGTGTGTTTTGGAATCATCAAAATTAATTAAGGTCAACAATGATAATATGTAAATAAAAGGTGCAACTAAAGATTAGTTATGACGATGAAAAAATTAAATATGATAAATGTTACTTTTTTATGCTTTAATCCATTATAGGAATTGGGTAAAAAAAAATATAGTATGTTAAAATAATATATTTGGTGACAACTAAGGTTTTTGTGGTGGTTCGTGTGAGCTTTATCTTCACTAAGCAGTAATGATACTAGGGAAAAATGATAGAAGAGCGAGGATATCATTATCATAGATAATTTTGTTGATAACATCAAGTTTTAGAACCTTTAGCTTTCGTTAAATCTTATGAATCAGAAAGATACATATCCATTTTTTTTTAACATGGCTGATATTAAGATCTTGTAACCAATTAATATGATGCATTTATTGAAATATACAACATAATTATGAGGAGTAGATGTACCCCGATTATTTAGGATGTCATCATCCCATCAAATTTTGATTGGACTCCAAATATCTAGTGTAAGATTTCATTTTTATTTTTATTTTTATTTTCCACATCTCAAGTGTGCACTAGACATTCTCCCTTTCACATGCGAGTTTATTCTAGGACCAATCATTGCCAATTGATACGCGACCTTCTTTTTTGAGAATCATTGACTACTTATTTTGATCCCAAATGTTAGATGTCATATTCTTTGGCCTTATATGTGCACTTAATAATGGAACAATTCAAAATGTATTTATAATGCCAAAAAAAAAAAGGTAAAAATCTTACGTGGGCCATAAATTGGTTTATATAGGCGACTTTAACGCGTTTTTTTCCTTATTTTATTTGTTTTTGGAAGGGAAGTTATCTCACCAAGCACTCAACTTATTTAAAGTCATTTGTTGCAAAGAGGGCCCAATTAACTAAGAGAAGTTTCGCATTAGTCCATACTGTCAAATAAAATAGGCTTGTTATCAATTATGACAGTAGTGGAAGTTCCCATTACCTAGATATTTTCATAGACAAGAGTAATTAATTAATAAACTATGGTGATAAAGAAACTTTTACTCAGGACCTTAGGATTATGTTTTGTCCTGTACTGATCATAGCTTAAACAAAAGAGTATTATACTCTTTCCACACATTTGTAAGCGAGAAAGGGGAATCTTATGACGTGCTCATGTGAATTATTGCTTGTTAATCAAAACTTGTCCTTATTAGATGGGAAGGGTTGAAAAAAATGTCTTAGTTTATGGGACCGCACCCACTATAATTTCCACAAAGCAAGGTCAATAGAGAAGAATGCCTTTTAATTAAGTTGAAGAAAATAATATGAAGCATACTGCTCGACAGCTTCCAAAAAGTTGCTAGTAAAGAAGATGATTACTTGGCTCTTAGAATAGCATCATTTAAATATTAATTTCCAATACAAATACCTTGACTCTAACATGAGTATCGATTATTTTTTGGCCAAAGACGAAGGGTTGATTAAAACTTCTTTTAGAAACAAGATCAATTATTTGAGAGCCGCTATTAGCAAAAGACCAATTTAAGACCTTGTTTCTTCGATCACTGAAGGTTGGCCATAGCATTAATCGGTTCAAAAGTTTGCCTATGCTATCAAATTTGCCCTCCTATGAGTTCCAATTGCACATATTGTGCTTCATAACTCTCTTTTCTAATAAAACGTTTATCCAACCTAACAAGTGCCGGTTGCATATACTTTCAAAGTGTTTCGAAAATGAAGATTTTGTTCACATTCGATTCCCAATAGATTATGCTGCAGATCTATTGAAATTTTAGGAAACATGAACATGGATTTTCCTATTTCTCTTCATACATAAAAGCTTTCAAAAAGTATTTGATAAGTCTCACATAAATTCAGTTATTGCAAGTCATATGAGTTAATTGACTTTAAAAATTCAGCTACCCAATAAGAAAAATTAGGATAAGTGCACTAAAAGTCATAAAACTTGTCACAAAAGTGCAATTGAGTTATAAAATTTTCAATAAGTGCAATTAAGTCCTAAAACTTATCACGAAAATGTAGTCAAGTCTTAAAACTTGTCAAAAAAGTGCAATCGATTCCTAAAACTTTCACAACTTTATTGCACTTTTTAAAAGTTTTACTTTGATTACACTTTTTGAAATTTTAAGACTCAATTACACTTCGTAACAAGTTTTAGAACTTAATTGAACTTTTGAAAATTTTAGAATTCAATTGCATTTTTGTGACAAGTGTTAAGACTTTCAATACACTTATCTAAAAAAATTAACAAAAAAATCAGAATTTTCATTTTTTTTTTATTTAGGACAAGAAGATTTCCACATAGTGCGAAAAATGTTGTATTAACGTCATAAAGAAAGGCAAGTATGTATACACGTTGGAGGGACAAAAATGTCCCTACATTTTGAATGTCCTCAAAAGAGCACGTGTTCTTAATTGAGGGACAAAATGGCCACCATCATTTTTAACGTCTAAATGAGCCTGCGTGGCAATAAGGTAAACTAATGTGTCGTTTGATTATTAGAAAAGCAAAAAAAAAAAAATTAAATTAAATTAAAGTTTTAAACTCAAACAAAATGATTTTTATCAAAGAAATAAGGAAAAAAAACAAAAAACAAAAACTAGAACCAGAGAGAGAGTGGGGAAGGGGGTGCGTCCGATGGTAGTGGCCATGCCACTATCAAGGTCACCATGGCCGCAGCTGCCGTCGTGTTGCCCTCAGTGCTCTTTTCAAATTCGATGCCCGACTCCATTATCAGTTTCTTCGCGAAACATAGTCACAAAAGGCAACCGTTGAGAAAGCGTCGTTGGCGACGTCGCTTGAGACAGGGCCTCATGTCTAGTTTTGCTCGAACTCACTGTCTCTCTTAGCACTCCGCAAAAGAAAAACATAAAAGAAAAATAATGGCCGCAATCACAAACCCGCTCATAGATATCACGAGTAGTTTTGGCGATCACCATCATGGAAATGTGCCTAGTCGTTAACTAGAAAAGATCATTATATGACTGACCCCCCAAATTTTCTTTTAGGGCAAATTTCAGGCCATTGAAAGCTATGTGGTAATGCATCTCATGTCGATTCTTTGATCTCTTGAACCTAGACATGAACTGGTCCACCGATTCGTTATTCTGCTGCTTGAAACCAACTAAGTCTGCAATAGACACTTTGGGAATGGACCTATAGAACTGACTATGAAATTGTGTCTCCATCTTTTCCCAAGAATGGATAGAATTGGCTTGCAAGGCACTGTACCATGTAAAAGCAATCTTAGAATAATGATGAAGGAAACAACCTTAAATTCCAACAATCAACATGAAATGCATCACCACATTGTGTAGTGAATAAGCTAATATGCTCGACCATCGATTGGTTGTCCTCGCCAAAGAAGTTAAAATCAAGCATCTTAAAACCTGTTGGATAAGGCACCACATCCATCCAATCTGGATATGATTTTCTATATATGGATCTGATATTCCCTATATGATATACCCTAAGCGTTGTACTGCTTGATCTACCATCAATTGGAAATTCTCGGGGTCTTGACCAAGGAAAAATTGAGCAAGGTGCCCCCCAGGCAAAGGTGGCAGTCTAACTTGATTATTGACTACCAGATTTGGCCTTTGGAGATTATATACTGGATTAGGCATAACCATTGCTTCTACTAAGGGTCTTTAACCCTAGGCGAAGACAGTGGTCTACCTTGGTTGTCGATCACCATATTGGGCCTATTAGGGTGGGGTCTATCTTAGGTTGAGGCACTATCTCGATGGTCTTACTTTATCGACACAAGGGATTAGCCTAACTAGATGCATGTTTTCCACATTTGGTAAGGAACATTTTGTAAATCATGTCAATTTACCAAATTGTCATTATTGTTACCACCTAAGTTAACTTGAATATGATTAGGCAGATTACTTCCAGTGACATGGATTGACCCACTAGTCTAAGTCACACCAACAATTTCAGTCCTTTGAAAAATCCTAATCGACAGTGTAGGTGGTACAATTTGTCGTATGGCACCAAAAGTAACTTGAGTAGAAGTAGATGAGGGAACATACCCCACAGGCAGGATTAGTAGGAGTCACCTGCATCTAAGTTGAATGGCTTGATGTTCTTGGCCCGATCATGACCTCATGAAGGGTGTTGACGATCACTGGTTCGACCACATTTAATTATGTGTTTCATCATGTGGTTAGTGAATTCATTCCGATTCTCCTTATCCTTCTCATGGCAGCCAACATCACAGGATTTGGCTCCAACTAGTTCTCTCCTCATCGATGAGTTGTCTTAGGTTGTTTACATTTTCACCTTGTTCTTATTCTACCACTAGCTGAGCAGTCGATTACTTAGAACGTCATGTCCTGTCAATACCAAGTTGTGGTGATGAGGGATTAACGCAAGCATTGTCACAATTGAGTTGCTTCCTTATCATCGCCATCGTATCTCCTCAAATTAACCACACTAGTCCCACCAAGTTTGCCAAAAAACTGTTTCATGATAATACAACAAACAAATATTTTTAACTGAATATCGTTTTTTAGTTTTTTATTGGAGGAGACAAGTTCTATAATTATTCCAAACGGGAAATATCACGGGTAGAGGAGGAAGTCAGCAACTTTACGTCAAACAAGAGTGTGCATATCCAAACTGCACCAAAATTTAATTAACAACAAAACTTAGAAATACAGCCACTTCAACGATGCTAAACATACTATGCTGAAGTTTAATCGATGACAAAACTTGAGAATGCAACGATATAATGTCAGAATTTAATCAACAACACAACATCATGGATAACTATTGTGACATCCTAATTTTCAGGTTCTGTTTTCAATTGAATAAGATGGGCTTTTCATCGACGCGCCTATAGTTTTATTATCTAAGGCGATCACTCACGAGATAACTAGTCTATCTGGTGAAGCTATTAAGGGATTTTAACGCAATAGACTTGACAGTTTGACTAGAATTTGACTACTCGACCGTACTAATCTGCAATGGTCATTACGGCATCGTCAAAAATTGATCAGAAACTAGAGATAGGTCGATTCAACAAAGGTATGTGATTAGTATGTGAGTGATTCCACCTAATTGCAAAATTTCTGTCAACGGCACTAGATCGATTTTTCTGTCATTTATGTACCATGTGTCCGCATTTGAAACCTCGAGATTTTCGCAACAACCGAGAGTCGCCAATGTGTCAAAGATGTATAATGTGGATCGAAAATAATTGACCATGGGTCAAATGCGCTAAAAATTCCGAAAAACTACTCGGTAGGCTAGGTCACGCTAAAATCGCGCCCGGTTGAAATTAACCACGAATTTGAACCCGATTTCAAAAATTGAAAGTTCTATCATGTCACGATTCATTTTAGGAACGTCGACTCATCCTCCGAAGATTTTTCTGCAAACCTAAGATTTCAGCGAAAAATCAAAATAAGGTTATTTTGAACTGAGAAAATCAGAGGGCTGTTTTTTGTCACGCTTTTGGCCGTCAAGTTGGTTCAATTGACGAGGAAAAATCATATGAGGGATGATGGCGGTTGATTTTATGGGGACCAATTTGGGTCCAACTGGAGAAGAATTAAAGTGGATTTGGAGGGAAATGGCCCAAAATTCGTAGACCAAGGGTGCAGCAACATGTTGGACCTCTTCAATGGCTTCTAGGGGAAGTTTGGGTGTGGAAATTGGCTGAGGTTGAAGGCTAAAGAGGTGGGGGCCAAGCAATGAGCACAATGGAGATATTTAGCTTGACTTTGAGGCACTTTGGGCCCCTCCATCTTCAGCTGGCTTTTTCTTCTTCCCTCAGCTCACTTTATCCATTGTTGTGTGAGTTTTGAGCTTGAAAGAACCAGAGAACAACCGGCCAGCCTCCCCCTTCACCGACGACCGCCTCTCGAGCCGCTGGACTCGTCGCATGTCGCCCGCAAGCTTGTGCGCACGTCCCCCAAATCCGCGCCTCCTGCTCACCGTCTAGACCCTCTTGGCCGTTGTCCCGAGCCCCTGTCCAACCATCGAAGCCGTCGTCCATTGCCGTTCAGCCGTCGGAGTCCACCGCTTGGCCTCGCAACAGCCGTCTGTTGCCCATGTGGCCGTTCCAGCCCAAGCCGAGCCCCGCGCTAGCCCCTTTGGTCCTTGGACAAAGACCGAAGGCCAGCAAGGGCCCTAGAGCTTCTAGGCCCGTTTTTAAGCCCGTCCAAACCTCCATTGGTGTCGCCGCAGGCTTGAGTGTCGCTCGCCTCCGCATCACCGTCGCCGTGGACTCACCGGCCCGCTAAATCGGTAAGTTTACTTGCTAAACTCTGCTTAGGGAGTTAATGATGCTTAGTGGATAATTAGTTTAGGCTAATTAGGGATTATGTGGTTAGTTAGTTTAGATTAGTGATTTAATTGTTCAATTGTGTATATTAGGTGGTTAGAATAGATTGATTAGGGGTTAAAGAGGTTGTGCTATTTATCTAGATAGGTTTGGAATTTTTTTAGGCCCGTTTAGGTGGTTAGATTAGCGTTTCTGGCCTAAGTTGGTATTTATTGCATTTAAATTGCATTATTTAATTATTTAATATTTTCCGAAAATTATACCGAGATAGTCGATGACCGAAATTTCGTGCTAATTGCAATGGTGTGCTTAGTTTATGCAATTGAGTGTTAATTTGTGCAAATTGAGTGATGATTGGAATTTTGGTCATTTATTCCAAAATTGTGAAATTTTAATATTTAATTAGAAAATCCCAGGTGTTGGGTTTTAACACTGAAAATGGTTTTATAGACTATATCAAACAGTGGGATTTAAAAGAGAAGATATCAATTTTTCTGGTTCAAATTGACCGTGTACCCACACACGATTATTTTACCGTGTATTTTTAATACGAAGAAAATAGGCCAAGTTCACTATTTTAATTGAGACATTTGAGTGCAATGCATGGTGTTTTTGGCCGAGACTGAATAATCGTGTGTTGGTTAAGAGAACCCGTCCCCGAAATGAGTCAGGTGGACGTGCCCCTATATGGGATGCCCCTCGTCAACGGATGCCGATCGCAGTAGATTCTGGACTGATGCTCCTTTGTGAAATGACGTCTCGTGTAGACGTTGCCATGCTTAGTGGGGGTGAGACGATGCTTGGTTACGCCAGAAGACCGCTGAACGTCAAGTAAGCCGTGCCCGTTGGGCCGTGATTAAAAATTGGAACTCATGTTGGGTGAAATTGATGTGCCTGATTATGGGAAAAAATTGTGTGGCACAGTATGGTACGTGTCATAATGAGTTGGCCTTATAATCGGGATCCTTGTGTTTATTGAGATTCAAGTGGTGGCGTTCCAATTGTTGGAGTTTAGGGGGTGAACTTGTTGAGACGTTGTCTCACCCCGTCTTGGGCTCAATTCTTTTCAGGTCCCTAGATGGCGGCCCCATTGGTACATTATGGTTAGCCTCAGAGGGTTACTGAGGGTTACTGACTACCCTGTTCTCGGAGGCCACGAGGTCTGGGTCTATGAGCTCGTAGTGACCACCGTCTAGGTCGATGAGGGCCTACCTCAGAGGGTACCTCATCAATTTAGGGCGTGGTTTCGCCACAGGTTCAATTGATACTGAGTTGGTCCCCTCCAAGGTTTCGAGGTTCCCCTATAGTAGTCAACGCCACTTTTGGCGAGAGTGCAGTTGACCCTCCTGATGGTGCTGTGGTGGACCCGGCGCCCCCGAAGCCTGTGGAGTCCGAAGGATCGGTGAACGTGTCTGACTAGGGGGTTGTAGGATAGTTTCATTTTTAGGGCTGATCTTTTTGGTAGACAAACTAGTTATGTATATAAACCTAGTTTGTTTATAAAAGCGTGTTTTGGTTGTGAAATTGTTATCCTGCTTTTCTATCTCATGATGTTTGCTGTCAGGGGATTTGTTTATTCGCTTTCATATGTGCAATAAAATGAATGGGTCGGTGATGCGTCCTGGGACGTCGTAATTTCATCGACCACCAAGGGATGTGCGCGCGCTCAGAGCTTTGGGGTGTGACAACTATACACGTCATAATTTAATTGACAACGCAACTATAAAAACTCCAGCTAAGATACACAATCGACGACATGAGTACGAAAATTAAAAGTATTGGAAAGTATAAATAACTAAAAGATAGTAAATTTGTTTGTTAGTGCGTGCATGTGTGTGGACGGGGGGCGTCTCCAATAAAATAATGATGGTATCTATAGTGGTAATGTCGGCCATCTCTAAGATGTTATCCCGCGGTTGTAGCTAGGTTCCCTCATCTCCGAAAATATGTGTCCATGATCTCACGATATCATGATCTTGACCTCAAGTGGTTGCTTCCTTAAAATCATGTTTCAATTCCTTTAGTTGTCAATGATGATTCACGTGTTTAACAATGCCATTTAGTCTAGTCACCTGCCTGCTCAGACTTGGTCAAATTTTGGTGCAAATGAAGCGGCAACATGGACTATAAACTGTCCGCTAATAGGATTTGGAAGTAATATACTCTCCTAGCTAGGGAAAAATATCATTTGGAGTCCACAATCTCAATTGTTTTACACAATCTGAAACTACAATTTTTTTTTTTTAAATGAGTTCATATATTCATCAAATAGCGCACAAAATTAAAGAACTCTATTCTTTTCTATGGACCGAATGACACTTGGAATGCCAAAACTTGGCAGGGGAGACAGTTAAGTGCAAAAATTGGGAAAGTGACACTTAAGTGCCAAAATCGAAACAAAATTGATCGGTTAAGTGTCAACAGTGACAAAATCCAGCCAAAATGCTGACGCGGTGATTTTTCAACGAGACAAGTGTAAAACAACGTCGTTTTACATGCTGACATGGCTAGACAAATGCAAAAACGATATTGTTTTGTTGTTGACATGGCTAAATAAGTGATATAAAATTAATTAAATTTAATTTAAAATCAAATTTCTAAAAAAAAAAAATAGAAAAAAACAAGAAGAACATGAATGATGGCTAAAGGCTTAGGCCTCGCCGCCGTCGCCACCTCCTCCTCGTCAAGAAGGGCTGACGATGATGGGGGAGGGTCGGCTAAGGTCGCCGAGCCCTGGCCAAGGGCTGGCAACCCCGGCCGACCGGCGGTAAGGGCCTATGAGCCCTCGCCTAGATCTAAGGTGAGAGTTGCGGCCCTCCCCTAGATCTAAGGTGAGAGTTGCTTGACCAAGCCAAGAGTCAAGGACCCTCGCCGGATTTGGGGGAGGCCGTGCCCCTAGTCAATAGCAGCCCTTGGCCCAGTTGTGCGAGGGCCGGTGACCCTTGTCGGATCTAGGGAGGGCCACGACCCTCCTCCTAGATCTGGGCAAGGGCTTGCAAGCCCTTTTTGCTAAGCTAAGGGCCGCCGCCTACTGGGGTGACCCCCAACCAATGGTAGCCCTTGGTCCAGTCGATCAAGGGCTGACAACGCTAGTCAAATATCAGGGAGGGCTGCAACCCTCACCCTAGATTTGGGCGAGGGCTCGCAATCCCTCACCGCTAGTCGGCCGAGGTCGCCAGCACCTGGCCAGGGCCTAATGACCCCAGCCCTAGCAACCTCGACCGACCCTCCTCCCAATTTTGTTGGCCCTTCCCGGTGACAGTAGGGAGGCGACAAAGAGGTGAGGGTTGAACCCTTAGCTGCTGTTCATCTCTTCCTTTTTTTTAAAAAAATGGTTTTAAATTTAATTTAATTAATTTTTAAATTCAAATTCAAATCCACGCCAAAACTACATCGTTTTTGCATTTATTTGCTGAGTTAGCTCTCCGGCGAGCCACGTAGGCAAGCACATAAGATTTTCGGTGGGGTTCACCAGAGGTGACACTCAAGTGTCACGGGCCGAGAGTTTCCTTGGCCTCTGAACGACCCGTGGGCGCCTAGCGAGCGGAATTCACCAGGCGAGCCTTTCTTCTATAATTATCCCAGCGATCAATACGGTGAATGCTCCTTCGTACGAGATCTAGCCACGCCTGACAAGTGGTCTTGTCACGGGCCGAGAGTTTCCTTGGCCTCGGAACGACCCGTGGGCGCCTGGCGAGCGGAATTCGCCAGGCCAGCCTTTCTTCTATCGTTGCTCCAGCGATCGATACGGTGAATGCTTCTTCGTATGAGATCCTACCAAGCCCAGCGTCGCTCGGGCGTCTAGTCCATCGAGTGAGACAGCAGATCCATTTAGGTTCGACAACTGGTTTCGGCCTGCCATGGCCTCGTCAGGAGAGCGGCATCAGCTCCCGACCAGTTTGTGCACGGGAGGCCTACCCCGTCTTCAGAGCTCCACTCACAAGGTCACGAGTACGGGAGGATTCACGAACCATGACACAAGTGTCCCATTTTAAAAAAAAAAGTGACACTTCCTAACTTTTGACATTTAAGTATCCCATTGTGTCAAGTTTTGATACTTGAGATGTTCTTTTATCCTTTTCTATGACACGTTTGCAAATTGTGTATTTCTATACTAGATGTCCGTGCGTTGTGTGGAAAAAACTCAATAGTTTAACATTATTAATATATGACAAGATTGCGCAGTAAAATGGTATTTATAAATGTTTCGATCAATCTGAAAAACTGGAAGCAAATAAACACAAACGATGAGATGTCAATTCACCTGAGCACGCGTGGATCGCTGCCACATATTGCCATTATATAGAACGTGCGAGTGGAAACAAACCTCAAAAGGAGATGAGAGGAAGAAGGCAAGCTACCGATCAAACCGATACACTCTTCTACCACCTCTTCAGGAATTATATAAGCAGCTGATAAAACTTCAAGCAGGAGACTTGCTAATAGGCTTTGGGTGATAATATATATATATATATATATATATATATATATATATATATATATATATATATATATATATATATAAAGAATAGATATTGTAGATTTTATTGTACCCTTTTTTTCGAGTACAACCCATTAAAAAGTTATCTACTACACACGATTTAGGTTCCAAGTCTATTATAATCAACTTATTTTCCCTCATGATTTAATTTCATTCTAATAGCACTATGGACTTTTCTAAATATGAACTTATCAGCTACCCATGCCTTTTACTTATGCATATGCATGGGTAACTATGACGTAAAAGAGATTGGCTATTGGCGATATTCGAATAAGTGACCTCCAAGTTTTGATATGGAAATCTCCAAATGTCTTGACCAATTACGCTAGCTTTAATAGTTATATTAAAAAGAGAGAGTAAAGGTTAATGAATTGAGTATAAACATTTTCTTTTTCATTTTCAAGATTCTATTTCACAATTGACAGAAAACTTAAGGCAGACTATTTGACTCTAAATGTGGACGAGAATAAAATCATTGACTTCGTCGACCATTCAAGACTAGGTGGAAATTATTAAAAGATTGCTGACCAAATCGAATCTTTATCCCAATGTGCCACGAATAGAAGCGACAATCTGAGGAAACCCTAGGCCTAAAAACAGAATTGTACTTACCATTTACAGTAGTTCCATTTCTTGCTGCGTTTGAGATGTGGAGGTGAGGGAAATTACAGGAGAATTTCAATTTCACCCTTTTCTTTCTCAATAAAATTTTAAATGCTTCTGCATTTCCCACCCAACCATTCATTTTCTCCATTTCCCTTAATTTTCCAAACGTTAAAAAGAGTAACCGTACCATCACTAAATTTATGGTGAATATGAAAAGTGATGAAATCGTACTGGAAAAGTAAGTCGGAAGTAGGGTAGGACTAGGGTAGGTTGGTGCATCCATGTTACTTATGTGAGGCACTTCTGCAAGTCATAATCCAGCACGTTTCTTTTCATATATAATCACTAACACATTAAAACAACATAATCCAAAAAATTTATCATGTGGATGTTGTCCTAGAAATTTCACTTATGAAAAAGTTTATTGAATATGTAATAGATTTCATACAAGCAATATATGAAGACTTGGTGTGCCTAAATATAAAAAAGAGTAGGGAAGAAATTAAAGCCTACTCCATTCCTTAGGACTGTTTGAGAGTTATATCCATTCCATTATTATTTGAAGTCCGCTATAAAGGTTGATTTACAATGAAGCCAACACTCCTTTACAAAAACAGTAAATTCTTCTACCGGCAATTTCTCTCGCAAGAAGTTCATTTGCAAAGTGAATACAAGAGAGATTTTGCAAGTATTTTTATGTACACGCATCCCCAAGAGAACGGGCTACCTTACTTATAGGAAGACAAACTCTATCGACTAATCCTTGTCGGTTGAGGTAGTCCCATGCCATCACCAACACATCAAACAACTAGGTTTTTTACGATTGAGGCTTCCAAGCCTTCAAAAAGTGACCGACAAGCCTGCTGGATTGGGCAACTGAAATTCAAATTTAAACTGCACAGGCATGTACTCGGCCAAACCTGGCTGGGATTGTTTTCTATTGCCAACTTTCAATTATTTTCGTTTGAAGTGATCACCAAGCACTCAAAATTATTTGAGTGATATTCATTCCTCGTGAAAATGGCCGAATTAACTAACATAAGCTTCACACGACTCCATGCGATCAAATAAAATAGGCTTGTTTTCAATTACAACAACATTGGAAGTTCCTAACTTTAAGCCTTCCGTTAGCTATATATTTTCAAACATAAAGTACTTAATAAACGCACTTATTTCATTCTGCAGTGGAGACTAGTGTGAGAAAAGTTATATGTTGATGAAGAAACTATCATGTAAGCCCTTACGACATTGTTTTTGTCTTGTACTAATCATAGCTTAAACAAAGAAATATTAGCCTCTTTCCCCACATTTGTAAGTGAGAAAGGGAAATCATATGGCTAGATCATGTTCAATTATTGCTTATTAATCAAATCTTGCGCTCATCAGATTGGAAGGTTTGTGGAAGCTGTGTCAGTTTGCGGGACCACACCACACCATAATGTTTACAAAGCCAGGTCATTAGAGAATAACGCGTTTCGGTTGAGTTGAAGAAAAAAATCTTCGAGGCATGCTATTCAACATCTTGCAAGCGTTGCCAGTAAAGGAGATGATTACGCAGGTGTTACAAAATTGCATCATGTAAGAATTTATTACTATGAAGACCTTGACTAACATTTCGACCAAAAAAGAAAGAAAAAAGACCTTGACTAACATAGGCATTGAATCTTTTTTGGCCAAAGACCTGAGTGTTGATTAAAACTTCTTTTAGCGAAGGACCACTTATTTGAGAACGCCTATTAGAAAAGGGCCAATAAGGGATCATATTTCTTTCAATCACCCAAGATCGACCAAAGCAAAGTTTGTTTATGCTATCCCATTTGCCCTCCTATGAGTTCCAATTGCAAAGATATTGTGATTATTTTACTTGCTTCATAACTCCTTTCTTAACTCCAACTTAACCAGTACTGGTATTACATACACTTTCAAAGTGTTTTGAGAAATTAAGATTTTTTTTCCCACATTCGACCCTCAATGGACGACACGGTGGATTTGTTCAACTTCTAAGAACCATAACTTGAATTTTCCTGTTCTCTACCGACAATTCAAAAAGTATTTGATGAGTCCTGACTGACATAAATTTGGTAATTTACATGCATCAATGCGGATTAATCTGACCCTGAAAGTTCAAGTGCCCTATGTTTTTGAATAAAAAATATTTGATAAGGCAAAATCAAATGTTTCTTTTTCTCTTATTTAAGACGGGAAAAATTCCCATAGATTAAAAATCAGAGTCCATAAAATACTGTGTTAACATCAGCAATTAGGTAACCGACCGGTTATAGGATAACTTTACGAGTGACACGCCAACCCACCATGGCCATTTGGGCCCAGCTCTCTTCGCCGCTAACTTACTATCTCCAAGACGCGACAGCATGGTATCACGTGAACTTTCGCAATGTTGTGTAGTCAGACATTCAATTGTTACAATTAGTAACTAAACTCCGGATGATCGACGGCCAATTACATTGTTAATTTCGAGTTCAGATCGAAAGTAAATAGATTTTAATATGCTTTGAGATCTTAAGGACTTTGCAAAGTTCGAATAATTATCGATGGACAAACAGTAAAATTGAAACAACAAAAGAATTGCATGAAATTTTTTGGAATAAGAGCACATGATTTACATTATTGGAGGTCATGCTTGCTCGATGATTGAAGCTAAACATGAACTGCTGATTGAGATGACATGAATGGTACAGGAAAAGTAAAAAAGAAAAAAGAAAAAAATTATAAAATATGGTGGGAATGTTTTTATAAATAAAGAAATATATTAGAATTCGAAAACCTAACCTAGTTCGAAATTCAAATCCATCTAATCTAATCAACTCTGCTATGAATAATCTTCTCATTATGCATTTCAATCTTTTGTAAGAATCTCTGAACGTTTTTAGTTGTGGGCTACCCCAAAAATGATTCGCAACTACTCTTGATTCCTTAGCAATGGTTGTTCCATATCGATGGATTCTTCGACTCAGTCTTTAACTTCTAAGCATGCTTCGAGTCAATCAATTGTTGCCACATGCCATGTACTTATTGAAAGTTCATGACCAATGAGCTCATCCGACATTCCATCAATGGGTTTTGCAAGTCAAGTTTATTATCATGACATGGCTGGGGCAATTAGCTTCTTCATGTTTAGGTCTAAAGATAGCAAATAAATAAATAAATGGAAAAGATATAAAAGAAAAAGAATGGCCGCAATCACATATCCGCTCATGGTGATTGCATGAGTGGTGCTGGTGATCACCATCAAGACCACTTGTAAGCCTTGCCTCAACTAAGGTGGGGAAGCAATCGACCTAACTTTCAACCCCGACTATGGCCCCAAGGACGACGACAACGATAGCAAGCTCACATTTGCTATATTTAATCTGCAGTGTATCAATGGTAGCTCCTCTGTATCTTTTAAAACTGTCTGATAATGCTCTCTGTTATAGGTATGATATGCGATTCATAATTTGCTTTCCCTTCAATCGTTACCTGTTTTTCACTGTGATTTTGATTTTATGTTTGTAATCTCTCTGCAAATTGAAATGAAGAAAGAGAAGGAAAAATGTAACATTTGCTTTTGCTTCGAGATTATGTTAATTTGTTTTTTTCCCTCTTTAATAGAAATCATTTTAATTTGAGCTTAAAATCATCAATTTTTTTTTTTTTTTTTTAATTATAAAAACGCCATATCAACTAACCACGTAAGTGCTGTCTGACACTTGGACTTATTTAGATGGAAAAATAATAATGGCCCTTTTTATCCGAAAAAATAGTGCGTGCTTTTCTTGAAATTGACATCATATTTATCCTCTAACATAAATACATTATCTTTTTTCCTAGATTTGGCCCATCAGTTAGAACTTCAAATGACACTCCAACCCACCGTAGTCTCTAGGCCGCAGCGCTCTTTGGCAACTTGCTATGTTTATGTCGTCATAGCATATGATCAAGGAAAATAAAAGGAAAAGGACAAGAAATGCCGTGTTTTTCCACCCCACCGAGAATAAAGAAAGAAAGATTGACGTTGAGGTCGTTGTCTTGTTTCGTTTGTCATTGTCCGATGGTCTTTTTCAATTGCTTTGTCTGGGCAAGTTGGCAGAATTACAGCGATGAATTTTGTCCTCGTCATTTTCCAACTAATCATCTTCTTAATGGCAAGCTGTTTGTAGTTGTCAAGTCAAAAAGTAGAGTAAGTAGTGCCCATTATAAAATTGGCCAGCCAAGCGCTTGCCCTCTAGACGTATTTGGTTCAAATATATTCTCGGTAATTATATGTGTCATTAGTCCATTGCAAGAACTGAGTAAAGAATCCCTTCATCCTTTAATCATTCCAAGTCGAAGCTGAAGGTACGGTAACATCTCCCTCGATTACATTTTTTTTCATTTAGGAATTTTCAGTTCCCTGCTGTTTCCTTCCTCCACAGTGTTCACTTGTTTTTGCGTTGTGCCGATATTTCCACTTATGTTCTGGTGTGCAGTCCTCTTCATCCATCTTCACAGACAAGCTAGCAACCAAGAAATCTTAGTTCCTCTTGCATCCTTATGTTGAAGCCACTCCTGGTACGTGCTGTCAGCTCTTGTTTCACTTTCACCCTCTTTGTTTAGTTATCTTGTTCTATTGATTTAAACCCAGTAAACCTAAAAGCAAAAAAAAAAAAAGGAAGGGGAAACGAAAATGGGTAAAAGAACTGCAATTGATCAAACCCTAATAAACATAAGGCATCCCTTTTTCTTTTTTTTTTGTAAAGGTGGTCTTGTGAAAATCTTTAATTAAGGGCCTACCTTTAGTTCATATATCTATAGATAAGATTTGGTTGATGGACTACGTTGCTCTTAATTTATTAAAAGTCCATCTGCTTTATATTTGAAGAAATTATTACTTAGGCTCTTGCAATTATGTTTTGTCTTATACGAATCATAGCTTGAAAAAAGATATATTGGTCTCTTTCCACATATTGTAGGTGAGAAAGAGGAATCTAATGTCAAGCTCATGCGAATTATTGCTTATTAATCAAAACACGTCCTTATTACATGGGAAGGGTTTGAGGAAATTGTCTTAGATAATGATATCTTTTGGTTGAGTTAAAAGAAATTAATTCGAAGCAAGCTATTCAACATCTTGCCAAAATTGCTAGTACAGGCGATGGCTACGGGCTCTCTAGAAAAGTATCGATTCTTTTTTAGACAAAGACCTAAGTGTTGACTAAAACATTTTTTAGCAAAAGACCAATCATTTGAGAATGTCTATTAGCATGAGACCATATTTCTTCTAGCCGCTGAAAGGTTGATCATAGCATTAATTGGTAATTTCCTTATGATATCCAATTTGCCATCCCGCAAGTTCCAATTGCAACAATATGGTGATATTTATTGCTTGGTCATGCCTCAAAACTTCTTTCTCAAGGAAAGCTTTCTCCAATCTAACGAGTGCTGGTGCCGCAGCTATTATTGAAGCGTTCCGTGAAATCGTGGTTTTTTCCGCATTCGATCCTGAATAGATTATGCAGCATATTTGTTCAACCTTTAGGAAACTTTAACTCGAATTTTCCTTTTTCTTCTTCCTATAAAAATGTTTATAAAAAGTATTTGATAAGTCCCGATGTGCATCTCTGTGATTTACGTGCATTTACGTGAATTAGTTGGCTTTAAAAGTTCAGCTACTCCATGCTTTTATTTAATAAAAGAAAAAAAAAATATTTCATAAGCAAAAATCAACTGTTTCATTTTCTTTATTTAGGACAAGAAGGTTCCTAATATGAAAATTCCTAGTTCGTAAAATAATGTGTATATACATGCATATATGTATGTCAAAAAGACAAAAATGACCAAATTGTCAAGTATCTCCAAAAAAAGTACTTACTCTTAATCAAATGTCTACCGCTATTTTTTCCATCCAAATTAACTTCGTGGCAACTCACGTGACAAACGGCTCTTGGATGTATGCTGACTTGTCTTTTTTATTATTAAAAAGTAAAATAATAATTTTATACTCAAAAAAAATTGACCTTTATCAAAGAGAAAAGGGAAAAAAAGAGGAAAAAAAACGGAAAAACTAGAAGCAGAGGGAGGAGAAAGGGGTGCATCGAGTGGTTTGTCGAGTTAAGCATGGCCGCAACCACCATCGCGTCAATCTCGATGCTCTTTTTAACTCTAGTGGTTGACGCCATGGTCAGTTTTTCAAGGGAACGTAATTCGCAAAGGCTACTGTAAGAATAATTAAACATTTTAAGCTTAGTCTACAAAGGTTGAGAGGTCTCACAAAATCTCATTTAATTGTCTATACCTTTTCAAATTAAGCTTGGTCCAGGTATGTTCATCACTAATCTATTTATAGTGGATCGATTAGAAATCCATCTAAAAAATTGGGAGAACTATTTTTCTCCCAGCTAAAGAAATTAAAATCCAAGACTTAAGTACATCAATTAAACAACTAATGCCATTTCAGTACATAATCTAATTTAAACATCAAGGTTGATTTTTTTTTTTTTTTTTTTTTTTTTGGGATTTATCATGCAATTTCAAGAGAAAAACACTCAAAAGCCATTATTAAGCCTTTTACAAATTTTTTTAGAAAAAATAAAATTCTTCTATTTTTTTAATATTAAAATTATAATATAAAAAGACCCGGGTTGGAACCGACCCGGGTCGCCAACCAGCGTCCAGCTGGGCCTAAACGCTGGCCCGGTTCGGCTTAAAGAGAAAGAGGAACCAACCTTTTAAAAACTAGATGAACTAAGCCTGACCCATTAAAGCAGAAAAAACCCAATATGCCTAAACCATCCCAGCCCGAATACCCAGCCCTAAAGACCTAACCCGTATGCACTCCGACCGGATCCGACTCGGTACCCAGGCAGACCCGACTTGCTCTCCTCCCCCTGCCTCTCGCGGCGCTCTGTCGACCTCGCCCTGACGGAGGCGGCCGCGGCGAGTGCCACCGCTCGCCTCGGGTCGGCCACGCACCAGGCCGAGGGCCAGTTCTCGGCCGACCACCGTCGCCAGCCGAGAACCAGGTCGGCCTCCCCTACTTTGGCCGAGATCTGGCTCGGCCAGGCATGGCCGGCGGAAGCCGCTCGACCCGAGGCCTCCCCAGCGCCTTCTCCCCTGTCTCGACCCATCCACGTGACACACAAACGTCGTGCAGACGATCGATCGGAGCTCGGGAACGGACTTTCTCAACACGGACTTTTAGATCTAGCTTAGGCATTTCGTCGAGCGGATGGCGCGCGACGTGGAACGAGGATATCCCGACTCAACTCGCGCCCGCGCCCCTTTGACAAACGACCTATGATGTCCAAATAAAGAGGCGACGGGCCGGAATCCGCGTGAGCCGGCCCACCACGAGCTCCGGCCAGGTGAGCCCCAAAAACAGGGCAAGAACAAAGGGACTAAGGGCTACCGGTTCGGCTCGGGAACGGCATGGCGGCGGCTCGTCGGCGAGGTTCAAGCGCCGTGGTCACCGAGCTCGTTCCCACTCTCACTGTTCCTGTCGCTCTCTCTCTCGGGTCTCTCTCTCTCACCGATCTCCTCTCGGCCCCCGTCCCTCTCTCTCCCCGTCCCTTTTCAAGGAGGCGGACGACTCATGCGTCCGTACCCGGGGCAGGTGGACTGGCTGCCGTCCGTACGTCCGGCCAGCTGCTCCGGTCATGTCGCCCACCTGCCCGCTTTCCTCCTGCTCTGCGTTCCCTGCTCCCTCTGCTTCTTCTGCCGCTGCTCCTCGTCCTTGTTTGCGTGAGGGAAGGGAGAAGGAGAGGGAGGAGAAGGCCGGGCCGGCGGAAAGAGATAAGATATGGGCCCCCAGCCCGGCGAAAGGAAGAAGAGGAAAGAGGGGTTGGGGTAACCCCGGTCTTCTTTCTTTTTCGATTTTTTAAATAATAATTTTTTATTTATCTGAAATAAGGTAAAATAAGGGAAAATAAAAATAGAAATAAAAATTAGTTGATACAAATAATATTAATGTCAATGTGATGTGAAAATTCTTTTTTGTTAAGGTTGAATTGATCTCTAATTTCATATGTAGTTTAATTCTAAATATTTAGTTAAAATGTAGATGTCAACTTTAATATCGGTGTAGGAGATCATTAGTCCGGATCTTTCCAAACCTCTTTGTCTGTCCATCATATAATTCCACACCTTAGTATTATGCTTAAGTTTAGCCTATGTGTGGGGGAACATATTTAAATGTTGAATCATATATTCATTGAACAACTTAAACTTTTCAAACAATTAATGAAAGAATGTTGGCAACATCACTAAACCTTGTCTAGTCTTGTTTTGCTTTGCCTTGGTCTTACCATCCATCTTATGGCTCGGCAAAAAAATGATAAATAGCAAATGAAAAGGGATGGCTGCAATTACAAACCTACTTTTATCAATCATATGAGTGGTGCTGGTGATCACCATCTAGATCACTTGCAAGCCTTGCCTATCTCTCAACCTGATTACAACACCAACGATGACCTTGTAGATACAAATATGAAGTGCATCGGTAATAGCTTCTTTTTAGCTTCAAAACTTACTTCATCAATGCTCCATGCTCTCTGTCGTGGATATAAGGTTTGATTCATAATTTTTTTCCCTTCAATTTTCCCTCTTTTTCACTATAATATTGTTTTTTGTGTTCATATCTCTCCCGCAATTGAAAGTAAGAAAAGGAATGAAAATTTGACATTTGCTCTTGCTTCAAGATTCGGTTACTCTTTTATTTTTTTTTCCTCTCTTTGAGGCCTCATTCTCTAAAGAAACCACAAATTTAAGGTAAAGTCCCAATTCTGACCCGAATTAATTTTATTTATTAACTTTCACTTCACACCCAAATCTTGATATCGGTTAAGTTTTCTTTTTTTATTTTACGGTTGTTAAGTTTTCATCAATTAATATTATTAAATGTCTTACGTGTATTATCTTTTTTTCAAGTCATAATTATGCATCTGTTTTCCATTTTCTTTTGTATTTTTTTCCTTTATTCTTCTTCCTTTCATTCGACAACACCCTGACCACCCTCAATTCACCAGCACAATCCACTCAACTCCGTGACTCGCCTTCCGCCACAACCTCACCGCCATCCAGCCCTCCGTCCATCACCATCACCATCACCATCACCGTTCATCCTCGCTTCCGCTCTCGACAACTGTTGAGATCTTTGTTTTCCCCAACCCTTCGCCACAGATCTCCACCACTAACGCCTGTACTCTCCGTGGATGACCCCTTGCTTCCGGTGTCCACTAGCCCAGCCACGGCTCGTTCTCGCGGTCGTCAGGCTC
The DNA here is from genome assembly GCA_014182565.1 of Eucalyptus marginata. Taxonomy (NCBI): domain Eukaryota; kingdom Viridiplantae; phylum Streptophyta; class Magnoliopsida; order Myrtales; family Myrtaceae; genus Eucalyptus; species Eucalyptus marginata. The sequence goes on along the minus strand of CM024586.1, from coordinate 30,391,478 downwards.
GGCTGGCGCACTAGAGCCTTAAATTTAGGATCTAAGCTCAAGTGAGCCATAGATTCGAGTTCTGGGTTCGGCTCGACCTCTTATTTGTGTTGATTAAGGTCAAGCACGGTCAACGGCGGCCATAGCTAGATTTTTGGAGGTCATTGGCCGCCCGTCCATGGCTCTTCTGGCTCCTAAAGCTGTTCAATCAGTTTGAACATCATGAAAAAGGAGTGGAATTTTTTCGAAGAGAGAGAAGGCAAAAGGTTAGAAGATTCACAGCATTGATTACTCCGGGTCCTGTACATGTTTCTTGGTACAAAATGGGTAAATCAGAAGAAAGTGTCCATCTATTTTGTTCTCAATAAGATCACGACCAGTTTCTTCACGAAAAAAGCATAAAAATGCAATGACAGCAGAGAAGCATTCTATAATTAGTCACTTTGCCGTCAAGAAGCTGAAAAAAAAATTGAAAATGGGTTTGGAATACAGATCTAGCTCATTCTGTTGAAGAGCATAAAGGAATGTGTGCAGATGGAGTACGAGGTGGCCATGTACGGATGGTGCAGGTAGTGAAAGGAAGAAGGAAGAAAAGAAAATGAATATGTGCATTACAAGTCCTAAAACGTTAAATCTAAAACTTAATGTGAAAGTGGAATTAAATTCTAAAATCTTGAAAAAGTGTAATTAAGTCCTAAACTTATTGGATTGATGTAATCAAATTCTTCCGTTAACAACGTTAACTTGTCTAATAGAAAATATTGACATGGTATTTTTTAATTAATTTATTTTTCTTACATGGCATTTTTTATTTTTCTTCTTTAAATCTGATTTAAATAATAGTAAAAAAATTAAAAAGCTAAAATAGTTTTAAAAAAAAAACTGGAAAAAGAAAAAAAGAAGTTGCACATCATGGCTAGGGTCTACCATTGTCATCCATTGCCGAAGGGTTCGGCAAAGGTTGCTGACCCTAAGCAATGGAGAGGGGAGGGCCTTCACCGACCTAAGTAAGAGCCAGTGAGGCTCAACCAAATCTAGGTGATGCCTCGGTTGGGGCAGCGCGGCTCCCCAAATCTGGGCAACGTTGACCCTCGCTTGTGGCTAGTGAGCCTCGCTAGCCCCAAGCGAGTGGTGAGGCCTCGTCGACCCTAGGCTCGGCTTGGTTGAGCAATGCCGGCCCTTGCCTGGGGCCGACAATGGCCTGCCACCCTCTAGAGATGGGCGACGGCGGTGGCTATCCCCGGCCACGATTTGCAATTCTTTTTTTAGTTTTTTTTTTTTAATTATTTTTACTTTTTACTTTTTAAATAAGATTTAAAAATAAAAAAATGCCACGTAGGAAAAATAACTTTATTAAAAAAAATCAGGTTAGTGTTTTTCGTTAGACAAGTTAACGCTAATAATAGAATGACTTGATTGTATTAATTTGAGAAGTTTGAGGACTTGATTGCACTTTTTAAAAATTTTAAAATTTAATTGTACTTTTACAATAAATTTTAGGACTTGAAGTGTACATATGCCTTTATATTATTGAAAAAAAAAAAAAAAATGTAAAATTAAGAATTTTAAACATAATATAAAATGATTTTTCTCAAAGAGATAAAGAAAAACAAAAACTAGAAGCAATTAAAGGGGAAAGGGGTGTGTCTGGCGATGCCCCAATCGAGGTAAGTGTTGCCGCCACTGCCGCTACCGTTGCTCTCGGTAAAAAGACCAATTATTTGAGAACGTCAATCAACAAAAGACCAATCTGCAACCATAGCATTAATCTACTTATAAATGAAGAGATACGTTGAGGTTGCAATAGCATGGTCAATGAAGAAAAATGAAATTAAAAAATAAGTGCCGTCTCTTTTCATGTCATCGAGAATGAAGAAAGGAAGATGTTGAGATCGTCTCCATCAACAAGTCGGAATTCTGTCTGGACTTTAGTTGAAAATGTCTTGGGGATCGAGATGCCTGGCCATCTCTGTCCCTATTCGTCATTTCCCTCTAACAGGATACACTAGTTCTCAACTAATCAATTTCTTAATTGCAAGTTGTCTCGATAAAGCTGCGATTTTTTGTTGCCTTGTTTTGTTTGTCTTTGTCCGATGGTCATTTTGCAATTATTTATCTGGGCAAATGTGACAGAAGCACGTGATGATTCTGTCCTCATCAGTTCCCTCTAAAGCACAACTAAACAATTTCTTAATTGCAAGTTGTTTTTTTGATGAACAATGAACGTGGGTATTTGTGCTGCACGTGGGAGGGAGGGAGAGAGAGTTTGGACAATACCAAGGTCTGGTCTATAGAATACAACTCATTGACCTGTTGACTGCTAATTGTGTTTCTTGATGTCTGTAGCAGCACTCGGCCAGTCCAATAAGTCGGCCTTAGTCTTTTTAATTTTTCTTTTTTTCGCTAGAAGGTCGGGCTCAGTCTTTCCTGCAAGAACTCAGCAAAGAATCCCTTCGTCCTCTAGCCATTCAAAGTCGAAGCCGAAGGTATTGTAACATCTTCCTCGATTACAATTCTCTTCAATGAATTTTCAGTTCCCTGCTGTATTCTTCCCCCACAGTGTCCACTTGTTTTTGCCTCATGCTGATATGTCCACTAATATTATGGTATTATGAGGACTGATTTTGGCCTGCATTGCCCTTCATCCGTCCTGCAGACAAATCAAGAGTGAAGCCAAGAATCTCAGTTCCCCTTGCATCCTCACAGTGAAGCCACTCCTGGTATGTGTTATTATTATATCTACCTTTTGTATGCTATCGGCTTTTGTTTCACATTCAACCTTTTGTTTGGTAATTTGGTTGTATTAATTTTACCCTACAAAACCCCAAAAGCAGAGAGAGAGAGAGAGGAAATAACATGGGCAAAATAATTGCAACACAAACCCATTTTAGAGGCAACAATATTTGTTGCTCTAAGCATTTTATACGTCACTGAATTTAGTTAAATCAAACTATGGTAATATTTATAAAGACCAAAAAGGTAATAAAAAGATACTCTATCTTTTGTTAATTTAGCAAAAGGATTAAAATGAAAATATATTCTAAAATATGAGAAATAGTGTAATTATCAAAACTTGTGAATGCTATGGAAGAATCAATTTGACTTTATCATGCAAAGTTGAGAGACTAGATTAAACAAATTAAAAGTTTGTAACATGGAATATTCACAATACTTTAAGGACTACATTAAATAAATTAGAAATCTCAAGATGACATTACACATTGAGCCAAATTTTAGAGACTATTGGTGTCAATTTCCCTTTTCAAAATATTACATATATTGCTTATTACCTCACTTTTTATATTCAAACTAATCAGTATAAACAGTTGGATTGGTTGAAACGGTGGAATCACATATTGACTTTTACTCTGCTTATATTGGTTTCAAAATATTGCCTATAATGAGAGACCGAAATGATTGACTAAAAGTCATTTCTTCTTTTCTTGAAAGGTGGGTATGTGAAAACCTTTAATTGAGGGCCCTCACCTTTAGTTCATATATCTATACATAAAATTTCTTCAACATGCAACCTCACTCTTAACTTACTAAAATTCCATCTGCTTTATTCGTAGTAAAGTGTAAGTGTGTATGTAGATTAAATCCATAGGAAATTGGACATAGTTTTTTTAAACCTTCTTTATCTGTTTACTAAGCGAGAGGATCCAACACAAATGAATGTTTTGAAACATGTGGAGAGGGAGCGAGGGAGCGAGGGAGGGAGGGAGAGAGAGAGAGAGAGAGATCGATCTTTGCAAACACATGCTAACCAAAATTACTCGATTTGATAACAAAAGAGGAAAATACAAATTGAAGCATATTTTACGTCTCCTTGACTTGATGCTTGTATTTTATTATGCGTAGCACATGACTACATTTTCTAACAAAAAAAGGCCGAACTTGTTGAGGCTCCATCTACCTCACAACCTCACTTGATAAGTGATGAAGAACAAATGATAAAAATTTTAAATATGATAAATGTAACTTTTTGACCTTTTATTCTATTATATGAATTGGGAGAAACAGAATATAATATGTTAAAATAACATATCAAGTAACAATTTAGGGTTTTGTGGTGGCTTGTGTGAGCTCATAAATCACTAGTGAGTAATGATACTCAAAAGTAAAAGGATAGAAGAGCGAAGATATGATCGTCCAACGAAAATTTGTTGATAAAATCTGAATTTTAGAACCTTTAGCTTTCGTTAAATCTAATGGATCAAAAACATACATGTCCCTTTTTCTTAACACGACCAATAATAAGATCTTGCATTTGCCCATAAATATAATGCATTAACTGAATTATAAAACATAGTTATGAGGGGTAGAGATTGATAACCCCCGATTATTTAGGATGTCACTATGCCATGTAATTTTGGCCAGTGAACATGATCCACTCATTTTTGTTAACTATCTTTCCTCCTAATTAATATGGACACTTTTATTAAATTTATGAGTTGAAAGTTCCAGACTACAAGCCGTCCATTAGCTATATATTTTCAAACACAGAGTAATTAATAAGTAAATTTATTGGATAGTGCGGAATAGTGTGAGAATGTGTAGGGCATTGAAGAAATTATTGCTTAGGTCCTCAAGATTATGTTTTGACTTGGTTATGCCTCATAGCTTCTTTCTTGACGAAAGGTTTCTCCAATCTAGCGAGTGCTGGTACCGCATATATTTTTAAAGTATTTCGCGAAATTGAGGATTTTTCCACGTATGATCCTTAATTGATCAAGCAGCAAATTTGTTCAACTTTGGAAGCATGAACACGAATTTTCCTATATCTCTTCCTACAAAAAGGCTTTTAAAAAGAATTTGATAAGTCCCGAAGTACATCAATTCGGTCATGTACATGCATTCATGTGGATTAGTCAACTTTGAAAGTTCAGGTACTTCAAGTTTTGGGCGAGCTCCCCCTCGCCGGAATATGGCCGGCGATATGGCCGGCGAGTATATATATATATATTGTTAAGGAAAAATCAACTTTTCAATTTTATTTTAATTAGGATGAGAAGTTTCTTTAGATGAAAATTTTTAGTCCATAAAATATCTTATAGGATCATCGCAGAAGCATTGACATATATCATAGGGACACAAATAACTCAACTTTTCAAATGTCTCAAGAAAGGCATTTACTATCAAGGGATAAGAATGTGCCACCGTTGTTTTTTTCCGTCCAGGAGAACTACGTGGCAAGTGTCGTAAACAAATGGCGCTTACATTACATATATGCCTGACGTGTCTTTTTTATCATTAAAAAAATAAAAAATAAAATTATATTTATCAAAGAGAACATAAAAAACAAAAAGGTAGAAGCAGTGAGAAAATGCTTGCTTTTTTTTTTTTTTTTTTGACATATTTAGAAAGTGAAATCAATTTGACCCCTTTGATGTCTATACATGATTTTTTTTTTTTTTTGGATTTGACCCACCATTTATGTGAGAACTCAAAACGGCACGCCATCCCACCGTAACCACTGGGCCCCAACTCTCCTCGATAACAACTTCCTATGTCCGAGTCATAGACAACCGACTCCGTCTCGGCTCAGGTTAAAAAATGTTTTTAGGGGGGATCAAGATATCTGGCGATATATGTTTATGAAATTTTGATAAGATCACTGTTAATTATTCTAAAATTTTAAGTTATTAGATGAAAGCATGGTTTAATATTTAATTATTCTAACATTTCCCCTCACGCTTAATCTAATCTTTTGTCTTGCATTAAGCGTAGACACATGTATGTATATCAAAAAGACAAAAATGACCAAACTCTCAAATGTCCACAAAAAATGTCAAATGTCTTAAAAATGTACTTACTTTACTCGAATGTCTGCCGTTATTTTTTTTTTTTCATCCAAATGAACTTCGTGGCAAATCATGTGACAAACGGCTCTTAGACGTAAGTGACATGTCTTTTCTATTATTAAAAAATTAAAATACTAATTTTATACTGAAAATAAATTGACTTCTTTTAGAGAGAAAAGGAAAAAAAGAAAATGAAAACTAGAAGTGGAGAGAGTAGAAAGGGGTGCATAGGGGGGTTTGTCGAGTTAGGCATGACCGCAACCACCATTGCGTCAAAATCTCGGTGCTCTTTTCGACTCTAGTGGTTGACGCCTCAGTCAGTTTCCCAAGGGAACATAGTTGCAAAGGCTACTGTGCAAATAATTAAATATTTAAGCTTTTTATATAATTCACAATGATCTTACAAAGCCTCACTTAGTTGTTGCGATCCCTTCGAACCCTCCCGTATGCACTTAGTCCGATTATGTTCGCCATTAATCAATTCGTAATTAATTGATTAGAAGCCCTACTAAAATATTGAAAGAAATAGTTCACTTCTACACAATCAAAGGACTTAGGTTGAAAAATTAATTACACCAGTTAATTAACTAATGCGATTTTGATACTTAATACTTTTTAAACATCACGGTTTGATTTTTTCCTTTTCATGCATTTTCAAGAGAAAACACTCAAAAGCCATTTTTAAGCCTTTTGCTAATTTTTTAGAAAAAAAAAATTCTTCTGATTTTTTTAATAAAATATATTTTTTAATATTAAAATAATATTATAATATACAAAAAAAAAACACCCGTGTTGGAACCGACCCGAGTCGCCAACCAGCGGCCCAGCTAGGCCTGAAACGCTGGGCCCAGTCCGGCTTAGAGAAAAGGCCCAACCCTTTAAAAACAAAATGAACTAAGCCTGGCCCATTAAGTTAGAATAAGCCCAATATGCCTAAATCATCCAAGCCCGAACACCAAACCCTAAAGACCTGACCGGATCCACTCGGATCCGCATCCGACACGGTACCCAGGCAGACCCGACTTGCTCTCCTCCCCTTGCCTCTCGCGGCGCTCTTACAACCTCGCCCCGAGGGGGCGGCCGCGGCGAGTGCCACCGCTCGCCTCGGGCTGGCCACGCAGCCAGTCTGGCAACGTCTCAGCCACGCACCCAGTGCAGCAACGTCTCGGCAATTCGCGGCCGACCACTGTCGCCAGCCGAGAACCAGCTCGGCCTCCCCTACTTTGGCCGAGATCTGGCTCGGCCAGACATGGCCGGCGGAAGCCGCTCGACCCGAGGCCTCCCCAACGCCGTCTCCCCTGTCTCGATCCATCCATGTGACGCCCAAACGTCGAGTGGACGATCGATTGGAGCTTGGGAGACGGACTTTCTCAACACGAACTTTTAGATCTAGCTTAGGCATCTCGTCGAGCGGATGGCGTGCGACGCGTTCGGGGATCAAGATACCTGGGATATCTGTTCCTCTTCATCATTTTGTTTCCCTCTAATATTACACACTAGTTCTCAACTAATTAATTTCTTAATACCAAGTTGTGTGTCAATAAAGTCGTGATTTTACGTTGTCTTGTTTTTTCGTGTTTGTCTAATGGTCATTTGCAATTATTGATCTGGGCTAGTTGGACAGAACCGCAGTGATGATTTCTGTCCTCATCATTTCCCCCTTGTATTATACAATTATCAACTAATCAATTTCTCAATTGCAAGTTTTTTTATTGATGAACGATGAATTTGTGTATTTGTGTTGTGGGCATATGAGCGACAAATAGAGTTAGGACAATGCAAACTTTTTTCAAGTCAACAAGCGTCGTCCCATTATGATTAAGTTGAATAGAAAAAGCTACATTGAAGAATTAACTATCTAAGGAAAGAAATATTTTATGGACCAAAATTACAAAATTAATAATTTTACAAAATTAAATCCATACAAAATTATGAAATGCATGGTTAATTGATGATTAATTGATTTTCAAACATGGAAGGATATAGAGTCAATTCTAAATAAACGTAGAAGGTGAAGAGGAGATGAGAGAGAAAAAAGTAGGGTGAAATGGTGATTGACCTTAAACATAGAAGGTCATTTTAATCAAATAAAATATTTGTCCCCAGCCAAAGAGGGGATAAAAATAGCCCCACCTTATTTATTTTATTTAAAATAAAGAAAGCATCAAAATTTTTATTTGGAGCAATGTTATACTTTAATTTAGAATTTCTCATATTTGGATGTGGCCATTTTAAAGAAATTATCTTTTAATCTATGGTTGACACGGCATGTGCTAAACTCTAAGAAGCAGTGGCTATCAAAACAAGTGGTGGATGGTAGAAACATTAAAACAATTACTAGCTCTCTAACAAGTACCGGCATCTTTTGATTTGTAACCTCTACTTACTGGTTTCTTGTGAAATCATGAAAATGAAAAGAAACGTTTTAAGCTTTGAAATATTGAGAAAAAGTTCTAAATGATTCTGACTGTCAATATTCAAAAGAATGGACAACTGTTGAACTAGTATGAAAGATAACATGGACAATAGGAACAAAAAATGAAAAAAAAAAAATTAGGCTTCTAGTGCACATGGAGGAGCAGCAACGTGTTGCCTCGTCCACGTGAGATCATTCGCAAGTTCTCCATGTAAACCAGTAACGTGTTACTTGGGTGCACCAAGCGTAGTGAGCCATCATTGAGCGAATATTTTCCTAAATAAATGAAAAAGTATTTCAAACAAAAAAAAACGCGTTTGGTAAACTTATTCTCGAAATAAAAAAGCGTTTTGGTAAATTTGTGTTTTTTTTTTTTTTTTTTTTTCTTTCTTTTCATTTTTCATTTTTCTTGCTTTGGCTGGTCGCTCGGCCTGGCCATGGCCGGCGACTAGCCGCCGGCCAAGAAGAAGAAGAAAAGAAAAAAAAAGAAAAGAAAAGAGAGGAGAGAGAAAAGTTGTTTTTTTTTTATTCCAAACAAGAAACAACTTTTTTTTTTTTTTTTTTACACTTTTTTGTTCCCAAAAAAAAAGCATTTGGAACAAAAACGCAAACAAACGTTTACTGCTCTTTTTTTGTTTCTCGAGAACAAAAATAAAAAATCTGTTCATAAACAGAAATGAGAAACACAAAACAAACACGCCCCAAGTGTTTTTCTAAATAACTCTGCGTTCTAGGTTGCTGACATTCCTTAGTCTCTGTTTATTTACATCGCTCCTTCTTCCGTACACTCCAGTCTCTCTCTCTCTCTCTCTCTCTCTGGTTTTGTTTCGCAATTCTAACTGATTAGTTCAGTTCTCACCTCAGTTTTCTCCGCACCCATTTGTTTAAGCGACCAATAAAAGGAGGCAACAAGAAGAGGAAAAAAAAGAAGGGGGAAAAAGGAAATTTGAAAAATTAAAGAAGAGATTATGGCCGAGGCAATTGTTCACCCTGTTGCGTCGGGTCTTTTGTCGAAACTCGGTGAGTGCCTCTTTGCTCCCATTCAACGCCAATTTGAGTACGTGCTGTGCTACGAGAGTTATGTCGAAGAACTCAAAAATGGAGTCAAAGGACTAAAGACTGCGAGGCAAAGGGTGCAAAGCTCCGTTGATGAAGCCGTGTATGACGGAAAACTTATACACGTGGAGGTTAAGCATTGGTTGAAGAGTGTGGAGGAGGAGACCGAGAAGGCAGATGACCTTTTAAAATGTGACGAAAGTGCAAAAGATGCTTGCATCTGTGGATGGCTTCCCAACCCCATGGTGCTCCATCCAATTGGTAGGAAAGTGAAGAAGATGACTCAAGTCATCCAAGGACTCCATAAGGAAAGCAAAAATAGTATCTTCCAAAAGGTCTATTATGAGAAAACTCCCCCAGGAATGGTCACTGCTACCACTTCTGCTGTGAGATCTGCTCATGGGAAGGAAGATGTCCTGGAGTCGAGGGCTTCAATCACAGAGGATGTAATTAAGGCTCTAATTGATGACAAGGTCAGTGTGATTGGGGTGTATGGACCAGGTGGGGTTGGCAAGTCCAAGCTTGTGGAGGACGTAGAAAGGCGAGTTAGGGAAGGGCAACTATTTGATGTGGTTGCCACAACAAACGTATCACGCAATCCAAATCTAAAAAGAATCCAGGGAGACATTGCTTATGCACTAGGCCTAAATCTAGTGAATGTGGAAACTGAACTTGGGAGAGCAAATCTTTTGTTCAATAGGTTAAAGGCGGATTCCGAGAAAAAGATTCTTATAATTTTAGATAATTTGTGGACAAAGCTAGAGTTGAAAGAAGTTGGAATTCCTTGCGAATACGATAATAATGTAAGAGGCTGCAAGCTATTGCTGACGTCTAGATACCGAGATGTTTTGTGCACCGAGATGGGCTCTGACCGAGAATTTCAGCTCAATGTGTTAAAGCATAAAGAAGCACGAATACTTTTTGAAAGGACAGTGGGGGTCGGAGTTAACGACCCTCAATTTGAGAGCTTTGTGGATAGAGTGGTCCGTAATTGCGGAGGCTTGCCACTTTTGATTGTCTCAGTGGCAAAAAGGTTGAAGCGTGGAGATTTGACTGCATGGAGGAATGCTTCGACCAATATAGAAGCGTCGAGTATAAAATCAATAGTGGATCTAAATTACAATGACTTAAAAGATGAGAGGATCAAATCATTGTTCTTGATTCGTGCTCTACGCTCTGGGAGATCTTCCATAAGGGATAACCTCATCACTTGCATGGGTTTGGGTTTATATAAAACAATCAGCAAGACCATCGAAAATGCTAGAGATAGGTTGATTATGGATCTACGTCAACTGCAGGACTCTTCTTTGTTGCTAGGCAGTGATGACATGGAACAGTTGAGCATGCATGACTTATTTGTTGACGTGGCCATCTCAATGCGTGACAAATTTATTGACACGGAATGGAATGCCTTGGTCGGGAGAAAGGATTTTGGGTTTAAAGAGTGGTCGAAGAATGATCTCAGAAAATGCACTGCAATGGCCTTCGATCATTGTGGCATTGATGAACTTCCTGAAAAGTTGGACTGCCCAGACACGAGGATTCTTCTGTTAATTGAATTCAACTCATCTCTCAAAATGCCCGAGTCATTTTTCGAATCCATGGAGAAGCTCCAAGTCTTGGACTTGACTGGCTTGTCTTTTACCTCCCTACCTTCATCGATGGAGTTCCTTGAAAACCTCACGTCACTATGTCTAGATCAATGCCATCTGGAGGATGTGACTGCTCTTGGAAAGCTGAAAGGATTGCAATTTCTCAAATTCTGTTACTCTATGATTGCTCGGCTGCCCAAAGAAATAGGTGAACTAACAAAATTGAGATTTTTGGACATGAGATGGTGCACCATGCTCAAAGTTATTGAACCTGGTGTGCTTGAAAGCTTAGTTAATTTAGAAGAACTGAATATGGAAAACAGTTTTGATCAATGGGCGGCCGAGGATGAAACCCCGCGAAGAAATGCTAGCCTGGCTGAGTTCAAGAACATGAATAAGTTGAGCTTTTTATACATTGCCATTCCTCGTTCAGCTAGTCTCTCAAGAGACCTACCATTTAGGAAACTAAATAAGCATAAAATCCTAGTTGGGGACATTTGGGATTGGTCAGATGAAGACAACGAATCCAACACTTTAAAACTCAAGCTAGATTCGGGCAATCTTCTTCGTGAACAGTGGGTGCAAAGATGTTTGCAAAGAACACAGAATCTCGACTTGGTGGGATTGCAAGACAATCACAGCATACACAATTTGTGCTTCGAAGGTTTTCAGGAATTGAAGCATCTTCATGTACAAAATAGCCCCTCACTTCAGTACATTGTTCACTCCACAGAGGATATCCAGTGCACCGCATTTGTGAGATTGGAATCGTTGTTTCTCAATAATCTAAACAACATGGAGAAGACTTTTCATGGCCGTCTTGCCCCAGAATCCTTTAACAGATTAAAGATTGTGAAATTGGATAACTGTGGTGAAATCAAATATTTGTTTCCTTCATCCATGATGAGAATCTTCTTGCGGCTAGAAGACATTGAAATTAGTAGATGCCACTCGATAAAGCAAATTGTCGTAGATGCTGAGGTAGATGAAGATGGAGATGAAATAGATGTTGATCCCGAAGTGAAGTCATACAATTTGCGTTGGCTAACATTGCGAAACTTGCCAGAGATGACGAACTTCTATAAAATCATGGACCATTCGGTTGTGCTCCTCGACAGACAACAGGTAAGTTTTATGTTTTCTAAAATGGTCATATTTTCCTTCATCAAGGCCATCCTAATGGGAGAAAACTTTCTCTGGCTAGTCTTAAGATCCATGAGTTACAAATATGTACATTGCCTTCAATTGATTTAGTTCCCACACATCGTGCGGACTTTAAAAAAAAATTGACTTGTTGAAATATTTACTTTGGAGATACAATGCAAGGCGTTTCGTGCAATTTGACAAAGTAATATGCAATTATCGACTATACGAAAAAAAACAACTTTCTAGCAATATTTGGATCGTTTACTATTTTGCGTTAAAAACTATTGATTTTGTTCGAATGTGATTATTTAAACATTATATTTATAAACACATTGAAATATTGACTTCAGAGTTACCTCAATTTGTTTTTGATATTCGGGTGAGTACTGATGTGATACGTTTTGCATTTTAAAGTAAATGAAATTTTATGCATGGGTATTATAGAGGAGTCTAATAGCAAATATAAAGTTTATTTTTAAAAAAAAAATTAAGACCCAAAAAAACGATTTGATTTTTCAAAATGTAATTGCTATGTAATATGTGAATGCATAAAAACATCTATATTAGTTAATTACATCTCACTTTATATGTGTTATGTTATCAACGTAATTAAAGAAGCATCATACGATATAATCTAAAAGTTTGTCATTGCTTTATGGTAAAGTATATACACATACATTTGTGGATATAATCGTAACTTAAAGAATGTATTTACGACCAATATAATTTGTATGATCTTCATTTAGTAATTATGGAAAATTGTAGGATTCTATTATATCCACTTGATTAAAGCGAAAAAAAAAACAGAACTAAAAAAAAAAAAATTGCGGTGAATTTAACTTGGTGACTCTGTGAAATAACATCCCGATCAATTGATTACAGAAAATTATTTTGCAATTTTCGTCTTAAGTACATTAATGCTAGGGTAATTGAGCTGATTAAGTTGCTGTTTTTTCTTTCCAATAATTGTAAAAAATTGGGGTAGGTGAATGGACCTCAGTGGATCAGTGGAAATGTGGTTATACGCAAAGTTCCATCATATAAAATTTGCTATACTCTTGTGTGTTAGTTGTTGCAACTATTATGTGACAACGGAATGAAAATTCCAATATAATGTTCAATAGGCTAATTTGCGTTTGTTACCCTTGGTATGTTAACGAGATGTTAGTGGGATGATTAATTTTTGTTCTAATTTATGTGAGCTATGGACCTTTTGAAGTGATCAAATCTACCACAAATCTTGATTCTAACAGCTTTTCTAATATCCACTAATAGAATCTATGTGTGTGGCGCATGTTTAAATTTCTTTTTTTCTGTAATAAATGTTGCTTGAAAGTATTAAGTAGAAACACATCTAGCATTCATTTGTGCACTATTGTTTGGAATCAACAAATTTTATAACTATTCTGTTAGTATAAAATAAAAAATCGGAAACCTTTTCTAATTATTTTTTATAACTATGTTTATCTCATGACCCAAACCACAAAAGCATTATGCTCAACTGAAATCATTATTAAATTAAGCAATTTTTTTTCTTGGCTACATTACTAAAACTTTCTACTTTCTAGATAAACAAACTTTTTAATGATGAGGAAGCATATCTTGGGTCCTCATATATTTGAAACTAAATCCTTTGCTGAAATTGACTTTGATGATTATACCGCGCTCTTGGGACCAATTCATGGATATTATGGCCACCAATGGATCTTATGAAGAAGAACCCTTTTCTAAAATTTCGTCGATGTGGCATCTATTCCGCTTTACATCAATTCCAGAAAATAATGGATCTTTTAGTGCTATGCATGGTAAAATAAAATCTTAGGACTACTTTAGTATTTCTCCCATAAATTTATATTAACCTTTTACTTTCGCTGTCTCGATAAGAGATACTCTACTCTTTTTTTTTTTTTTTTGGAAAAATGCCAGGCTCAAATTACACCTGCATATCAACTAAAATTATACTTTTCATCAGTTTATCAATTTAGTTCATTACTATTTCGAAGAAAATAATTAAGATTGTTTTTTACACCATCATTTGTGATATTATATCAGACTACAGTCAATGATCGGAAAAATGAATCGAGCCTAAGCCATGAATTTCTAAAATTTAGGCAGATTGCACAAAATATGATGGTAAATTCAATAACCTCAAAAATTCACTCTTGTTAGTATATGTATAAAAAGTCCAAATACATAATAGGTAAATGATAAGTAAGTGTAAAGTAGATAATTTTAAAGAAGAATAAGGGAAAATTCAAAATGACTACCCCATTTTATCTTCCATTATCTTTAGATCTATTATGAGAGATTATTTCTTCGTTGTTATTTCACATGTAACTCGTATCCATAATTTCTAGTTAACAGCATTGTTATGAGATTATTTGGTGTTATTCACCCCTTGCAGCTAATAAAGCTACAAAGTTTGGAAGCTATAATTGTTGAAAAATGTCACTTAATACGAGAAGTATTCGACCTTGAAGAATTGACAACTAGTGGGGATGTTGAGATTCTATGCCGATTGACTAGATTAACCTTGAGTGGCTTACCAAGTTTGGAACGCATATGGAACAAGAATCCAAGAAGAGCATTGTGTTTCCGAAACTTAGAGGAACTGAAGGTGCAAAACCGTGAGAACTTGAGGTTTCTTTTTTCTTCTTCCATGGCTAAAGCACTCGTGCAGATAAAAGAAATAAAATAGCGAGTTGCGTACTGATGGAGGAAATTATGTATGTGCATGAAGAAGAATTAGCAGAAGCTACAACCATCGACACTTTAGAGTTTCCTCTGTTAACTTCCTTGTCTCTTGTGGAATTGTCAAATCTCAAGACATTCTCTTATGGAAAGTATTGTATTCACTATCCATCCTTAACAAGACTGACGATATCCGAGTGCCCCAAAATGATGATATTTTCGTCATTCGAAGGAAGGCAGCAGTTGATGACATCTGATAGAGGTTTACAACAAGCATTTGGTCGTATCAACTCTAGCTCATCCTTGCCTAGCTTCTTCAACGAAAAGGTAAGCATCTATAGTATTTTTTTCTGTTGACCATTCTTCTAGATCTAGTCAATGAAGCAATTTAGTAGAAATTGGATCATTATTCTGTACCAAAAGATTGGCACTTTGTGGTGGAAAAACAAACTTGCTGCTGGTCATTCCCAAAGTTGCCCTCAAGTTTTGGCATAATAAAATTCTATATCAAAAATTTCAGCCATTTTACATATACAATGTTTTTACGCAGGTTCATTTTCCAAGCTTGAAGGAATTGAAGCTTTCTTCCATGCGCCAATTAAAGAGGATATGGCACGCCGCCTTCACGAACAATCCTTTTGCAAACTTGCATCCCTCACTATTGAACTTTGTGAAAATTTGTCCCATGTTTTTCCGTCAAATTCAATGGATATGTTGCCGAGCCTAGATAAAATTAAGGCAATTGAGTGTCCCTCCTTGGAAGCATTATTTGAACCAATAAGTCTCAGTGCTGAGAAAAGGCAAAAGCCATTGGTCCTCCCTGCATTAAGAGAAATGACGTTGTTGAATCTATCGGGGCTGAGAGACATTTTGAAGAGTGATTGCGAAGTCACCTTGGAGTTTCCTAGTCTGATGGAAGTGAACGTGAAGGGTTGTCACAATTTGACATATCTCTTCTCAAGTGCCACAGCCGAAGCTCTTGATAAACTTGCAATGCTTGATGTTTCCTGTTGCAAAAACTTGCGGGGCATAATTGCGATGGGAGAAGGAAAAGGGAAAACCTTAGAGACTTTGAAGTTCCATCAATTAAGCACCCTCAAGCTTGGTGACCTTGAGAATTTGATTAGTTTCCGCTTAGTGAGTTGCACTAGTGATGGGTTTCATCCTCTCTTTGATGAGAAGGTATCATCTCCCGATTTATCTTATATGTTATTTTACTTTGTTTTTAGTGCTTTGTCCTTAAGCAGTTTTATTTTTTATTTTTTGGTAGCTTGCATTTCCAAAATTAGAAGAGGTACACATCATAGAAATTGAAGGGAAATTAGGTAGCAAGAATGGATGGAGAGAGAGAGAGAGAGAGAGAGAGAGAGAGAGAGAGAGAGAGAGAGAGAGAGATGCCAATACAGATGAGGAAGAAGAAATGCCAAATAAGCAAAATGAATTCATCCTCAAAACTGAAGAAAACGAGTATCTAGTCCAATATTTACAGTTAAACAAGAGTTCAAACTAAGTAAGCATATCTAAATTAAGAGAAATAAATCAAGATAAGTATCTTAAATTATTAATGGTATCAAATTTAATAAACTAATTGAAGATACAAATCAGCAAAGTCATTGGAGAATCATGTCATACATCAATCTACCCCACCAAAATGAAGTCAAGTCCTTTCACCGGCGGCTCTTCCTGTGAGAAAGATACTACCACAACTTTTGCCCCCATAAAAAAAATCTTGGCTACGTGCAGAGCGCCTGATTTGGATATGCACCTAGGAAATATAAGGCTATACGGAGTATTCTAGAACAAATTTTAGCATCATGAATTTTTCTCTTCTGTGAATCATCAATAGGAGAAATTACGTTCCTGAATTTATTAAATTTCAGAATGTGCTTCAATAAATTCATCTAGATTATTTGTTGAATTTTACTCCACTCACTTCACTATTCTCAAAAGCAGAGAGTCCTTATTCAATTCTTCAAGACATTGAGAGTATTTTTCCATGTCATTTAGCTCATTGGCAACTGATTTTTTGGACCGTTTTCATGTCTTCCTTGCAATTGTTGATTGAATCTATTCAATTCTCACAAAAATTGTTGAAATTTTCTCCCATATCATTAAAATTTGTTTAACCTCTTCAGGATTATTAAGGATTTATAATAATCATAAGCACGATAGTAGTCATATCACTCCTGACAATCAAAACTACTAGAATAACATCGTAATCCTTATAATCGTAATCACATAATGTAATAATAGCGATAACCCCTATTCTTTTCAAATTTTAGAATAACAGATTTAATAATTATTGCAAGATTTTTCAAAGAGATAATTAGACCAAACATAGAGTGGCTCCAAACCAGCAAAAATGGCGACTGAAGTTTCAATAGACATCAATGCCATCTATCTTCATCAGCATATCGGATCAAAAGTGCAACAGTAGCAACAAAAATGAAAAACCAAATTGTTGGCCTTTGGTCTAGTATCATTGCACGACAATACCACATACATGAAGCAGTGTTTTGATACCAATTAAATGTTGAAGAGATTCAGCTCAAGTATCAATTAATGAAGAACAGATCTAGATCCATTACCAACTAATGCTGAATGAAAGCACGAACAATGTTAGGTTTAGATTTGTAGAAGATTGAGGAAAATAAGATATTAAGGAAAAAAAAAAAAGAGAAACTAGAGAGAGATGAAAGAGATAGAAGGGCCAATTCAGGCAAGTAAAAAGACACGTCATATGGGCAAACTTAGTAATCAAATCAATCTATTTTTTTTTTTTTGGCACCTAATAAGAGAAATAATCAAGATTAATTTCCTAAATCTTGGATAATATCGAATAGCAAAAATAAAGAAACAAATCAGCTAGTGGTGGAGCATCCCGTCCAACATCAAAATTGAACAGCACATACCCGTACTCTATCATCTTTTGATTTAATTGTTGGATTTCTTTCTTTGGTTTATGTCATGTTTTCTTGAAGTCTGTACTTCGTCGAAGAAAATTTTGAAGTGCAAGATCCATGAAGCATTGATTTGTGCTAATTGGTTTTTGTTTTGTCGGTATCAAGACCCTATAATGCACAAGCTATATTTTTTAAATGGTTCAAAGAAATGGGAGAGTACATTTGAGGAATCTAAGATAGGCTAAATTTGAGGTTTATGGGAAACATACGAAGCGTGAAAGATTATGCTTGCCTAACTTAGGTGGTTATGGATTATGCTACAGTTCAAACATAATACTTGATATATATTAAATTGAAAATATGCTTTCTACTCAAAAATAATATGACAAGAGAATGGATTTTAGGGGGTGGCATCTACTAAAAACAATGTGCATTTAGTTTTTTTCTTTCTTTCTATACTATCGATTATGTTTGTTTAGTGATTTTCCTTGTTATTGAAATTAAAGTTTTCCCTTTTATATGGGAATAGAGAATCGTCTCTAATAATTTAATTGAAAAATAACAGGTTAAGTTTCCTAATATGAAGTCGATGGAGCTCTCGCACATGAGAAACTTGGAGAAGATATGGCTTGATGATCTTGCATCAAATGCCTTTAACAAACTAGAGACACTAGTAGTGAAGTATTGTGAGAAACTTTCATCCATATTTTCATCTTATACAATGCTCACAAGATTTCAAAACCTAGAGAAGATAAGCATAACCAATTGTGAGTCCCTAGAAGTGGTATTTCATGTCCAAGAGTTTAATTTTAGTGAAGCTTGTCCTGCAAGCACTTTTCAATTGAGAGAATTAGTTTTGACGCGGCTCCCAAAAATGAAGCACGTGTGGAGTGGACATCCTCAAGGAGGTCTTACCTTTGGACTCTTACGATGCATGGAGATTGTTGAATGTGAAAGGCTCAAAAGTTTATTTCCAAGCTCGATGGCAAAAAGTATGACGCAGCTTGAAGAACTTTTAGTACGGGATTGTGGAGTAGAAGAAATTATTGTGGAGGAAGACGGAGTAGAAACGGTAGCAAGGGATCTCTTCTTTCCACAATTAATTGACCTGAAATTACTTGAGTTGCCGCAGTTGAGGAGCTTCTACAGGAATGGTCATACTTCAACATGGCCACTCTTGAAGAAATTGCGAGTAAGACATTGCGGCAAGATGAGGTTATTCTCATTCACTTGTGAATACCAAAGCTGCCTAGGCACAAGTAGCAGTGAGAACCAACCCGCACTCTTTTCTTTTGATAAGGTACAGTCCTTAATTCTAGCTCTTCGCAATTGCCTTCGTTAGTTTTTTTTTTTTATTTTCTGTTGAAAATTGGAATTGTCAAACATTTCATGCTTACAAATACTCATCGAGCCAAACCTATGAATTTCTTAGAAATTTAAAGATCGTTTGCGGTTAATTATTTCTAGCTCATATTCTTCGAAATCATCCCAGCTTTTACTTTGAAAAAACAAATTATTGAATTAACTTGCATAGATAATCATGCTTCTAATAGCAACTTGTGCCTTATGGCTGGGTTATACCTACTTAATTTAATTTTATCGACATCGTCCCCTAAAATTTATAACAAAAAAATATATATATTATGTTCATGTGGCATATTGCTAGCTTAGCTATGGAGCAAAAGTTCCATGCTTAAACATTGTGAAAATGATTGGTAACCGTCAAGTGCCGCAAATAACTTGCTTATCTAGTCACGTGTTAGTAATTTATCAATAGGCTTTGAAAAGCACAAACTTTTTCTACTCTGTAAATTACCAACTACATTAATAATCTAGCAACATTATTCTTGTGGATTGCTAACGTATTTGAAATTACTAACTTTATTTGAATTTGCTGAACTTAATTTGATTGGTGTACAATCTCTCCCATTAAGATACAAATTGATTTTAGCTAATTGCCAACTTTTTATCTTGTTAGGTTTTGAAAAGTACCAACATTTCTAAATGACAGACTACTTCAATAATCAACCAATATTTATTCTTGTGGCATTTACCGCCTTTCAAATCACTAACTTTTATTTTAATATACAAACGTTAATTTGACTGGTTTACCAACACTCATTAAATTAAGGCACCAATTGATTTAGTCACTCGCCAACTTTTTTACCTTATATATCTTGAAACGTGCTAATATTTCTTTATAATTTCAAAATCACCGACTACTTTAATAATCTATCAATGTTTATTCCAATGGCTTACAAACGCTTTTGAAATTATTACTGTTTAATTGAAATTACCAACTTTACTTTGAGTGTTATATCAATGATAGACCAACACACTGTTTCGAACTGAGTAGAATGCTAAAAACGTCCATTTATTTGGGGTTATGTACTTTTAGTTTGTTTCTTAGCTCATTCAATATTTTATCACCAATCATTTGTTCATGCTCAGAATCACAAAAAACGGTGAAGCCATGCGCTACTTGTAATGTATAATAAAATAGATGTGAGAACAGCAGCTTAGAAAACAGAGTGCAACATATTAATACAACACCTTACTATTGAAACACATCTACTTACTATATATGTAGCACGATTTGGTAAAACAAATAAGTTTTGTGTAGAGTTTTTGCGACGAACTTATTGAAATTCACATATTTGAACATTTAGATTGAATTAGTTGACAATTAAAATAGCTGGAGTATGATTGACAAATAACTGTCTTTATTTAAATTAGCGAAACTTATTTTGATTGAATTGGGCAAACCCTTAACAAACATCCCTTCTATTGGCTCTTGGGTTCCTTTTCCTCTTTTCCCTAAAATAAAAGGATACTTTAGTTATTGCGCCGTGGCTATGCACCGTATTTACTTCTAGTAGCCTAATTAAAAGAAATTCCCATAGGTCATACCAAACTTGAAGGGATTGACATTGACGAGCGAGGATGTTATGATGATGATGCAGCAAAGTCACGTCTTTCGCGGTCTCACAGAGCTAGAGTTGGCATGCTACCATGATGGGAATGTAGCTTTCCCCTCCGACTTCCTCCTCCACAGATTCCCCGATCTAAAAGAGCTTTCTCTATCCTGTAGTTCCTTCGAGGAGATATTTCCAGAAGATGTGTGTGGACATGGGGGAGCAACTCCTTATGGAGAATTAACTGACATGGAAACACCTCTCAAGGAGCTCAAAAATCTGGAGCGACTTGAGCTGAATAAGCTGTGTAAACTCCAACGAGTCTGGAAAGATGGCTCCTTGATGGCTGAAATCCTTAAACAAATTAGAACTCTGCACGTTTCGGAGTGCTCAAGTTTATCAATCGTACTTCCATCCCCGACTGCATTCCAGGGATTGATGAATTTAGAAGTAAAGGATTGCGCTGGTTTAGTTCATATGGGGACTTCCTCGGCAATAACAAGTCTGGTGAATCTTACTTGGCTAACCCTAAGAAATTGCGGTGCGATGGAAGACGTGGTAACAGATGATGGAAATGGAGTAGAGGAGATCTCTTTCCCCAAGCTAGGGTGGTTGACACTTGATGGTTTACCGAGCCTTGAGAGCTTCTCCTCCATGAATTGTGCCTTCATGTTCCCATCATTGTGGCATATTATTGTGAAGCAGTGCCCAAAGATGAATATATTCTGCAATGGTGCCTTGAGTACACCAATATTACATAAAGTACGCCTCTCCGACGAGGATTATGAAGGACGTTGGGAGGGGGATCTTAATACCACAATCCAATTCTTATCGACATGAAACAATCCACGCCGAATTCACCGAGTCAGGTAAATCTAGGTGCCTAATCATGTCTCCCCGAACCTGGTGTCAAAAGGAAGAAACTGGCGTTATTCTTCGAGTTCTATATTAGCTGATATGAAGTCGCTCTTTCTTTAAAAATGTTTTTACTGTTTTTAATGGGATTGTAACATAATTGGAGTTGTCGGGTCTTTTGGGCACTTATCCACCAATGCATTGTAGCTGTTTGATGAATTGCTTAGCATAACCTCTGTCAATGTAGCTGCAAAGACTGGGGTTTTGTTATATGGGGTTGTGTGCTGGCCCACTTATTCAGTTACCCTTGAGGAATGTCAGTATTTAGACACTGTCTTACTGACAATGTTTGTCTCTTTTAGGTGTCATGCTCGCTACTCTACGATCAAAGTGGCTACTTTTATTTGCTAGAAACTGTCTTTGTAGTAAGATGTTGAAGCAAGTGTTCTGCAGCCTGTGCACTAATAATGTTCCAGCGCAAGGTGTTGTTGCCTCTCGATATGGCGTCCTTGTGCTGACAAGTGGTGTTCACAGTGGGCAGGTGCTTCATTGAATATCTCATTCCTTTTCTAGTTTGGGATGTCCACTCATTTCCTTGATAATGGTACAAATGTAGCAAAATGGTTGAGCAAATAATCAATTGAATGTGGGGGTACTCAATCTTCCATTGAATTGTATAGAGATTTGTATGAGTGTTGGCTTTTAGGCAGCCTCATTTAGCATCAAGAGTTTCTTTGGAGTTGGCCCATTTGGATGATGACGTCAGCAGCCATACACTGACCGAAAGGGGAAGAAGTCCAAGAATCTAAAGGAGCACATGTCCTTCAAGCAGCGCACCAGAGCCTACACCGTTCACACTAGATGTTTTCTTCTCCTAGCGCTTCGTCTCAGTTTCACTCACTCACTCATAGGTCACGTGCAAGCAAGTCGCTCTTGCGGTACTAATAGGACATTAGAGCCATGCTCAAGTCTCAATCAGACATACCAGCATGTTTGGCCGGAGGCCATGTTTTGGCAGACCGAGGGAGGGAAGCTGATGTGTGCACTACTTCCTATACTCAAGAGAGAGGGACAAGTTTGAAGGAAAAATTAGAACAGTAGTTCAGTCTCTGATTGACATTGACAACGATAGTAAAGTTTATCTTGAGTGATTTTCCCTCCTTGAGCATGATCTTGCTTATGTGCACAACTCCTTGTAGGAATATAAAAACATCTTTGACATTGCTTTGAGATACGCAAGATGTAGTGTTGGTTCATTTGCTGGTTAAATATAGATAACAGTTACTGTTTATTTGACAAGAGTAGAATCCAATATTGTTTTGGCTTTGTTAAAACATTTACCTACTGGATTCTTGAATGAGCATAGTGATAGCTGTCATGGCTTTGTACATCTTTCTCTCATTTTACATGGTGTCTATGTCGACTTTGCTTTTGAAACCTTATGGATATCCATGCCACGATGATTAGTTTCATCCAATCTTCTTTTAGCAGACACTTATTACAAGATCAGCTTCACAGCTCGAGAGTCCGAAGTACTATCATAATGTGGATTGGCAGGTAATATCCTCCTCAATTATCATGACTTAATTTTTTTACTTGAGTTCATGACATAGAGATACATAGGTATTACTTTGCCTGCCTTCGTGACTTGATGATAAAAAATCAATTAACTCAATATCACAGGATTTGGTTATTGTATTCTTGTGGAAAATATGACGCTAACTATAAAAGTTGTTAAGTCATTCTTTTTCTTTTGTTTCTAAGTTTGACTATCTTGGACAAGAAGTGTAGACCTCACTGAGAAGTGAATTCATCTGATCTGTTGCTTTTTTAATCTTAATTCTTGCTGATCTAACTTGGTGGAAATTATGAAAAACATTTTGTACCAGAATGGTAGCATCACCCCTGCTGATGTGAGAGTCACTCTGAATTGCAATGAGTCGAAGCTAGAATATCGTCAGACCATCAAAGAGAGAGAAAAAGGCCTAGGATCCAGTTTTCTATGGATTCTTTCGAAAACCACTTGCCCCAGCTTTCCAAGATCCAGAGATCACGATAGTATTCGCATTTTACTTGATACTCTCCCCTGGATGTTGAGCGATATATCAGGAAGAGAGATGTCCAAAATACAATATGCTTATGGGTAGAATCCAGTATCTTCCCTAGAAATAGTGGTGACATGTCAGGAAAATGAGCTAGTTGATTGAAGGTAATCTAATTGCTTTGCCAATCACCTACTTTAGATGCTTCCACTGCAAAAGCATATGATCTAAGGATCGCTGCAATTTCATATGTTCATCGGAGGGCTGGTACAAAGAAGAAGGTTCACTTGCTAATTGCTATTATCAGATAATGTTTGAATTATGCTTTTTTTCCTCTTGTTGTAGTTTTAGTTGTACATCTAACTTCTTTGGTGCTTCATCATCATAGCTCTTTCCATATGCGCCAATATGGACTATTCAATTGTTTTTTAATTGGATTAGGAAGTAATATTCTCTACCAGCTGTGAAAACATATCATTTGAGTCCAGAATCATAAGAGTTCTTAGTAATCTGATTACTCAATTGTTTCAAATGAGTCCATAAAATATATCAAATAATTCACAAACATAAAGCACCATATTCATTTCTATGACATGTTCACACTAAGAGTACTGCATATCTCTATACTAGTCAAATGTGCACAATTTAAAATCATCAATACAAGATTGCACAGTGAAATGTCATTTACTCCTGGATCACATTACAAACGTGTCATTTTCCATGCACTTGGGTTCAGTGAAGTACAAGGGTAATCCATTAAGATCTTGTCGAAAGCATCTTTTCATTTCTATTTTCTGCAGATGGCCCCAAAGAAAAGTCAGAGTTTGACCCTGCCACTTCTTAACAAAAATGTACAATTAGGCTTGAGAAACCTGGTTACTCACTGACTATCTATGTTGAGGAATCTGTTGTTTCTAGGATTGCTATTGAAATAATATTTCACTGTTCCCAGTTTGGAAAACAAAGATCTGATTTCTAAAAGTGTAAGCTGTCCAAAATTTCTCATCAAATGTCCTGTTTGATACTGTTCCTTGCCATATTTTTTCATTGCTTTATATCAAGTAATCCGGTGTTACCTTTTCTTAAGATCCTTTCCTGAGAATATCCAGAGTAACTGAGTCTGGGGGGTCTTTTCTGTTTCCTTGAAGCTGTCATCATATTGTCTATTGACATACTGCAAAACTTGATACCGGAGAGTCCATCAGTCATTGAATGCTTCGACTTAAATACTAGTGGGAACCATGCACTTGAGGGTAAATGCCTTTTCTCATGCGTTCTGTGGCACATGGGCTTTTTATATATTTGTTAATTTGCTTCTCGTTTATTCTAGTAATCTTCAGTAAGTCCATAGCAGAATTGGGGAAACTTCACAGAGAAAGAAACAGGGAAATTTTACTTTACCAGCTTCTCATCTATGCTATGAAAAGGTGTCATTCTTAAATAGTTTAATACTCTCCATTCTAACGAGCCCTTTGATCATTTTCGACATGCATCTTTCAAAAGCTGCCAATAAGGGAGATGATTACGTAGGTCCTAAAGGGTAGCATCATGTAAATTCCACAATGAACATCTTGAATCAACATACTATTGATATGTTTTGGCCAAAGACCAAAGTGTTGATTATAACATGCTAGATAAGTTCATGTAAATTTCCACCATGGACATCTTAAATCTAACATACAACTGATCTTTTTTGGCCAAGTACCTAAGTGTTGATGGTAACGTGCTAGATAATTTCGACAATGCACTTAGAGATCATCTTTCACAATATTCACATGTTTTTCGCTCAAGACAGGGTGTCTTGTCTTGATTGGCCTCACTACCTCTCTTATAACTCAGCAAAAGAAAAATCATAAATGAAGAGGAATGGCTGTAATCACAAACCTGCTCATAGCAATCACATGAGCAGTGCTGGTGATTATCCTTGAGATCACTTGAAAGCCTTATCTTGACGGATCTCAACCCAATGACAGCCCAGCTGATGACAATGGCAAGCTCTCGCTCATGTCCTTGTAATGGACCCCAGCAACACCAGTTATGTGTGAATTTCAAATGACTTCCCAACCTACCATGGCACCTGATTGGGGTGTGCAACGGGAACCACCCGAATCGGGAACTGCCTGGACCGAACTGGATCGGTCGGTTTGGTCCAATTCCTAATTTTAAAAGTGGAATTGGGGTTAAGATGGTCTGATTTTTGATTTCAAGAGAGGAAGTGAACCGATTACTTTTTATTTATTTATTTTTATTTCTTAAAGTTAAACCTAACCTAAACAAAGCTCGGAGTATATCCTATTGCCTAAAATTGTCAAAAAAAAAAATTCTTTTTTTGCTCTAAAAAGTCATCCTTCAATGACTTCACCTCACCCCTCTTTCTCCTTTCTTTCTCTCTCTGCGCACCCTGTCTCCTTCCCCACCCTCGAAATCTCTCCCCTTCCGTCTCCCAGAAATCCACCCTTCCCTTCCTTCCCCATCCCCAACCCCTCTCTCTTTTCCTTCCCCATCCCTGAAATCTCTCCCCCTCTCCTCAAAATCTTCCTCCTCTGTCTCCTCTTTCCTTCCCCATCCCCAACCCCTCTCTCCCTCTTCCCTTCCCCTCCCTCTGAAATCTCACCCCTATTGCAGACTGCAATGGACGAGAGCAGCCACCACCAGCAAGCGAAGGAGACGCCCCTAAACACAACAACCCAGCTCGACTTCGAGAAGGCCCTCAGAAGAAACGCGCCATCAACTAGCAGAAAAATAAACTCCGCTGCCTCTTCCTCCTCTTCTTCATCTGCCTCGCCCTCCTCTTCAACGCCTTCTCCCAGCCGTGGTCCCGCCTCAAGTGTTGCCTCGCCGGCCTCGATCTCCCTTGCCCCCTTCGTCTTCTACGTCTCCATCGCCCAAACCCTCCACACCATCAACGACTTCAGGTATAAGTGGCAGTGTCACAAGATCGGTTCTAAAACCGCCAGAAAATCGGATCAGACCAAATCGGACCAAGAACCAATCACCCCCAGCCACTAGCTCATCCAACTATGTCAAAGTCACAATAGGGCGGACAATGGAAAAAAAAAATTAAAAAAGAAAACGTGGTGTCATCTCTTTCCATTGCATGACATCATGTCTAATATTTGCATGTTGGTAGCCTAATCGGCGACTTGAAAATATTAGGGTGATCTTGGAAAATTAGCATGTCATAGGAAAAAATTGATTTTTACTCATCACAGAACTCCTAAAATACTATGAAGCATGCAAATATTACATGAGTTCTCTCATAACATTTTCAAAATCATTATTGCAAATATTGTTTATTTTTCTTGCATCATTCATTATATTCAAACCAATTGGTACAAATAGTTGGACCAGTTGAACTAGAAGAATCGCATATCGGCCCATACTCCGATTCAATCTTTGGTACCGTTTTCAAAACGTTGCCTATAATTAGACCCGAAATAATTGACTAAAAGTCATCCGTTCTTTCTTGAAAGGTGGGTATATCAAAATCTTTAATTAGGAGCCCTTGCCTTTGGTTCGTATATCTATTCATCGATTTTCTTTAATGGGTGACCTCACTCGTAATTTATTAAAGGGATAAGAGTGTTGGGAGTTCTAAAACTTGCTAACAAAGTGTAATTTATACATAAAACTTTCAAAAAGTGTAATTAAGTCCTCTAATTTGTCACAAAAGTGTAATCAAGTAGTAAAACTTTAGAAAAGTATAATCAAATTCTAAAATTTGTCAAGTTAGGTACATCGAATCCTTTCATTAATAGCAGTCTTTGAAAATTTTAGGATTCGATTGTACTTTATAAATAAGTTTTAGCATTTGGTTACACTTTCGTAATAAATTTTAGGACTTAATTGAATTTTTTAAAATATTAAGACTTAATTACACTTTCATGACAAGTTTTAGGAATTCTAAGTATGTTTGATGGATTGAATAGAATTGTGGATAGGATAATTTTTATCCTATCTAGCATTTGGAGTGTCGCGAAAATTGAATATGACCAAATATAGTTCAGATATAGCTTGGAAAAAAAAATTCCACCTGGCTTTAGGATAGATCTAGATAGGACACCTACCATTCAAAAAATAAAAATAAAAAATAGTAAAAGAAATATGTGAGCCTAGTCGAAGCTTCCCTGAAGCTTCTCTCTCACATGCTCAGTTGTCGTTGCCTCCAGCCGTCATCTCACCGCAGCCACCTTCGTTACCGCCATCTCACCACTGTCTCACACCGTCGCCGCCCTCTCTTGCCGTCATCCCGCCAAGTTTGGACCTCTCAGTTGATTTCTCTTCCCGCCACCACCGCCCTCAATCCTGACTGCCATCGCATTAGATAGTCTCTTCTAGCTTCGTCACATGCAGCGCCTAGCACATCTGGGATCGACCTCGAGCACAAGCCAAAATGGACCCGAGGGCAAGGGTTGAGCACTGACGAGTTGGAATATGAGACTTGTGCTCGATCTGAGCTCCAGACTGTGTTACTGTACTTGTTGCGATCTCATCACTAGCATCATTGCTTAAAGGAAAATCTGTCCATTGTTATCTGCTACAACTGGAAATTTTGTGGAATATTCAAGTATAGAATGGATGATCCATATGTATATCAAATCCGGATGCTTCAACTATGCTCAGCATTTTGGTTTGGTTGAGGAAGGCCTGAAACTTTTGGATTTCCTTCTGGACACTTGGACGATGCGATTCAGAGAAAGAGAGACAACAAGGCAAAAAGGATGGATGACAGGTGCGATCAAGAAATTCAGTGCAAAGTGAGAAGTGCGAGGCAAATAAGAGAGACGAGCGAGGGACTGGGCAAGTTTGTGATGACCATGTGGACTGAAGCAGAGGCAGGATCGCGTCGGTCGATGTTCCAGGCGGCGGAAGTGGTCGTGGCAGGCCTGAGCAGCAATTATATACAGTTTTCACGACTCCGATAATCTTTATTTTTTATTTATTTTTTTGTGAATCTCAAAGAATTGATTTTTTTTTTTTTTTTATTTAATCAAGTTTTGTCCATGTATATCCAGACATTACCAAAGGTCACATAAGATATTTCAAATCATATCCTATTCTTATCCTATCCGACCTTATCCTATTAAAATTGTTCGGACGACCAAATGCAACCCTAGTGTACTTATCCTTTTATTAAAATATCATTCTAAGTAAAGTGCAGGTATATGTAGAGATTATGACAATGGGGAATTGGACATCATTACTTTAAGCCTGCTTTGTCCTTTTACTAATCGAGAGGATCCAACAAAACTACACATTTCAAACATGTGGAAGGAGAGACAGAGTCCTATGCAAACACGCACTAACCGAATTTCTTTGCTCTGATAACAAAAGAGTAAAAATGAAATTTACTATACTTTATGACAAGAGCTATATATCCGTACATCCTTGATTATAGGAAACTTTATCGAACATGCCTTTCGTCAGTAGAATACAAATTATGGATCACCTACATACAAATCAAAATATGAGTGATGTCCGTATTATCTTAACTTAATACTTGTATTTTATAATGCTTAACACGTGAAATTGTACATGACTATACTATCTAACCAAATTCGGCCCAACTTGTTGTGGCTCCATTTACCTCTCAACCTCATGTAATAATTAAAATGATAGATCAGATGTTGGAAATTATAGTTCGACTTTCGGATTGATTATTTTGTTTGATATATTTTTCATCCTTTCCTAGATCAAGGCATCATCATCCTCTATATTCTAATTAAAGATCTGATACAATTAAAAATTTGAAAGAAAATAACCTTCCTACTTATCCATGAACAAAAGAATATAGTAAGCATAGCTGAGCTCTAGGAAAACTCATCTGGATAGTATCAAATCATAATAACCTCAATTATCTTGATAAGTAGCACCGAGTCTATACTTGTTGGGTTCATCATGGAACAGGGGATGTGAATGTATGCACACACATCTCCTATTTTTTTTTTCGACTAATAAAGTCTCTTAGCAAACGTTCAAATCAGGTTTAAATTAATGATATTTATCCAAGTGAGATTTGTAAATTTATCTCGCAATATTAATGGACATTTGAGAGAAAAGTAAAGGGGACAATTTACTTCTACATCCAAAATTTTTATCAATATTTATTAAAGCGAAAAAAAAAATAGCACCAAGAGCAACGGAGATTGCTGCACGGTTACATACCTCGCTCCTAATGTGCACGAAATGGGGATTCAATGGAGTGCACATTAATTTGGAGCTAAGTGTGGAGAAAGATTAAAAATAATAATAATACTTGCAAGAAAAATGCAAATTGCATTAAAATGGTAAAATTTGAGGAAAATAAAATGGTGCAATAAAAATATAAACATGTTGTAAAATATTGTGTTGTGGTGAATATATAATAGAGAATAGATTGAGAAGAGAAAGCAAGTGAACACCAGAGATAGTAGAGAAAGCCAGAGAAGAGGGTGTGACTGTTTATTCTGATAATTGTTCACAATAATGATTGTACATCAAAACTAAACTCCTATTTATAGGAGAATAAGAATGTATTTATCATTAATATCAATGTATCGAATGATACATATACTAGATAGGGGAGACGAACGTTCATTGTATAGGGAGATGTACTTAAAATGTATGATACAAATGTACCATAATAAGTACATTAGATAAGATGAATATAATGAATATTCATTCGTGTATTTCATTCATTCATGTATTTTATAACACTCCCCCTTGAATATTCATTGTATTCATTACGAATGTGCATCGAATGATACCGCCTCATTAAAAACCTTAAGCCTGAAAAACCCAGTGAGACAAAAATCGGACAAAAGGGAAAAAGAGTGCAGAACACAAACTTTATGATCTCTCCCCTTTATAGATGCATTAATTGCCTCGTTAAAAACTTTAAGCCGGAAAAACCCTGTGGGAAAAAAATCGGACAAAAAGAAAAAAGAGTGCAATGCATATATAGCCACTGCAGGGGCTAATCAATCTTGCATCTTGTGAACTCGCCGCATATCAATGCTGCAATGTATAGTTCATAATATCTCCCCCTCAATTGAGCAATATAGCCACTTCTGAGGCTAATCAATCTTGCATCTTATGAACTCGCCGCATACCAATGCCATATACTAATTTCTCAAAAGTTGATGTTGGCAATGATTTGGTAAAAAGATCTGCAAGATTATTTATGGATCAAATCTGTTTAACATCAATTTGTCGACTTTCTTGGAATTCATGAGTATAGAAAAATTTCGGCGAGATATGCTTGGTCCTATCACCTTTGATATATCCTCCCATGACTTGTGCAACACAAATAGCATTATCTTCATAAATTATAGTGGGGGAATTTGTAACCGGTATTAAACAACAAGAATTATGAATATGCGTTATAACGGATCTTAACCAAACACACTCTCTTCCAGCTTCATATAAAGCAATAATCTCAGAGTGGTTAGAAAATGTAGCTACTAGCGATTGCTTAGTAGAATGCCAAGAAATAGCGATGCCGTTATAACAAAATAAATACCCGGTTTGAGAGCGAGCCTTATGTGGATCGGATCTATATCCAAAGACATCGATATCCAACTAAACCAGAGTTAGTGGAATCTTTGGAATAATATAATCCCAAATCTATGATTCCTCGGAGATAACGGAAAATATGTTTAATTCCATTCTAATGTCTCCGAGTTGGCTCAGAACTAAATCATGCCAATAAATTTACCGCAAAAGCGATATCTGGTCTCGTACATTGTGCCAAGTACATCAAAGCCCCAATTGCATTGAGATATGGTACTTCAGGACCAAGTATCTCTTCATTTGATTCTCTAGGACGAAACGGGTCCTTTTGGGGATCTAGAGACCTTACAACCATAGGGGGTGCTCAATGGGTGAATTTTGTCCACATTGAAGCGTTTAAGCAATCTTTCAACATATGCTGATTGATGGACAATTATTCCATTTGCTTTATGCTCAAGCTCTAGATCAAGACAAAGTTTGGTTTTACCCAAATCTTTAACTTCAAACTCCATTTTCAAATATTCAGCAGTTTCAGCTAACTCTTCTGGAGTTCCAATTAAATTTATATCGTTGACATAAACTGCTACAATAGCAAATCCGGTTTCTGATTTCTTAATAAACACGCATGGGCAGATAGGATTATTCTTGTACCTTTCCTTAATTAGGTACTCACTTAGGCGTTGATACCACATACGACCGGATTGCTTTAACCCGTACAAGGATCTTTGCAATTTTATTGAGAATAAATTGCGGGAGTGCATGCTTCGTGCATTTTGAATCCCTCGGGAATTTTCATATAAATATCAGAATCTAATGAGCCATATAAATATGCCGTCACAACGTCCATAAGACGCATTTCCAATCTTTCAAAGATTGCTAGGCTAATGAGAAAACGAAATGTAATCATATCCATCACAGGTGAATATGTCTCATTATAATCAATCCCAGGTCTCTGGGAGAATTGTTGGGCAACGAGTCGAGTTTTATACCTGACAACCTCGTTTTTCTCATTTCGTTTTCGGATAAATACCCATTTATATCCAACAGGCTTTACATTATCGGGGATACGAGTTACATGTCCAAAAACCTCTCGTTTAGTTAGGGAAGCTAATTCAGCCTTAATTGTTTCCTCCCACTTAGGCCAATCTTGCCTTTGACGACATTCAATAATAGATTACGGCTCACAATCATCATCCATAATTTTATGGGCAACTGAGAATGCAAAAGCATCATCAATGATGATTTCATTTCGATTCCAAATTTCATTATAATATGTAATGGAATTCTCGGTATTCCCTGGGATTGGTGTTCCTTTCATGGGTTTGCGCCTTTTCAGGGGTAATAAGCTCTTCAGGAGCAAGCACAATGCCAGGCTCTTCTAGAGCGGATTTTTGATTCTTTTCCCCTCGTTTTTGAGGAGCAGTATCTTTTGATCCTATCGGTCTACCACACTTTAAGTGCGGGGGATTTTGATCCATTTTAGCCTGTCCTTCAGAAACAGCTATCCTAGCTGGAGCATTTGCAGCTGGAATATGATAATAGTGTTTATGCAAACGTGTCATTGCGCATATATAATAGGCAAACATGGGATCATCTACAGGATGCATCCACTAGTACCATAAAATATCGAAATGGTCCACTTAGTGGTTGTATTGGTCCACAAATATCACCTTGAATTTTTTGCAAGAATAAAGGAGATTCAAGATTAACCTTTGTCATAAAATGTTTAATAATGAGCTTTTCTTGTGAGCAAGCCTCACAATTATAATCTTTGGACAACAATACCTTTATATCATTTAAAGGGTGCCCTTTTGTATTTTGAATTATCCTATGCATCATTGAAGCGCCAGGATGACCAAGGCGATCATGCCACAGTCCAAACTAATCAGGGCTTACCAATCTCCAAGATGTAGTGGCATAGGTTTCAATAGCCTTAATCATGACACAATACAAACCTATAGAAGAAGCTTCTAGCTTCTCATGGATGGTCTTCAGGCCCATCTTATAAGAGGAAATGCCAATATATTCCTTATCTTGCTCATAAATAGTCTCAATATGGTACCCATTACAGCGTACATATTTGAAACCGAGCAGATTCTTTTTTGATCTAATGCTTAGAAACGCATTCTCAATATGCAGGATTGTGCCATTTGGCAAAATAATTGTGGCATTCCTAAAACCATCAATAATCGGAACGGGACCTGATATTGTATGGATTTGCACCTTACGCAATGTCATACTCGAGAAAAAATGTCTACTATGAAATATAGTATGTGTTGTTGCACTATCAAGCAAACAAACATCTTCCTTTTTCTCGGTATTTTTCATTTGCATTTATATTGACAACTTCAGGTGTCAAGTATCATAAAATTTGCATATAATCCTTGCAAAATCAAATCCTTAAATTAATTAAAAGGATTTCGAAATATCCACTGCCACTTCAGGAGCAGAAAGATACTTTTAGATTTGAGATTTGGCTTCGGCCCAAGAAAAATAAAAATGAAGAATTGATAGAAGAAGATGAAGTATAAGTTGATTAATAAAAGAAAACCCACCTTGCAAAAATTACTTACTCTCGGTAGATCTTCGTGCTGATAACATGTTATAAAATATTGTGTTGTGGTGAATATATAATAGAGAAGAGATTGAGAAGAGAAAGCAAGTGAACACCAGAGATAGTAGAGAAAGCCAGAGAAGAGGGTGTGACTGTTTATTCTGATCATTGTTCACAGTAGTGATTGTACATCAAAACTAAACTCCTATTTATAGGAGAACAAGAATGCACTTATTATTAATATCAATGTATCGAATGATACATGTACTAGATAGGGGAGACGAACGTTCATTGTATAGGGAGATGTACTTAAAATGTATGATACAAATGTACCATAATAAGTACATTAGATAAGATGAATATAATGAATATTCATTCGTGTATTTCATTCATTCATGTATTTTATAACAAAACAGAGATTATAGAGTTGCTATGATTGTGGAAAGAGAGAGCTTTACAATCCCAAAGCATTGGTATTCATAAACAATATACTAAGAATTATTATTCCCTCCCATACGTACAAGAACCACCCCTCATAACTCCAATTATTCCACCTCTTTTGCAACTTCCAACTTCAAAGACGAATGCTGCCACGTGCAACTCAATCGTGAGCTCTTCCTAGTTACATCTGGCTTATTACCAACACATCCCAAGCACGAATTACAACTCACTTCTTAAACTCATCAAACATGAATTAGAATCATCAATTATGAATGATTTCATGCCAATAATGGAGGTAAAATGTAAACTTCACGATCCCACCTATTGTTTAGCTCTTTCCTATCCATAGTGACTACGAGTCAAATCAGACATTAACCTTACCCAAGCTTATTCCCAGAATTTTTGACAAAAATTTCAAACATGGCAAAACTTTAATAAATTTCTTAATTAATCCATTATCTTTGAAGCATATTACTCAACATCTCGTGAAAGTTACTAGTAAAGCAAATGATTACGAGGCTCTTAAAGAGTAGTATCATCTAAAAATTAATTGCCGCTATGAACACTTTGACTCCCATATAAGTCTCATAATAAAATTCTTTTTTAGCCAAAAGGTCCATTGGCAAAAGACCCATTATTTGGGAAGGTCTACAGGCAAAAAAAATAATTAGCGACCATATCTCTTTCAATCTAACCTTTTGATTGCATGTTGTGGTGTGCCGACATAATTGCGGTTTTTTGTCGCCTTGTTTGGTTTGTCTTTGTATGATCTGTAATTATTCATTCGCGCAAACCTTGGACAAAATCGAAGTCACGAATTCCGTCCTCATCAAGTTGGACACAAAATGTTCTCACTTTGATTCGTGTGGCCACGTGATCAAATTACCATCCTCAAAGTCTACCGGGTGGGGCATTCTTGTACCATCTCGTATTAAAAAGCAGAGTAGCATTACATGATAGCAATTCTCCACAAGTTGGTCACTTTTTAAGGAGTGTGAATGATTTTGAACGGTACAATTATCAAAAATCTCTCAAACCTATTATATTTGTGTAAAATTCAGTACTAACATTTTAATTATGTCAACTAAGTTGTAAACCTCATCACATTTTGTGAATTAAGTAATTTGGCTTAATTTTGATTGGGAATAACTAATATGGATGTCGATCGTCCTACGTGGCATAGCCGACGCTACTGTATACATTTTCTATAATATTTTATTAATTTTATAAATTTTCTCTAATTTTTTAGTTTTTTTTTTTTTTCCATTCTTTACTTTTTTTTTGGTGCTGGGGGCAAGCAGGGGTGACCGGCCAACCCTCGTCGGCTAATAATATCTCAATTAAAAAATTATTCTCAGCAAATCATTTAAATACTTGAATCTTCTTGTTCTTTCCAGTTCCTCCATTATTAGCATGCTTACTCCCGCCAATGCCACCTCCATTTCACTCTTGATTAGAATTTCCTGTTTCTTGGACATATGCAATGTAGCACACATTTGCAGAGTTCAAGAATTGGTTGCAACTCTCTAATCAGTGATTGGTCTGCCAAAAAGGAGAAAATATTCAGTGGTTAGCAACTGCCACGTCATCGGCTGACCTGGCGTATATGCTCCACTGAAAAAGCGACATCTGTCCAGTGACCTGGAATATGTAGGAATTGAAAAATTAAAACCGAAGGGGCTTGGACGCTCTTTTCTCTCTCCTCTGGCGAGCCACTGACACAAGAAATAATAAATGCATTGTCCCCGCTCAAAACCCTCTCTCTCATCTTTTCAATTTTTCAAGGGTTGTATACGCAGGCGCTTTACCCCCCATTCCTCTTTCTCTCTCTCATCTTCTCAATTTTTCAAGCTATGGCTTCAGTCACCAGCTCTCTCTCTCTCTCTCTCTCTCTCTCTCTCTCTCTCTCTTTTTCAGAGAAAATGTTTGCTGGTTTCTCACCGATCAACAAGAAGACGACATTTTTCTTCGTCCATCTTCTCCAGAAAGGCGAACGTTGTAGCGATTTCCGTTAACGCAGATCAAGCAACAGGTGTAACCTCGAATGATCAGCGCCCGGAGAGTGGGAGATTATTCGCAGTCTCCAAAAAGAATTTGGTTGGAAGCTTTAGGTTGCTGACTTGAGCTGTCAAAGCCGGCATTCCTGGGATCGCGGACGCAGCACGCGGAGAAGAAGCAGGCCTCTTCGGGCTCCCCTCAACGTCAGAGAGCGTCGCCTGCCGAGCGAGACCCCTGGACATGGAGGGCTTGGAGGCGAGTTTCCCGGAGAAGCTGGTGCTGTACGCGGCCAGCGCGGCGCTCAGCTGCGTCGTCATATTCGCCGGGCTCTGTCACCTCGACCCGAAGCGGGGGCCTCCAAGATGGCCCTCGAGCACAAGAAGGAAATCGCCAAGCGCCTTTTCTTAACAGGTATTAGCTCCATACATGAAAATAAAGGAGACAAACCCAGGCTAGTCCACCAGTCAATATCGGCCGAGAAAGTTCTCATCGATCAGTAGAACAACCCACAGCTTTCGGACTCGGGTCTGCACAACCTCCTCACAGACGATGTGGTCCTCACCATGCTCAAGGCTAGCGCTACCATGGGCTACCTCGCCCCGGAGTACACAAGCACCGGCTACTTCACCGAGAAGAGTGACGTGTATGCCTCTGGTGTTCTGGTGCTCCAGATCCTATCGGGGAAGCGTGTGATCACTCCAGCAATCTGGCACGGAGTGGAAGCATGTTATTTCGAGGAATTTGTCGATGAGGACCTTGAGGGGAACTTCTCCGAGGCCAAGGCGACCCAGCTCACTTTCTTTTGTTTATTTTAAAGAGATCATGTTGTAAATGATTATGCTGTTCAGCGACGGATGAATCGACTATTTCTGACTTAATACTATGAATCCGAAACTTCTTTCGACAATGTGTTTGGCGAACTGCTATTTGCTTTAGCGAAATTGAATGTTTTAAGTCCCTGGTCTCGCATGTGCAGAAATGTCATGTTTCTCAATAGTTTCTTTCCCTTCTCACGCTTTGAGGGCTAAAGAGAGGCAAAACTCTGCAGAAAACACAGCTTGTGTATAGAAAAGAAATAACAAAAAATGTAGATTTTCATTACACAATTTAGTGAATCTCTGTTTACATTTGCAAAATTTTTTAGGAGTTCGTTTGGATGGCCAAATCGAGATCCAGCAAAAATTCTTGGTCCTCTGTTTCTCTGGCAAATCCAAAAAAGCAAACACATCCCGTCCTCAAGCTTCAATCTGTCTCCTCAGTGGCGAGATGATCTTAAAAACATTCTCTTCGCGATGCAGTCGTCTACTGTGCAGCACCCGCCGCCGCCGCCGCCGGCTTTAGCACCTTTTGCAATCCCAATCACCATAAGACCCTTCCCCTATCGGCAAAAAGTGAGCTCTCAATCCACTGCACAAGGTGCCCTCGTGAAGGGCATTGTACCCCACGATGATCGCTCCGTCACCTTCTCACGCCGCCTCGAACGCCCCGCGCGGGTGGTCGCCTCCGCAGTCTAAGACACGAATTCCGCGACCGAACCACTTGGCGATTTCCTTGTGCTCGAGGGCCATCTTGGAGGCCCCCGGTTCGGGTTGAGGTGACGGAGCCCGGCGAATATGACGACGCAGCTGAGCGCCGCACTGGCCGCGTACAACACTAGCTTCTCCAGGAAACTCGCCTCCGAGCCTTCCATGTACGGGGGTCTCGCTCAGCGGGCGACGCTCTCCGACGTTGAGGGGAGCCCGAAGAAGCCTGCTTCTCCTCCGTGTGCTGCGTCCGTGATCCCAGGAATGCCGGCTTTGACAGCTCAAGTCAGCAACCTAAAGCTTCCAACCAAATTCTTTTTGGAGACTGCGAATAATCTCCCACTCTTCGGGCGCTGAGCTTCCAACCAAATTCTTTTTGGAGACTGCGAATAATCTCCCACTCTTCGGGCGCTGATCATCTGAGGTTACGCCTGTTGCTTGATCTGCGTTAACGGAAATCGCTACAACGTTCGCCTTTCTGGAGAAGATGGACGAAGAAAAATGTCGTCTTCTTGTTGATCGATGAGAAACCAGCAAACATTTTCTCTGAAAAGAGGAGAGAGAGAGAGAGAGAGCTGGTGACTGAAGCCATAGCTTGAAAAATTGAAAAGATGAGAGAGAAAAGAGAAATGGGGAGATAAAGCGCCCGCGTATACAACCCTTGAAAAATTGAAAAGATGAGAGAGAGGGTTTTGAGCGGGGGCAATGCATTTATTACTTCTTATGTCAGTGGCTCGCCAGAGGAGAGAGAAAAGAGCGTCCGAGCCCCTTCGGTTTTAATTTTTCAATTCCTACATATTCCAGGTCACCGGACAGATGTCGCTTTTTCAGTGGAGCATATACGCCAGGTCAGCCGATGACGTGGCAGTTGCTAACCACTGAATATTTTCTCGCCAAAAAGATACTCCAACAGCAGCCTTCTCATCATTTTTCTGACATGCATGTATTACTAAATAACATGTGGAATATTTGTGAAAACTCATGGAGGTCAACATCCATCCTTCAAAAGCTGTCCAACTGCAGCGCCCCTCCATGTCATTAACCAAGTGCTGCTTCTTCTACCGTCATCCCTGATTCTTTCGAAATACTGAATCCTAATGATGTCATGTAATTGCCAGAAATCGAGTAGATCAGAATTTGGCTGTTCCGTACAGAAGAAGTTGCACTCAAGCTCTTTCAGCTATTCTTGATCATTATCTTGCACGGCGATGAAATTCTCAAGTACTGCATGGACCTTTTCTTCCTGTATTTAATTTACCCCTTTTGAATTAAATGACCACTTATCCCGTGGGAATTAGCTTACTGCCGTTGGTATTGGATTTGTAATGTAATGCTACGATCGCACACAGCCATGGACTGCCATTTTCTTGGCTATTTGGCATGTAGGAATAAATTTCTTCATCCACTCGACCGTGGTTAAAACTTAAAATTATGCTCTAGCTTTGCGGGATCCATCCCTCACAGAACTTTGGGGAGCGCATGCGACAGTGATTTCCTTAAGGCTAGGTTCTCAATTCTCTCGGCCATCACCATGAGACTAGCATTCTCTTTTAGCACAATTCCATTAGTGGTTTTTTGCGTGTAGATGCAGGAGGAGCTCTGCACCCCAAGTTTGTCATGGACTTGCATCGCGGGCACTTTTTGCAAACATAGTAGAACTTCTTTTCTCATCGTTCATCTGGTCCTTTTGTTACGATAGTACTAAATCGGGTCCCTATACTCCATTATTTTCCCCTTCTAGATATGTGTGCTGTACGACCAACTTTTTGAGTTAAGTGTGCTTTGGCGGAACTTGGCAAAGGTCAAGCCTTGATATCATTTGGCAGCAAAATCGTCCGGGTTAGTTTGTCTCGAATGCTTACTGCTTTCAGTATTCAAGAGACTGCATTGAACCCTCCCACCGTGTTCCCCATCGCCATCAGTATGCCTGTTGTTTGGTTGTTCTTTTATGAGGAGAACTTTGATGATTGCAAAGGAAGAATGTCTTGGATTGCCTGATTATTATCGTTTCTAGGAAACTACTAGTGTTGCCTAGTACACTGATTACTTTTTGTCAACTTGTGCTTTCATAGAGAGTTGAGGGACAAAATCATTAACAGAAATATTAGTCAACTCATAATGTTTTAACAAAAATTCACGCATCAATCAAACCACCGACCATTACAATGCTTGTTGCAAAAACAAAATAGGACCAGATTGGATCAAATTCAGATTCGACCATGAAACAATGGATCAAGTTGAACAAATAAAATAATATATAGAAAATAGAAATATAGAATTTCTGTATACTATGATGTATTATAATGAAGATTACATTAGCTTATTTATAAGCTATATGAGATGGTTATCTAAGGTAACAAGATAAACATAATTTCAAATAAAATAAATCAAGGATATACTATATCAAAGGAGATATGTGCATTATCTTGAGAGATATGTGGCATCAAGTAAATATCTTAGTATTGCTAACAGATCATAAATCAATATGTGCACTGTACTCCAATTGAGTTAGATACACAGTGTGTTTTGAAGAAACTTGGTGAAGCTCAGGCCTTGATATCATGTGGCAGTGAGACCTTTCGGGGTAGTTTGTTTTGAATGCTTATGCTTTCGGAATTAAAGAGACCACATTGAACCCTCCTATTGAAATCCCCATCACCATCTGTGTGATTGTGCTTTTACGAGGAGATTTTTGGTGACTGGTGAGGAAGAATGTCCTAGATTTAATGGTCCTTACAGTTTCCAGCAAATCACCAGTGTTGCCTAGTACACAGATTATTTTTTGGTTAGTTTGTGCTCTTTAAAGAGTTCAGGGACAAAATTATTCAGAAAACGATCAGTCAGCCAATAATGTTCGTACTTCAACAGGAATTCACGGGTCAATCAAACCCCGGATTAAAGCAACAAGCAAAATAGGACCAGAATACTATCCATATCAAATTCGGATCCAACCATCAAAAGATGGAACATAACCACAGTATCAGATTAAACATCTTCCCGTAGTATCAGGTTAACTATATCCCTGAATCGTCTTGCAGTATAGCCAGTTAGCAAATGTCAATATTCATTTGAATAGCCAAAATTGTTCAATAAGTAGACGTTCAAAAAAAACAGACGACAATGATTTCCGATCGATTTTGTAGCGATAGAGTCAACTCCCATGCATCAAGCGTCAGAGACTCAAAAGGCCATTCAAGCCTTTTCCCCGGAGGTTTTCTACAAAATTTCAAGCACAGCATGACTTTAATAAATTTCTCTGCCAATCCCTCATTTTCTATCTCCTTCCCTCGGCTGCTTTCCTCTCCTCTGAATCCCCTGCTTCCTCAGCAGAGGTGAATCCACATACTGGTCATAATCATCATATTATGAAATGTCGAATGGGGTGAATCAACACCTGATCACCTGTCGAATTGGACTCTTATCTCCTTATATAGCAACGAGCTTCACCATGATTCCTAGAACACACGCAAAGCTTCGAGCTTGATTCAATTCCGACACTATTCGTAGCCCTCCAAAAGGAAACCAAATTTACGTCCCATGGCTGTGCGCACGGATCACTCGATGCACGGATAAGACCATGGTAGTTTCAATCGAGGCTTGACAACCGACCCGATGCGCTAAAGGCAGAGAGAGAGAGAGAGAGAGAGAGAGAGAGAGAATGGGGGTTGCTTTTGGGATGAGAGGAGGTCAACAAGCGGTAGGGGGGACACGACAGAGGCCCATGGGAGGAGTATAATCATGCATTTCATATTCTTTATTGCATTTAAGCATTTAGAACATGTAGGTTTAGACTAATACATTTGCATCAAGTGAAGCATGAGGCCGATTGTGAACTCCTTTCGAATCAACCCGATAGACAGCCCTACATTCACACAAAGTCTAGGTCCATTCCCTCATTTAAAGTTGAGCCCACAAGTTCGGTCCCCTCTCTCTCTCTCTCTCTCTATTCATGTACTTTCTGTTCCCTCTAATGTCATTCGATCATGCCAAATAAATATGACTCCATTTCTTGTCACCTTAGACCATTTTAAGCAAAGCAG
Organism: Eucalyptus marginata; assembly: GCA_014182565.1. Lineage (NCBI taxonomy): Eukaryota > Viridiplantae > Streptophyta > Magnoliopsida > Myrtales > Myrtaceae > Eucalyptus > Eucalyptus marginata. The sequence continues at coordinate 30,350,032 of CM024586.1, read as the reverse complement.
CGATCAAGGCATTTGAGATGATGGGCATGCTGAAATTGACTAGGAAAGGATTAAATTTCGTGCAATTAAAAGGGGAAAGAATGAATAAGAGTTTGACTGAAATTAGAAGAGAAGTGCTGGAGATCTCGGGCAGAAAGCAAAAGGAACAAGGCCCTCACTTTTTTTTTTTTTTAATCCTGCATCATCACTAAACAAATGTGGATCTCCTCACTATCGCGACCTCTTTGAACCCTTTTGCGGACGCAAAGGCTAATGGCTTGCTAAGGCTAGGCTTAGCTCGGATCTCTTAAGCCCACCAATTTACTATTTATTATTTGAGTTTTTAACTTACAAATCATTTCATTTATGAGTCACTACTAATCAATTTGTGATGAGTCGATGATAAACCAAATTAAACAGTTGGGAAAATTATTTTACTCTTGCGCAAGACACGAAATTAGGATTAGGGACTTGATTACACCAATTAATCAATTAATACCCTTTCAATACATAATCTTGTTTAAACATTAAGTAAAACATTTATGCCAATTACGAGTCCTAAGATTCAATTCCTAATCAAGTTGAGGAAATAGCAATCCATGCATCATAAAGGGCGTCGTTGGAATTAAGGAAATGTGCAAATAGCAATCTCACATTTGTTTTCCTTAAAAAAAAAAAAAAAAAAAATCTCACGTTTGCTTTCAAGAATTTAAGCACGATCTTTTTTTTTTTTTAAAGATTTTCACATATTTTAAGAGAAAACCACTCAAAAACCATTTTTAAAGCTTTTTCTCATTTTAAGAGAAAACATATTTTTTCAATTTTTTTTTTTTTTATTTTTATACTTTAAAAAAATTAATAATTTTTATTCCAAAACTGGGACCTAGGCTGGGCCTTCGAGCCCAATCATAATATGAGCTGGGTTGCCACTGGTCTCCGGAGTTCGGGCCCAGTACCTAAAGGCAAAGAAAGGAATGGGCTCAATGAACTTATACGGTTATACCCAACTCGGCCACTACAGGACAAAATTCAAGCCCACTCAACCAAGAGCATAAACCCAAACAAGCCGAATTAGGCCCAAACCTCACTAGCCTTGTAGTAAAAACGAAGCCGAAATTCACCCAAAACACACTCATGCCTCTCGTGCTATTTTTAGTGAAAATAAAGCCCATTTTCCCTATTTTTGTTTCCTTCTCTCTTTCCCTAACCTTTCAACGTCTTCTCCCCTATCCCATGACAAACCCAGAACACCCCAACATGCAAGACAACTGCACGAGGGCTTCAGCAATCAAAGCTCAGCCCACGTTTGTTATCTTCCCCCTCTCTTGCCAATCTCTCCTCTCACCTTCGCGACTTATTTGAAGCGTTCATCACGTGCTTCACTTTTTTTCCCAAAGGACCGAGAACATTGGTGGATGCAAACCACTAAAAGGACTCAAGCTTTGACCAAAATGGTTCAGGCACAGCCCAAGCCACGTCCAGCCACCACGCGGCTGTCATTCGTCGCCACAAACACCACCACCCTTCAACTCCGCCGGCCAAGAACCAGTCACCTGGAAACACGACCCGCACACAAAAAAACGTCGAACAATAACATACAAAGCGAAGGGTACTAGCGGGGCTCTATCAAAACTCTTTTAGCAAGCCACGAGCACCCACGACGGACAGAAAACTAAGAGCATCCTCATGAATCTCACTCGGGCATTTCATCAAACACACGGAGTACACTGGCTAAAAAGAGAGAAATCGAACCAATTGAGACTCGAGATCGCGTCGGGACTCATAGCAATCAACAAGCAACGCCCAACAATGGCAGCACACACACGAACGGGGTCGGGAACTCGCATGAGACGGACAAAACAGTCCGGTCCGGCGAGCCCGATACAGGGTGCAAACAGGCGGATGGCCGAGGGTCCCTACCGGGCTCGGCGACGTTGGACAGTGGACGAGCTCAATAGATCGGGCTACGTCCGTTCGCCTTGCGCGTCTCCGAGCGGGGATGCTCGGGAAAACGACCCCCAAATCGGAACAATCGAGGAAAAAGAAACAAAAAAGAAGGGGCCGGGGGGGGTTTACGGCGGTGAGTCATCGGCCTTATTCGCCGCCGAAGGACGCTCGCTCACTCCCAGTTTCTCACTCGGCTGTCCCTCACAGCTCACCCTCTCTCACTCGATTTTTCCCTCCCAAGGTCCGCTTTTTCACTCTCCCGATCGCCCCGAAGGCCGGCCAGTCGGCGAAGGCGCTTCGGCCGCCGGTCCTCGGCGCCCTGACTGGCCCCTCTTGGTCGAACCGGCGTGACATCGCCCGTCACCTCCGTCGCCGTCCGCCTGCTCCTCTGTCCCTGCTCTGCGCTGCTCCTCTGCTCTGCGGCATCCTTGTTGGCGTGAGCAAGAGGAGGAAGAAAGGGGGGAGAAGCCAATCAAGCATCGTGAAGAAGGGCCGAAAGAGAAAAAGGTAAAGGATGGGAAAGGAAATGGGTTTGGTGGCTCAGCAGATTGTGGTAAAAAGGACGAGAAGAATGTGGGAAGTTCGTGGGGAAGGGGCTGGAAGAATCGGTAGAGGTGCACATTCACGCTTTCATATCAATTCTCTCGATCTTGCACATCAGAAGCGGAGGATACTCGGGCTAGCAGGAGCAGCGCTTCCAGCGCTTCCACCGTCCATGGGAGAATTTAAATTCTGCTGTCGCCGGAGTCGTCTTGTTTAATCACGGAACTGATTGGTTGTTCACCGTTGTTTCTTCTTTGGGTTTGGTTGCCGATGCATGTCCTTGCGTTTGCTCGTTTAATTTTCGGTTTATTTTCTTTTCAATGTGTTCGCTAGAATCTCATAATTGAATCATTTTCTTGAAATCAGTCGGTGCCGATTGTTGTTTGTGTTTCAAATAGCGTTGGCATAACATAGTAAGGGAGTTCTGCATCGTGTAGTCCATTTTTTTGCACGGTTCGTACCACTATGCAGGCCAATCCATGGCCTGGACAAGGAGCCGTTATTCATTTTTTGACCCGATATTTGGTTTCTGTTCCCATCATTCGCCCTAACAATTAAAATAATTTCACGTTTCTTTCGGTTAATCCACATTGATTTTTCATCACATTGGTTCAGACTTAATGCCTTAATATGTGAGAATGTACTGAACAACACTGTCTGATCCATGGATAGTAGGAATTCAGACATGTTTCGCCTACATGATACCTCACGAGCCTCTTCCAACACATATGGTCAAGGAAAAAATTATCCAAAAAATCTTAAAGCCATTGTACGACAATCAATTTAATTTTAAACTTGATATAATCAATTAACTCGATATCATATGAGTTGGTCATTGTATTCTCACAGAAAAATTTTAACACTAAATATACAATGTTGTTTAGCCACTCTTTTTGTTCTATTTTCTGAGTTTTGACTATCTTGGATAAGAAGGGCAGCCATTCTTTCTTTTTCTTTTTCTTTTTTCCTATTTTCTGAGTTCACAATCTCGGAGAAGAAGAGTAAAGGCTCATAGAAAAATGAATTCGTCTGATCTAATGCTTTTATAATTTAGTTCTTGCCAATTTACTTTGGTGGGCACCAAGAAAAACGTTTTGCACAAATATTATGCCGTCTAATGTCCCTATGCGATTTTAGCATAATAGTAGTATCGGCCATGCCAACGTGTGCGTCTCCCTCCATTGCCTTCAGTTCAAGTCAAAAAACAGTCGAACCATCAAAGAGAGAGAAAAAGGCATTGGATCCAGTTTTCTTTATATTTCCTTTATAAATCTTCCCCCAGCTTTCCGATATCTACCATCCAAAATTTACTGGATCCTCTCCCCTGGAGGATGAGTGACGTATCAAGGAAGTGAGCTTAGTTGATTGAAGATGATTTAGTTGCTTTGCGAGTCACCCATTTTAGACGCATCTACTGCTGATAAACCTCGCAAGATTGGGCTTGGCCTGAAAACTCATAGGCCTCAATCACAAACCCACTCATAATGATCGCATGGGTGGTGCTGGCTGTTTGTGCCTTGCTTTGCCCCTTTTTGGGCTCGTCAGACCGGGCTTCTTCGTTGTCCGGTTCTCGCGAGCATCGGCCCTGTTCGTCCGTGCGCCGCTACTTTGGGTCACTACTTGTTGACTATTGCGAGTCCTAGCATAAGTTGGTTGGTTTTTCCCTCATTTAGCCAATGCACTTCAAACTTCGATGAAATATCTGAATCAAATCCATTCGGTTGAATCTGGACTTTTGAATTGTTGAAAGGAGCCCGTGAACATGTGTGATGCATTGTAGCTTCTCTTGCGATTAGCAAGTACGTTTTCGGTCATGTTTCATTTCTACCAAATTTTTTTGGGTTGCTTTGCATCGTGCCTTGGTATATTCCTACGGTTGTCCTTGGTGTTTATAAGCCCGTATCAATATGAACAAAAAGTGTCATAATCTATATATATATATAGAACTATACGGAAAGGGAGATTATATTTTAAAAGAAATAATCTATCAAAAAGTGTCAAAAATCTGCGATTCCAATACATAAGTTTGTAGAATTTGAGCGATGATTTCATGTTTCATGCTAAGAGGCAAAATTTAAACCTTGGGAACCAACAAATTGCTAGCCCCCCTCTCTCATCGGTGCATGAGAGTCAAATCTACAATTTGCCAATATATTCAACATGTTACTAACGAGAATATGAAATTTACGATTCCCATAATTGATGCAAATAATTAAGATATTAGAGGATTTATAGTTTGAGAGTTTAAAGTTACACGTGAATCTCATAAGTTACGTAATAAACTGTTTTGTGCTAGGGTGGCTTGCACATGCAAAATGAAAAATTTAAATCATGAATTAAAAAATTTAATTTCTAATGTTTTCATGCTAACATAAACGTAGGCAAGAATGTAAAAACCTCACGCTCTTGCCATAGCTCTTCGTGCCCCCACTGCAAAATTCAAGAAAGAAATCAGCCTAAAACAAGGCGACGGAAGCCAGCGGGGAGGCGGGAGAGAGAGAGAGACCGTGAACAGAGGAGGGGGCCGGTGGACCCAGCGAGGGACACGTGTCGCGTAATCAATGGTCTATTACAGAAAGTGAGGTGGCATAAGAGGTGCACCCTATGTTTTCTCAGCTGTTCCCCCTCTGCAGTGAGAAGCGTCACAGGTCATCACGGGTCTAACTTTCCTCTCTAACTCGGTCCCCTGCTTCCTCAACAACGGGGATGCGGCATCCTGGTCATGGTCATCATGTTATGGAATGTCGTCGAATGGGGGAGATCAGCACACGTCGAACCGAGCTCTTATCTCTCTATATGGCAACGAACTTCTCCAATAATCCCAGAGCACACGCAAAGCCCTGTACGCGATCGTTCGACGTGGGTTCGTTTCGTAGATTCGGATAAGGCCGTTGTAGTTGTTGTGAAAATATGGATTCGAATTTGGTAGAACAATGAAGACGGATATTTTGAGTACTCGAGTCGGACTTTGAGGCGTGATATCACTTTCTTTAAGGATTTATTTGCCCCATAAAGTTGTTAATGGTCAACGGCAAATATTCTCCAAGATATAATAAAGTCTCAAATTGAAAATACTAGATAGCAATTCTAGTATTTTTCCAGAATCTCTTTAGGAAATAATTGAAAGAATGACTGTCGTTTTTTTCAGAAAGAAGACTCAAAAAGATGAAAAATTATCACTATTTTTTTCCTCAATCGACAAGTATATATAAAATAGTCTTAAAAAACGAAGACTAACTCTTCGTGAAAAGTTATGAAATGAACAAACACATTCTTTCGAAAATTTGCTCAAATGAACAAGGTGTCTATTCGTAAGAAATCAAAAAACCGAACCAATGCAACCCTTCGGGAAAGGTTGCAAACCGAACGGGTATCATATGCAAAGGTTGCCTTGAAAAGACACAAATAAAAATTCGGAATAAAAATAATAATTATTATTTAATAAATAAAAATTTCGAAATTATTATTTATTAATTAATTAATTTCCGAAAATTCACAATAAACAAAACAACCTTTGAATCAATTAAAGTTAATAAGATAACCGTACGAAATAAAAATAAAAATAAAATTGAAAGGGATTAGTGCTAATTAATCGCACAATTATCCGCACACTCGCATGCGGGTATGGTGGGGTCTAGCCCACCCCAGTCAATCTTTTAGATTTATAAAGAAAATTTCACACTTATGAATTAGCTATTTTTCTCCCATTTCTCTTATGTGGGATAATGAGAAAAGCACTTTAATTTATTTTACAAACAAACTTCCAACGGTAGTTTCGGTCGAGACGCAACGACCGACCCCCCGCGCTAAAGGCAGAGA